>BCLG01000193.1:219137-268785 GCA_001602295.1 Zoysia matrella
GGTGGGGGTGCGCGTGGGCTGGGCCGGAGAAAGGAGCAGGCCGGCCCAGCGGCGGTTTTGGGCCCACGCGGGAAAATTCGAAGTTTTCCTATTTTGCTAAGGTTTAGGGAAAAACCAAACTCCACAAAAGCAAACAATTACACTCCAAAACAAAAAGCAAGAAATCCAGAAAAATCAGGCGCTTGCAAATTCTAGTTTTAAATTTTGAAATTTTGCATTTAGCTATGTTGTTCTAGCTTAGTTTCATTTTTTTTTGAAAATTTTTGAAAGAGCCTAGAAAAGCTAGGTTCAATAAAATTTTTAAATCCCACTTTCTTGATTTATGATTTTTGAGATGTGACACGACACTATTGAATAATGTTAGTAATTAATGTCATTTTGTAAGATGATGTCATTTATGTCCGACACTGTTGCTGTCACAACAGTGTCGGGTCGTAACGTTGGGAGACCATTAGGACTTGTTAGCGTCGCAAATTATTATAATTTTTTGAGTGACATCGTAAACTCGTTTTGTAGCAGTGACCACACTGCAACAGGATGAATAGATTCATTCCCCTCTTCCTGGTTTTCGTCAGAGAAGGAAAGAGCTAGGCAGCGGCATCGACGAGTAAAATAATCCTAGGTTTGTTCGTGCACGACTGCACGTGCAAAGGAAAACATGCTGACACGTAGTCAGTTCAGAAGCTTTAAAACTTAAAACTCTGGTTCTGTCGACAGTCTAAACTTTGATGCGGTGTTTGTGATCAGGTTACGCGGATTTGGGACGACGCGTGACACTCAGACATGCTGCCGTCAGTTGGTATGCATGGCAGCATGGGAGAGGGGAGATGCTCCGCCGGCAGAGCCAGATCGTCTTGCCGTGTCGACGGGAACTCAGTCGGTGGATACGGATACAGTAGGTGCGGGAAGCCCGGAATAATGTGACGTGCTGATCGGTTTCCTCGTGTGATGGTAATGCTCGCTCCGGCGGACGCTGCAGTTGTGAGGCACGTACGAGTACACACCTGCTAAGCCCCAGGAAGACGAAGGTTCAGGGCGCGGGACATGCGCTCCGCCTCGGTGGCCGCACCCAGCTTTGGTCATGGATCTCTGCTTAATTTGTCCGAGCACGGGAGAAGACGAAGCACAACATGGCAGGTCGACGTTCCTGGTGCTTGGTCGATACAGTGACTCATATAGTAGAAATTGGTCATCACTGTCATCTGTTCATGCAAAGTTTCTGTCATACGTCCATACCTGAGGCAAGGATACTGAATCAACAGCAGGTCGTACTAGCTGATTGCAGAACTAGAGGACAAACAGAGTTACGCAGGAATCGACATGTTTGGCATAAATATGCTCAGAACCCTCGATCAACAGTGCCCTAGCATGCACATGTGTAGTTTTCAGTTGTCAACTCAGTCGCACACCGTGCCAGGATCATCAATCAGCTTCGCAACCGAATACATGAATCAACCAGCTCTTTCATTAGCAATTCGTCTTCAAGAGATTCTATTAGTTCAGTTTAATCATTGAGCACAAGCGCAGCCGTTGCCACATTCAAGTTTGCAGATGCCCTGGTCTTCTCTCTCTCTCTCATCAGCAGGAAGCAAGGCAACGCGAGTTCATGGAATGGAAGGTTTATAACATACCGCTGCTTCTCGGGCTGTGCATGTGTTCTTTGGAATGTCGGTGACAGGCACGTATCGAAAGCAGAGTATGGGTGCTACTCCAGTTCAACACCATGTGCGGCCTACTGGACATTCCTTGGAGATGGTTCAGAACTCTTTGTGCTGCAATGCTTGTTTGGTTGTACATTTTGCGGCCTCCAACAAAATTTATGTTCTGCAATACAGTACTTGTTTGCTACTATGCATGTAGTAATTCGGTAACCGATCTTGATTGAAAATTAAGGCCATAAAACTATTTTCCCAGAATTCAAATATGATATAATCAATTCATCTAAATTTAAATGTCATTCTAGCTTCCTCCACTTTTTTCAATTAACTTACCATTCTCACTTCCCAATACATATTTTTTTTATTATACGACTACATTTCTATTTTAGTCTCTCTCCTCAGTTTGTGATATTCCATATTTTTCACATCTCTTTAATTTTGATAACCACACCAAAACGTTATCTAAATTGAAACGGATGGAGTATAAAAAAGGTGAAAATCACAACTAGAGCTTAATCTGTCTCGCGAGTACATCAGTTGCAGACTTGCAGCTCAAGCTTAACTCTCATCAGCAGCGCAAAAAAACAAAAATAAAAATAAAAAACAAATGGTCAAATTCCATAGTGTAATGGACTGGATAGCGCACATCACTAGGAGACTGCGTAGAGACGACCGTCCAGCGAGGGAAGAACACCGTTCTCTTCCTCAACCTCCTCTACCCCTTCGAGAACCGCCTCCCATGACGCCCGGACGCACATTTCTCGCAATATTTCACTGCTCGTGCTCGACTGACGAGCAGACAGAGAGCAGCTGACCCAGAAAAAAAAATTTAAGATAGATGATACAATGCGAACTTAACCACAATCATTTATCTGATCAGATTTAATGGTTAAAAATAAAGAGGTATCTGGTCAAAGGTAATAAAATAATAGACTCGGTATCAAAATTAGTGGGTTCGGTACCAAAATAGTAAATCCGTATCAATTTTTAAAAATCAATGACTGAGATTAATTAAAAAGATGAAAATATCTTAGATACATCTCAAGTACCCTAACATCTCTCAAAAAAATTAAGTATAGTTGACCAGGGAGCGGTACGTCTTGCCGGGCTTCCACCTGGCGGGGATGGCGTTGTTGGCAACGAGGACCCTGCCGGAGTCGGAGGTGAGGCGGAGAGCGAAAGGCGCGTTCAGCTTCCTGCCGTTGTTGAGGCGCCACATCGCGCCCCAATTGTGCGCCATCGGCGTCCAGGTGCGGCTTCCGGCCTCCATGAGCTCAACGGCGCTGAGGTCGCCGTCGTCGTCCTCGAACTCGATCAGCACGTCGAAGTAGAATGGGTTCGCGCCCTGGTCCACCCGGAAGGCGATCTTCACGCCGGTGTACTTGCATGGTACCCTGCGATTTAACGGACGAACAGGATCAGCATGGCCGTTCATGTGCCAGCTAGCAAGCTAGCGTTCAATAATTGAGCTCCGGTCCTAACGGTACCTCCTGTATTGGATCTTGAGGACACCGCCGGCACGAAGCTTGTCGGCCATTCCGGGCTTCGCCATGGCACCCATTGCAGTGCCACTCATGTCGAAGTGGGCAACCTCGCCGGGGAACAACCCACCAGGGGACTGATCGGTGATGACGATGGTCGCCGGCTGTCCTGAGCAAGCCACATTACTACTGCACTTAACCTGCACATGAACGCAGCCTTTTTATTAGCACGGGATAGAGCTACGGCTGACGTAACTGCAGTGCACAAGCTATCAAGCTTTGAGTGAGCCAGTTCAATGCTCAGCTGACCTCATAGCAGGCGCCGCAGCCCTCGCCGCCCTTGTACAGCGGCGTGCTGCCGGCGGCAATCATCGAGTCGAACGGCTGCTTGCCAACGGCGGTCTGGTAGCCGCACGCCCCACCTGCATTCGTAAGTCCGGAGACACACGGTCAGTCCACCGGCTCGGCGGCACATCCATCATAATTCACCTCAGTATGAGCTGAAATAAGAAGCTAGTGATTGATTTAAGCTACCGTCGCTTCCATCCCCATTGGGTGCGCCATAGTACGTCGCGCCGGCGCCTGACAGCCACCGGCCGGAGCCGTAGACGACGGCCGACCCAGGCGAGCGGGTAGCGCTGTGGTTGCGGTGAGCCCTGGCTTCAGGAACCGGCCTGTGGGTGACCTTGGTTACAGGCGTTGGCCTGTGGCTGACAGGCATTGGCTTGTGTTTGCGGAGCTTGCGGGAGCAATCAATGGGGTTCGCTAGGAGCAAGAGCATCACCAGGGCACACAGTAATGATGTGGGTGGCTTCGCCATTGCTGCTCAGCTTCTTGTGAGCTACCTCTCTCGTAGCTCGGAATACAGCGGTGTATGCTTAAGTGGGTCGGTTGTTCTTCGGTTCGTGGCAAAACAGTGGGCATGGCATGGGGTATTTATAGGGTACGTCACTACGTTGCAGAGTGCTGCAGAGCAATTTTCTAAAGTTAGATAATTATTGAGGAGAACATGACAAGTTCAGCGGGAAAGGTTCTGAACAAAAAAATGTTAATCCGAGGAAATTAATGTTATGAGAAGAGAGAACATTATATTACATAAAGATGGATGGTGACTATCATCAAACAGCAATGAAGAAATCGAATCTGCTACATAAGAATATTTTCCTGCAGGTGAGAAACCATTGGAAACCACCAGCTCCTTGAAGAAACCAAGTGGATGATTTTTAAAGATTTATGGACCAAGTTTAAGGCAAACTTCTTGAATATGAGACTTATTATTGAGATTGGAACATTTAGTTATACTTCTCACCTTTTCTGGACCTTTATTTTCTTGGAGACAGAACATTTTGTTTTGTCGGAAACCTTCATTCTGAAGCTTGAGCACATTGGGTTACATAAGTTTTGTACTTGTAGATTGAAAGATGAAACATATTTTAATTAAAGCCGGAACTTAACAGGTGTACACCTGGAACCTATTGTTTCATAAAGATGTAACTATTTCATGTTGATTGAGAATTAATTATATGAGAAATCTCAACCATCTAGAAGAATTAATGTCACAAATTTTCAGCAACAAGAGAGCTATATGCCAAGATATTGCTAAACTGGTAGCTGCCACAAAATCAAACTCTGATTTTCCAATCAATATAATGTAAATGAATCAATTAGCAGTAGGTTACGCACGATATGCGGAGGAAATCAGTGAGTACAATATGATTTGCTGCAAATGGACGCCAAACATTAAGGAGGACAGATTTGGATAAAGATAATGGAGCCCGACGAGGTACTACTATCGATATAGCACCGACAAATGGAGAATCTCTGGCCACATTCTTTTATTCTGATCAATATTTATATATATCGCACTTTCAAAGTATGGTTGGCTAGTTCATAATTCTCACTCTCCCACCTTTAATTGATCCTGGGTCACACGGACGAGCTGTCATGCACGAGGGATTATTGCGGCCGGCTTGGTCCCTTTGCAACTTTGCACTCTGCCGACGTTTTAATTTGTTCACAAGCAAGTGGAGCTCAATGATTCGATATCATGTGCCATGTGATCGGTTCAGAAGCAAAGGGAGATTTCAGAGAGTGCAATCGTGTAATGAGTTATAATTATATGTGAAAAGATGTTTAACTGTCCTGCATAGGGCCGGGGTCATGTGATACAGCTCTACATCCTCTGTTTCTAAATTGTTGTAACCTTTGATTTTTAACATCATCTTTAATCACTCATCTTATTCAAAAATTAATTTAAATTTGTAATATTATAGATCATGATTAAAATAACTTTAATGATAAAGCAAATTGTAATAAATTATATGATATTCACCAAACATTTTTTTAATAAAATGAATAATTAAAATTTATGTTAAAAGTCAACGGCGACGATAATTTTGAAACAGAGGAAGTACATTGTTGCATCAAACTTCAATACTATGGTAATTACTTATTATAGGAGAACTTTTACCTCCTAGACCAATTTTATCATCAAAATCTCCTCAAATTGGCGGTCTACAATAATTTGGGTGTACCATAAAATCTGCCTTATAGAAAGAGAAAAAGGCTAATATTCGTCGTCACCAACTTATGCCTGACCATACACGAGAAGATGATAGGAACTTGCAGCAGAATCACAGCGCAAATCACATCTAAACGACCAAACAATAGAACTCACAAACTCCCCCTACCCATCCAGTGGACAGGTGTAACATCGAATGGTAAGCTAATGCATTACGGGGAAGGAGCTCGGAAACTCAAGGGCTTTGTCAGTTGTCGAGCGCAGATTTGGCTGGTGGGGGCAAATCACTCCGACATGTGCGTTTTCTCTTATGCGCTCAATCTTAACACCGACATGCTGCCGTCGGGCGATAAACAAGACCTTTGTCACTTCCGATACGGATAGCATTGCAGCTACATATTTACATGTATATCGGCCAATATACATCGTACAACAACAAGAAAGGGTATCTATTGGTCCATAGGAATATAGATATATATTCTTAAACTAAACTCATCCAAGAAAAAAGACACTTCAGGCCGGGTGTGAATCGGAAACTCCAATGTTTGTCAGAACGTATAGTCGATCAATCACTGGATAGAATAGATTATACATGCTGCGCTGCAATGTGAAGCCGCAGCTCAACATGTTAGTTATATGGTGGTGCGACAACTGGACCCACTGAGAAAGTGGCAGGCCGCACACACGAATTCATTTTAGGATCTCTTTAGCAAATTTCTCCAATGCATCAATAGCTTAGATCTGTCTCCAGAAAAGAAAATCTATTTCTCATTGGCGGAGCTACAATGGCAGACCAGGGTGGGTGGAAAATAAAAGGTCAGGGAGCTACATCAACAGTATAGAAATGACTTTTTAGGATCTCAGGGTGGGCCGCCCACCTGCCAGCTTTGCCACTGTATTTCTGGCTAGAGAATTGTCGGTGTTTTATATGCCCGTAAGTCAATTTTTAGAAGAGTGGGTAATGGTGCAAATAAGAATCCGGTAGCCTAGCCACGGTGGCTCAAGATTTATCCTAGTTCGGATGACGAGCCCTATGTCCAGCAGTCGTGACTTGTATTGTCCTTGAGAGCCAAAGTGGTTACACGATGGGGGTGAGGAGAGTGAGTGAGTCTAGAGTTAAAAGAAGTAAAAAAAAAAAGGTTGTGTCTAAAACCATTGGCTTGGCCTTATAAACTGGTCGGGCCAGGGTCACAGGGTTCTAGGCCCTGGTTGTCATTGTCCACGCTCGGCACTCCCGCGTGGTGATAAAATGGCATCACCCTGTCTTGTCCAACTGTATCGTCCATCTGTTCCTGAAAGTCTTCCTGCTTTGGCACCGTTCCGTCCCATCCCACCTCAGACTAAGGGTAGATGGAACTGTAGCAGGCATAGGAGCCGCCCCGCACATCATGCTGGTTACTTGGAATAGTGTCCCTGGTATGTGGTCTCAAGGTCTTCGAGATCGACCTGGTACGCTTCTTCCCTCGGGTCGGACTGACCCTAACGGCCAGCCGCACATCGGGGGTGGGGGCGGTGGATGTCCTACAAGGGTCCCGGTCCAACCGTCTTGGGTCAGACGAGTGCTTTGAAGCAGAGGCGTAGCTAGGATTCAAATCCAGAGTGGGTCGATAATTTTTTCTTCACAGCAAATTAAAGTGCCTATTTTATAATAGAAATTTAAGAGTCAAACAAAATGACTTACAAACATAGTAAAAAGAGAAACAATACTATTTTTCTTATTTTGTCGGTCTATGCTTTTTAATGACCATAAAAGAATTGATAATATCTTCACATTCAATGAAAGTAAGAAAACAATCATATAGAAGATTATCAGTCGTCTTTTTTCTGAATTATTCTTGAAAAAATTCAACACATCACCACTGGTAGATATCGACACCAATTTGAGAAATGATGCAATATCTTAGGGTGTAAATATAGGTCTAAGGTTACCCACCTAACCTTTTTAGTTCAAAAAAATTAAACTAGTTTTTCAAAAGTAGAAAGAAGTTTGAAAACTTAGTTCCTATTTCTAGTTTACACCCTTCAATATCTTTATCTTTTTCATATTTCACAAATCTGCGATCAAATATTTTAGTTGTAAAGCAAATTTAGAACATCAATTGAAAAAAAGGGTTCAAATTGACCCTGAGGCCACCGAAAATGAGGATTGAGGGCGTCAATGCCTCAAGGCCCTCAACGGTGAACGGCCACAGGCCTCATGGCCTCTCGCTCGAAAAGCGGCCAGATACGGTAGCTGCACACAACTTACGCATTCCTCCACCTGACCAAAGAATTTGGGCTGCGCTGCCGGGAGCCTGTGCCGCAGCTTAAATCGATCGATGGATGGGCTCTTTTGCTGCCTCCTGAGTCAAGTCAAATAGATGGACCAGATTAGCTAGGTGGGCCAAATCTCAAGGTGGGCCACGGCCCACCCGGCCCACCCACTAGCTCCGCCACTGCTTGGAAGCATCACACAAGCTCAGATACTCCAAGCATTCTTATAAAGAGCATTTTGTCACTATATTGTTACACGGACAAACCAGGGTTAATGGACCCCCGTTTTAGGGATATGATAAGTATCATCCATGATTTAAGGACAATATAGATTCCCGCCAAGTCATGGATCCAAAGATATATCCATATGAGGAAGCTCAAGACTTTGAGGTGGACATAATAGTCTTTCTTGGATGAGTAGAAGCCATTTGTATTTCAGCTTGGTAAGCACTACAGATATTATCGGTCTCAAAAGGGAGATAGTGTAGACCAATCACCAAATTCCTTTTCATGGCTTTGTTCTATTGACTCGTCATCACCAGTGTTAACAAACATCATTGGAAGTGATAAGTAATTTAACTCACTAGGATAGTCTAAGAACCATGTTGAAGTAGACCAAATGTTGTTGGCTTACATATTACTCCTATGAGGTAATCTAAAAATTTATTCTCAACCGATGATTATTCTAAAAAGAAATAAACAGAGAATGACAATATACATTAATTGTGTGCCTAATTTCCAAAACAGCCAGATGAGTTAATTTCTAAAGAGTTATTTTTTTCAATAAAAAACTCTCCAAAATGAACTTTTGTCACTTAAACGGTAAATGACCAGCTTAATCCTCAAGATCTAATCAAATGGATGGTCCACAATGATTTGGGTCTATATTAAAATCTGCCTCATATGTATCATATAGTAATTTTTCCACTTATCCTTAGCTACGTGAATAAGGATCAAACATAGGGCTTGTTTCGGAGGTCCGGTCCTTGTCAAGTACCAGAGTTTTCTCAGGGCAGCCCCACCCTGTTAAACATGGGCCGGCAACATGGGCCTTTGGGAGACTCGCACACTGGTTTTCTAGGTCTGATTATGGTCCATTTTTTGAGGTAGAATAGTTTTGATAAGTTGTACAGGTGGACCGCCATTACAACTTGCAGGTGGACTCTCAATTTTGGAGTTCTTTTTTCTCTTTTTTTAAATAGTCAATGATGTATGTATTGATGGGATTTGTATTTTCCATGATAATATAGTAATTATGGCTGTTACAGAATGTTCTGGAAATTATTAAGATTGTGGACTTTGTGTGTAATTTTGATGATGATGGAACTCAAGAATATAATGATTTGCGCGTTACAGATTCTTGATTCTCCATAATTTTTCAGGGATTTTTTTTACAAAATCATTGATTTTATGGATTTCTAATTTTCTGAATATTCCTGATTTTTCACTCTGATTTTTCCCCTAGATTCCTAAAAACATGCAGGGGAGTCCACCCCTACTGCAAGAATCACGTATGGGCGGGGGTGCAATGCAAGTCTAGGATGTCCCACATGTGCTTCCAAACTTTTCCCTCTTTTTTTTAATTGTTATCATTGTATGATAAATACAATAAATTTTGCTGCAATTTCCTTTGTGATTAAAGATATTTGAAACATGCCTTATAATTTACACCTTTATATTTATTTTAAAATAAGAAAAATGCTACATATTAAGTAACCTTAGAAATAAATACCTAATTCGTTTTCTTTATACTTCTTGATTACTAAAATTCCTCATAGGGAAAACATTACAGTACACAAAGAAAAAGATCATGTGAATTTCAAAGCTAGTCGGGCAAAGTTGTGTGCTGAAGCTTACCATTTATTCCGAAGCTACCATGAAATAACTTATTATAATTCATTAACTAAAGATCGCAAACATATTAAATTGCAATCCTGAATATTTTTATTTATGAAAAGTATATCTAAAGCGTTGATAATAGAGATAAATATCAGGTAGCTAATAATTCAAAATCTGAATTAAACATTATAATAAAAATAATAGATTAAGTGGGTCTACTATGACTGAAAAATCTGAAATAAGAAAATGAAAAACATAATTTTCGGCCTGTTATTGCAGGTCATGCTAATACTATGGTAAAACCAGCCAAACAGGGCTCCTTTTGGCCCAGCTTGCCATCTACAACTCTGCCAATTCTTAGCCGTCCGATCCAGAACGACGGTTGAAAAATGTTTCCACATTGAATAAAAGTAATATTCTGGGAAACCCTAAACCCTAATCCATTCTTCCCTTGGAAAAACGGATTGGGTAGAGAGAGCAGGCACAACAATTTGCGTGGAAGATAGTGTATGAGCCATGGCACAAAGTGAGGTGGCGTGGTCGTGCCGCGTGGCAACCTTGCCAGCAGCAGAGATAAACCAGTCATTCCACAAGTATGACGTGCACAACGACGGCAAGATGTTGGCGGAGGAGCGTCTGGCCGTGCTGTTGGTGTTGGTGGCGCCATCGAGGCCATAGAGGGGAACTACATGATGACGGAGAGGGATGCTGACAAAGACAGCTTTGTTGACCTTGCCCCTTGGGTGAGCTCAATCCCAACCCCTCCCCCCTCCCCCCCCCCATCTCCTATGCGGAAGAGCTTCAATATCAAAGCCATTATATGAAGGTATGACCATTGGGATTGGTGGATCCCACCTGTTGATGCAAGGGGAGGAATAACAGATGACGGTGCATTAACCACGAGCTCATGTTTTTAAGAGGAGTAAAGATATGTGCTTGCTCCTGGAGTTTCTAAGGCCTTCATCTTACATTTTTAACTACAAATATCTATATTCCAATACTGTGGGAAATTCTTCCCAATATGGATCACAAAAGTTACAAGCCTAAGACGTCTGTTGCCCTGACCATTCATGAGTATATGTATCACAAAAGTTAAATGAATGCTGAGATTGACCCTACTTCGTTATAAGCATTGAATAGTATTTAAGTCAAATGTAAAAAGACATATTTTCCCTTGCACCATTGACCCTACAATTCATTATTTTGGCACAAACGACCCTATTTATAAACGAAAGAAATCCATCAGCGGTTATATAAAGATTTATGCGCAATAATTGAATGGATTTTTAACATAATTCTAAAAAAGTTTGAATGTTTTGAAAACAATTTGAATATACTTTTTAAAAAAATTTATAGTAATTTCACAACATTTTAAAAGTTTTATTTTACATTAACATTTTTAATCAAATCAAAATTATTAATCATGGGTTCATAGATTTGATTTCAAAAATTTTGAAAATTAGGGCCAGGTTAATAAATAGGCGGCTTAGGGTTAGTTTGTGAAAGGCTATAGGAAGATCAATTTCAAAATTTTTAAAATTTCGAAAAAAATAAAATAGAGGCAAGTTTAAAATAGGTGGCTTAAGATTCGGTTATAGGTTCAGCCAAGGGTTAGTTTGGTAAAGGTACGAAGCAAAGCAACATGTGAATAAGTCATGTGTGCATTGGTCCTTTCGTCAATCCATCTATTATCCGCCGTCGAAGGCTTGGACCACAGGCACTATGACGGATCATTGAGTGAAATAGTGAATTGATTTACCTGCGAACGACTGTGTCACTACTGTTCCTCGTCTGGCATGACAACAGGCTGAACTTGCAACCAAACCGAGCACAACTTCGGCAGCTGGACCGCGGCGCGAGCGCAAGGCCAACTGGTGTGTCATGGGTCCTGTCAGGATCACGTACCCCGGGTACCTGATCGTCCGTGTTCAATCGCGTAAGACCCCGAGTTAGGGGTCGGGCGACCATGGGATCCGACCCACCAAGCGGCAATCTACGGCAGCCAAGCCTTAGCCGTGCTAGACGCTCGGAGACTCCGGCCTCCAAAAGCCGACCCCCAGAGAGTAGGTGCCACGTTATGGTACATTTACTCTGATGGCCAGCTGCCATCCGTCCTGACGGGACGGGACGGGATTCACCACGGCGATACTCCAGCAGAAAGCTGCAACGGCTGCTAGACAAGACATGACAGCATTGTAGCCGGCACAGCGGCGCCGGACAAGCGCCACAGTGCCCGCCGCTGCGCACGACGCGACGGGTCACGACCGCGCCTGGACAAAGCGAAATGATGGAAAACACTTATCGATTTCACAAACAATATTCTCCTCTGCTAATTCAGTTCGGCTACCTGCCGCCTGACATCTTCTTCTTCCTCTCATTATCTCCCTATTCTTCCCGCCTTCCCCTGCTTCCCTGCTCTACTCTGCTAACACCTGGTATCAGATTCGGCGACGATCCAGTTGAGAATCACGATCACTTCACGTGGCTCCAGCGATCCCTTGGTGCGATGGATCTGGTCGTTAAGATAGCAATCGAAGAACTGGCGCAGATGATCCACAACGAATTCGACAAGGCGTTCCAAGATCAGAAGTTGGCTTGGGACGAGTGGTTCACTGCTGCCGAACAGAAGACCGATGCTCGTGTTGCCACACTGGAGTCGGCTGCCACCAAGTTCGACACCAACTTCTCCACCTGGAAGCCGGAGATCGAGTACACCATGTCCTCCCTCAAGCTTGAGGTCGCGAAGTTGAACACCGTTGTCAAGCGGGATGTGAAGGAACAGCCGGACTCCGCGGGTATCCTCAGTTCTGCGCCTTCGTCGTCATGGCTGACAACCCGAGATCGCACGACCGGTTCGCGTCCGCCTCCTCTGTCACCGCTGCCACATCGTGACGTCGGGTTCGGTAAGGTGTTCACTCATATGCCTGAACCGATCAAGGACACTCCACACTTCCGTACCTCTCGTGCTTCTCGTTCCCTTGAAGGCTCTCATGATATTTCGGGTTCTCGTCCTGTGGGAGGTTCTGATTCTGGTTCGTTTGGTCGTTTACCGAAGATATCGTTTCCTGAGTTTGACGGTGACAACCCTCGTTTATGGATTTCTCGTGCTGAAACATACTTGGAGATGTATGCAGTTGATCCTGCTGTTTGGGTTCGTGTCGCTGCTATGCACTTCTCTCGCTCTGCAACACGATGGCTTCAGTCCATTGATCGTCAGCTGAAATCGGGATCATGGTCTCAGCTGTGTTCGTGGCTTTTGGATCATTTTGGATGGGACCAACATGAACTGTTAGTACGTGAGTTGTTTCATATTCGCCAGTCATCTACTGTTGTTGATTATGTGGATCGGTTTTCTGAACTTATTGACCAGCTTCGTGCTTATAAAAAAACCACTGATCCAGTTTATTATACTGTGAGACCCCCTTCTAGGAAGGAGTGTTTTTGTGCCACAAGTACCAATCCCTCGACCGGTAGTTGATACGCACATTAAGAACAAAGCGATATTATTACATGTACAGGTTCGACGTACTACAAGTCTTAAGAAGGGTCTAACAAACATAGACTATATTACAACCATCAAGTCGGCGCAGCGACTTTATTCAAACATTATACTACTAGGAGACTAACATTACACCACAGCCAAACTCGAGCGAAGGACGGGACTTCTAATCGTCGTAGTCGGCATCATCCTCATCGTCTTCATCTTCTGAATAAAACAACAGCAGAGGAAGGGGTAAGTACGAAGGTACTCAGCAAGTCCTAACGATAGGAGAGGTAGGGTTTGCAGAAGCGAAACAAGGGAAGGCTTGAGGATTTCATTTTTGCGGAAAGCAAGTTTTTCTGCAAGGGCTTCCTATTGGATAGATTTTTAAACTCGACAGAAAACATTATTTGTCATGTTATGTTTTAGTAGAGTGGACCTGAGGAAGGCTTTTACTCCCCCCTCAGTTCCTAGATTTTAAACGGGCACTAGCACGCTTCCATGCAGGCCCTTGGCACATAGCCAACACATTTCTAAAATACAGGCATCTACACCCACTCACACTACAAGGATATTAAAAAAAAACTAATCGTAGGGTACCCGAACAAATAGCATGCCATTACCGTGACAATGGCCTATCCGGAAGGATTTTACACTCTGTAGAGGTTGCACACTGTACCCACAGATTATGCTACTCCTGATCAACAGAGTTGCATAACGCTTACCCCGCAACTACATAGGTTTACATAGATTTCACCCAAGATGTACACAAGGGCTATCCGTCGGGGTATCATCCTTCCGATGACGCGACAGTACATTCCTAGAGCTGGATTGTGAAGATTTACCACAGTCACGTCTTTTTCTGGTCCCCTACTACGCCGGGTATTACCAAACCAGGGGCTATATCCGTGGGCTTATGGTCCCATAACGCGGGCAATTACTTAGTCGAGAGCCTGGCAGCGAGTTATCTCACGCCCTTCTCCTGTCCCCTTGTGTCCTACCGACCTCCTAATAGCTCATTGTGGAAAACTTACATAACATGGATAAGTCCTGCCCAGTATGTACAGGTTTTTTGGTTGCACAAAATTGCTAAGTCGAGGACTAACGAACCGGTCCTTATACGGCAGGGGTGGCGGACTCGTCTACGGCAGGTGGACTACAACGAAGCCTATACACCAATTACCATCACCTCATGTGAGCCCCACCCCACGACCAAAATCAACCCTCTTCACCTAACACCAGTTGCACTATGTCCGGCCCATTTTATTTTACTCACATCCCCAAACACATTTTAACACATTTGGAAAAGAGTGATGTAAGGTGTGGCGGTGCGAGGCACCGCAATTGGGGTACTAAGCATTTTTCTAAACAAGGCAACTTTCCGTTCATTAAAAGTATTTAAGGGACGGAAATTCTATGGTTAACAAGGGTGTGTTATCAATTGGTTAACAAGGTGGCATTTACATTAACCACAGCAAGTTACTGACAAAAATATAAATGCCTAGAATCAAGTAAGAACTAAACTACACAACGTTTAACACATTTTAAAACATAGGCAAGCATTTAGCTCTTATAGGTGGAGCAGTAAACATAGGTTCAATGAGGTTCAAGAGGGTGTTAGGACTTGCCTTCAGCGGCATCTTCGGGTTCTTCTTTGTACTCGAGCTCTTCGGGTTCTTCTTCGTACTCGGGCTGTTCTTCGGCTACAAACAACAATCACAATAAGACTACTAAAGAAAAAGCTACAAAACTACAAAAGAAAGGAGCACCAAGCAAAACATGGAGTTTGGATAGGCTAGGATGGTAGGGCTCGTGGTTTTGTGGTTGTGGACACGAGATCGGGGTTTCGTGGAAGTTTGGGGATTCGTGGACACGTGAAAGTGAAAGTTCGGGGATTCGTGGACACGTGAAAGTGAAAGTTCAGGGATTCATGGACACGTGAAAGTGAAAGTTTGGGGTTTTGTGGAAGTTCGGGGATTCGTGGACACGTGAAAGTGAAAGTGAAAGTTCAGGTTTTTGTGGAAGTTCGGGGATTCGTGGACTTGTGAAAGTGAAAGTTCAGGGTTTTGTAGAAGTTCGGGGATTCGTGGACACGAAAGTTCAGGGTTTTGTGAAAGTTCGGGGATTCGTGGACACGTGAGCTGTGGCCTGTCCGTGGACACATGGTTCGTGAGCTGTGACGTGTCCGTGGACACGTGGACGTGGTTCGTGAGCTGTGACGTGTCCGTGGACATGTGGACACGTGGACTGTGACCGTGTCCGCGGACACGTTGACATGTGAAATCGTGACTGTGTCCGTGGGCACGTGGACACGTGAGCTCTGACGTGTCCGTGGACATGTGGATCGTGGCCATATCTGTGGACACGTGGACACGTGAGCTATGTCGTGTCCGTGGGCACGTGGACACGTGAGCTGTGACGTGTCCGTGGACACGTGGATCGTGGCCATATCTGTGGACACGTGGACTGTGACCGTGTTCGTGGACACGTGAACACGTGAAATCGTGACTGTGTCCGTGGACACGTGAGCTGTGTCGTGTCTGTGGGCACGGGGACACGTGAGCTGTGACGTGTTTGTGGACACGTGGATCGTGTCCGTACCCGTGTCTGTGACCGTGGACATGGGTTCGTGGCCGTGTCCATGTCCGGGGACCTAGGACCGAGTGTGAATTCTTGGTGTGAACGTGAGCGCACGTGTGGGGGCCTGGGCGTGCTCTGGGCACGTCGGGCGCGCTCTGGCGCGTTTTGAATGCGCACTGGCGCGGTCAGGGTGCTTCGACCTGCGTGCGCGCTTGTGAGGCGTGGCCTCGGGTGTGCTAGGTGTGGTGGTGGCAGTGGGGTGCTAGCCGTGGCCGGCGGTGAGCCGGAACAGCGGTGGTGAAGGCTGTGCGCGGGACGCGTACTGGGTGCGCTCTGTCCATTGCGCGCGGCGCGGCCAGAGGGGCGTCGCCTCTTGCTCCGGCTTCGATCGGCCGGCTAGGACCGCCCGTGCGTGTGTCTTCTGTGCGCCTAAGTGTGGGTAGGTGTGTAACCTGTGAAGGGATTGTGCGGCCCGTTGGTCAAGGACCAGGGCCTCGTCTTTCTCTTTGGGCGCGAGCCTGTGAAGCGGTGGTGGCGATGCCTTGCAGAGGCCCCAGATGGCTGGGCCAAGGGCCATGAGAGAGTGACACCTTGGGTGCTCATGGTGTCGTGAGGGATTGAGTGAGCTCGCCATCACCGGCGGTGAGTTGAAACGGCAGCAGCGTGGTGCCGGGGGCGCGCGGCGGCGGAGCTTCATGGAGAGAAGCCGTGGCTGCCTAGGGGACCTCTTCCTTGTGCATGAGAGCATCCTAAGGGTGCGGGGAGCGTGCTCGAGGCCTCGCCGGGCCAATGGTGGTGTCTCGGGGGTTGGCATCGTGGCCCGACGGCGGCGGATGGGGGGGTGCACTTCGAGCGACTGAAGGGGGGGTGCTCAGCTGCTACCTCCTAAGCTCGATGAGCTTCCTAGCAGGCTGGGGGTGCTCTAGGGTGGCGGCCAGTGGGTAATGGCCGCCTAATTTGGGCTGGCACCTGTGGGGTACGGCAGACGGCCGTGAGGAAGACGACGGAGGGGAAAACGGAAATTGTAGCTTACTTTAGCGGGCGCAAGATGGGGAGACCTGTGAAACGCGGCGGCAGTGTAAAGGGCGCGCGCGGGCGACGGGGAAACCCCTTCTATAGTTGGCTCAGCGAAGTGGGTCTCCGACCGGCACGGCTGCGGTGAGATTCTGCGTTGAAGGTGAAATTCGCCAACTGGGGCAAGCGGTGGCAGCTGGCATGCATCGTGGCGCGTCGGGGAAGCGTCGAGGCACACCGGTGCTCTAGGTGCAGCCAGCTCGGCACTATGGCGTTCCGATTTTCGATCGGCGCAGCGTGGTGATGAGCTCGCCGTTATTCGCGATTTGACAGTGTGCCGAATTTAGATTCGCTTTGACGGCCATCGACGCGCGCAACGAAGCTTGTGAGGAGTTACTTCCGCCGGTGCGATGGCGCTTGACGCGGCGGCGCGGCAACTGTGACGGCGGACGGCGATGGCGTCGTGTGGTCGTGCGGTTTTTGCTCAAACTGTCTGCGGGAAATGGTGGGCGCGCGGCTGGCTAGGAGAGACGACGTAGCCGCGAGGTGATGGTGACGTTCGCGGGCTATTGGACGGCGTCCAGGGCTCGGTCGGCGCGGCGTCGGCCAGGTGGCGCCTGAGGCCTGTGCGGTGGGGGTGAGCCGAGGAAGAAGGCGAGGCGTGCGCGCCTCGTGCGTGAGATGGCCCGGGGAAACTAGCAGGCCGGCCACCCAGTGAGGTGTTAAACTTTTTCCTATTTTCTAAAGATTTAGGAATTTCCAAATTCCACAAACAAGCAAATAAATTCCAAAAAGATCAAAAGCTAGAAAACAAAAAAAAAATCAAACACTTGGCAAATTTAATTTTAAAATTTGGAACTTTCCTTTTTTGCTATGTTGTTCTAGTTTAGTTTTTATTTTTGAAAATTTTTAAAAGAGTCTAGAAAAGCTAGGTTCACCCAATAAAGAAAAGAATATTTTTCCCATTTTTCCTTAGTTTGAAATTTTGGGATGTGACATATACCATGCATTTCATCGATGGCTTACGTCATGATATCAAGTCGATTGTACTTGTTCAACGGCTACGGGATCTCGATTCTGCATTGTAATGACCGGAATTTTCCTTACCTTTCGATAAGTCCCTATCTTCCGTGGCCATGCCAATCCCAAGAGGTTGGCAAGCACGATATCACAAGCGATCAATCAAGAAACCTTAACAGAATATTAAACAAGAAACGAAAATAGAGATTAACAAGTTAAAGAAAATTTATTAGAATAAAATCCTCCAAAGGGGTCCATCGGCATGCAGGCCGAAAACATCTTAGAGCAGATAGATCACTATCGAGAATCCAACAAGAGCAGCAACGAAAACAACAACATGGCAGTAGTAGCGAACGTTCTCCCCACAGGCTAGCTTGAGCGCAGGTGCGGACTTCACGGTTCGTCGGAGACGTAGTCGAAGTCAAAGCTGAGAGTATCCTCTGAAAACAACAAATTAGAAAGCCGTGAGTACGAATACTCAGCAAACCGCGTAGTACCTAACAACTGTGTATGCATGCAAATGGTTTCAAGGATAAAGGCATGGCTCAAGTGCTAAATGCAAGTTTAAAACATTTTATTTTATTTTAAAGATGCAAGAAAGCTTTATTTTAAAACTGTCAAATTTTATTATCTTGCCCCGCACGGATCTCTGTTATCCTGGACGGGGGTTCATTTTAAATGCCGGTGTAATCTCCATACTTGGCCACAGCTCAAAGGCCGAAGTCAAAAACATTTTCAAATAGAAGAGGAAGAAGGAAAATAAAACTAATCAACGAGGAGCACAACTATGGGGGTGTCCTTTCAAAAGAACGTGGTAATGCGCATTGACTTTAACTCTGCAGAGGTTATGCACCTGGACCCATGAGAAGCATCATCGGGAACTACCGTCGTAGTCCCGACAAACACATAAGACCTGTCCACAAGCTTTAACTGGCGCTATCCGTCCTCCAGGATAGGGATCTCAAATGCCTACGCAATCGGGTCCTTTTGAAAGGACTCAGTCCTTAATTGGTGTACATGGTTGTCAACTGAGCGTACAAGGCTCGAAGGACTCAGTCCTTAATTGCTGGGGCAGGCACTATCTCCAACCTCAACGCCAACAACAAGTCTCACGAAAAGATCCCAGCCCGGATCTTCTCGTTGTACCCGCAACAGGTACGCCCACAGAGACTTCCCAAAAGTCCTCCAGCTCCTCATACTCAATCCTGCCCCCGCTAAATAGTTATGTATAGTTATTTGCAAAACTCACACATTTGAATCACAGTTCAAAATCATTTAACACAAATTCTATTTTTATAGTGATAGGTGTCAAGTAAAAATAAACGCGACTAAGCATGGCTAAGCATATAAATAAAATAATTATTCTAAAGCAATCCTAGGGCTCATATTTGTGGAACAGTAAATAAGCACGGCTTAGAAATGTTGCTAGCATATTTTAAAATAGTTGGCATGCAAATTAGGGTTGCAAACAAAGCATGCAGTTTAAAATACTGAGAACAAAAGTGATCAAAGAACACGGCTTGCCTGGCAACTCGGGATCGAAGTCAGGATCTGGGTCGTCGAACTGAGCGGGCTCGCGGAACTCCTCCTCTGGAACACCAGCTAAACACAGCACGAACAGGGGTTAGACACTAGGTACGCGACAATTAAAACTAAAAATTAAATCTAAATTGAAACCACTAGGCTAAACGTG
Organism: Zoysia matrella; assembly: GCA_001602295.1. Classification (NCBI taxonomy): domain Eukaryota; kingdom Viridiplantae; phylum Streptophyta; class Magnoliopsida; order Poales; family Poaceae; genus Zoysia; species Zoysia matrella. Next base: position 238,678 of record BCLG01000193.1, read on the forward strand.
CGCAAAATGTTACCCGAAAAATCCTACACGACATTGCGACAAGACAAATTAATAGAACAATTTTGAGAAACAACTAAGATCAAATGGAGTTCCCCAAAAATAGTAGACGATCTAGACCACAAGGAATTAGATTAATCGCAGAACAATTAATAGCAAATTGATTAACCATTAATCCAACAACCCTATTGGAGAGGAAAAAGTAATTGGAGATAGGGGAAATATTCTCACAACAGCACAAAAAAATTGGAGACAAAGATCGGAACAGCGGAGATCGTACTGGAATCTGGAGACGAATAACTGGATACACGCGCTGGTGAACTGAAAATTTGAAAGAGAGAAACCAGAACCGGCGTCGGAGTCAGCAAAGGCGCGCGACAAAGATCGAGACAGTACTGGAGTGGGTCAAACCAGCGCGGAATACGGAGACTAAGGCGGCGCGGGAATCCACGCGGAGGCGGCTCGGCGCAGGAGCGGTCGATGGCGTCACGCGGAACGGGCGTCGGGCGACGGAGACTCGGCGTGACGCGAGCAAGCGCGCGGGGATCGGCTGGCGTGGGAGTTGACGGATATCGAGGCGGAGTCCGCATCGTGTATAGCAGTCGCGCGTGGGAAGCAGCGTCCGGGCGCGGAGACGGCGACCGGTGCGGGTCCCAGTGGCGCGACGGGGCAGGATGCAGTGCGCAGGCGACGAGGACAGGAGCAGGCGCGCCGACGCAGGCGACGGGGCAGGATGCAGTGCGCAGGCAACCGAGGCAGCGCAAAAGGAGACGGTTGCTGATTTATCTGGAGAATGAGGAGGGGAATGGAGACGATAAGAATGGGAGGGGTATTTATAGGAGAGATTAGATAGGGGTAGATGGGAGAGGATAATATTGAGAGAAAATTAATTAAGAAGATTATTTAGTGATCTGAAAAATTAATTAAGAATTTTTGGAAAAATAATTTTAGCCCCCACGAAAATTACGCGGACTAAATTATTTCGACACTGAAAAAATTTAGATAAAAGGATTTCGAATTAGACGGAATGAAATTCGGGACAGATGATATTTGCAAGAATGAAAAATTGGAGATAACTTGCGGCTTTATTAATTTGAAATTTACGGGATGTTACAGCCTCCCCCCTTACAGGATCTCGTCCTCGAGATCAAAAAGCGGACTCAAACAGATAGGGAAACTCTTTCTTCAGATCACCTTCCTTCTCCCAGGTAGCCTCTCGCTCAATGTGGTTGCTCCACTGAACCTTGAGAAACTTGATTTTGGACCTCCGCGTTTCCTTAAACGCCTCATCAAGAATCTTCACCGAGTACTCCAGGTACTCGAGCGTATCTTGAATATTCAAGGCATCAGAGACAACTTGCTGCTCCGACACTCGAAGACACTTCTTCAAGTGAGAGACGTGGAACACCGGATGCACACCCACCAGCTCGGATGGCAAGTTCAACCTGTAAGCAAGCTCACTGATCTTCCTCTGAATCCGGAAAGGACCAACAAACCTTGGAGCCAACTTCCCTCGAACATGAAAGCAACGCGTGCCATGGAGAGGTGACACCTTGAGATACACCTAATCATCAACCTCGAAAGAAAGGGGCCTCTCCTCTTATCCGCATAACTCTTCTGACGGCTCTGAGCAAACCGGAGATGCTCTCTGATCTTCTCAACCTTCTCTTCTGCAGTTTTGATAGAATCAGGACCAAAGAAATACCTCTCACCAACCTCTGACCACATGAGCGAGGTACGACATCTCCTACCATACAACGCCTCAAAAGGTGACATCCTCAAACTGGTCTGAAAACTGTTGCTGTAAGAGAACTCTGCAAAAGAAAGGCTGTCCTCCCAGCTCTGCACAAAGGTGATCACACAAGCCCTCAACATGTCCTCCAAAATCTGGTTCACACGCTCTGTCTGACCATCTGTCTGAGGATGATAAGCTGAACCGTACACCAGGTGTGTACGCATAGCCTCATGCAAGCTCCTCCAGAATCTCGCGGTAAACTAGGCCCGCGATCAGACAGAATACTCCTCGGTGCCCCATGAAACCTCACGATGTGATCAATGTACAACTTGGCCAACTGATCAACTCAGTACCTCTCATTCACAGGGATGAAATGAGCGGTCTTAGTCAATCGATCCACCACCACCAAGATAGCATTATGATGGCAAGACGTCAACGGCAAACCTGTGATGAAATCCATACTGATGTCATCTCATTTCCAAGAAGGGATCGACAATGGCTTCAGCAATCCAGCCAGCCTCTGGTGCTCAGCCTTAACTCGCTGGCACACATCACAAAAGGCAACATACTCAGCAATGTCTGCCTTCATGCCAACCCACCAGAAACGGGTCCTCAGATCCTCAAACATCTTGGTGCAACCTAGGTGGATAGAAAATCTCGAATCATGAACCTCTCTCAGAATAGCATCCCGCAACTCTGGCACTCTCAGAACACAGATACGGTACCCAAACCACAAAGCTCCCTGTTGATCCACACGGAAACCCGGTGCTTTGCCTCTCCTCATCTTCTTCAAGATCGACTGAACCTCTCTATCATGCATCTGAGCTGACTTGATCTCCTCAATCAACAACGGCTGCAACCTAAGCTCGTGCAAGAAACCCTGAGGAACAATCTTAACTCCCAAACTGGTCAGATCTGCAAGAATCTCCGACTGTCCAGACATCAAAGAAGAACAATAACCCTTACGACACAAAGCATCGGCTACCACATTGGCTTTACCCGGGTGATAGTTGATGCTAAGATCGTAATCCTTAATCAACTCAAGACACCTCCTCTACCTCATGTTCAGCTCTGACTGGGTGAAGATATAGTTGAGACTCTTGTGGTTGGTGAAGATCTCACATCTGTTGCCGATCAGATAGTGCCTCCAAATCTTCAAAGCATGGACAACAGCTACCAACTCAAGATCATAGTCGGATAGTTCAACTCATGCTTCTTCAACTGCCTCGAAGCATAGCACACAACCTTCTTGTTCTGCATCAGCACACAACCCTAACCCTTACGAGAAGCATCACAGAAAACCTGAAAATCCTGGTGAATACCCGGCAAGGTCAAAACAGACGCAGATGTCAACCTCATCTTCAGCTCCTGAAAACTCCTCTCACAAGCATCTGACCAGACAAACGGCACTCCCAACTGAGTCAACTCGGTCATAGGCTTAGCAATCCTAGAGAAGTTCTCAATGAATCAGCGATAGTAATCTGCCAACCCAAGAAAACTCCTCATCTTAGAGTGTGACCTCAGAGAGTACCACTCCACAACAGCCTTGACCTTCTCAGGATCAACGGCAACACCCTCAGCTATGATAACATGACCCAGAAAAGCAACCTTCTCAAGCCAAAGCTTGCACTTGCTGAACTTGGCATACAACTGAAGAAATTTCAACCTCTCAAGCACAACTCTCAGATGCTGCTCATGCTCTTCCGCTGACTTGGAGTAGACGAGGATATCATCAATAAAAACCACCATGAACTTATCCAACTCAGCCATGAACACCTTGTTCATCATGTTCATGAAGTAGGCAGGAGCATTAGTGAGTCCAAAAGAAATGACCAGGAACTCATAAGACCCATGCCTCGTCACGAACGAAGTCTTCGGAATGTCAGAAGGACGAATCTTCATCTGGTGATACCCCGATCTCAAATCAATCGAGGAAAAGAACTTCGCACCCTTCAACTGATCAAACAAATCATCGATCCTCGGCAAAGGGTACTTGTTCTTTATTGTCACCTCATTCAAAGAACGGTAGTCAATGCATATGCGCATTGACCCATCCTTCTTTCTCACAAACAGCACTGGGGCTCCCTACGGCGAAGCACTCAGCCGAATGAACCCTTTACTCAAGAGCTCATCGATGTGCTCCTTAAGCAAAGCAAGCTCATCGGAAGACATCCGGTACGGCAGCTTGGCAATCGACGCGGTACCAGGAAGCAGATCGATCACGAACTCAACATCTCGATCTGGAGGATGTTCTGGCAACCCATCCGAAAACACCTCCGAAAACTCGCGAACAACTGGAATCTGCTCCAAAGGCAGCTCCTGCAAGCTGCAAACTGAAGGTGAAACTCTGAACGCTCTAGGGGCGCACACTACTCGAACACCGTGGTGGTTAACCCAAGACACAACCCTCTCAACACAAGTGATGACTCCTTTATGCCTCGCCAGCCAATCCATCCACAAGATGACATCAATGTCACGCGAGGGAAGGACGATGAGATCGGCTAGAAAGACCACACCCTCAATCAAGATCCGAACACCTCTACACTCAACACGACTCTTGTAGACTCCAAGAGGTGAAGTGGTAAGTGTAGATATAGCTAAGAGTGAGGTAGAGAGACTGTGTGTAGTCGCAAACGCCGACGACACAAACGAGTAAATAGCCCTCGAATCGAACAAAACCGTCGCTAAGTGAGAGTGAACCAAAAACTCACCAACGACGACGTCAGGTACCTCCTGAGCCTCCTCCACAGAGATGTGGTTCTGGTGGCTGCGCGTGACGTTCGGCTGAGCAGCGCCATGGCCCGCTGAACACACTCATCGACCTCCTGACTGGTGCGGTGGCCTAGCGGGAGTGGTAAACTGAACGCCACCTCCCGCAGGTCCTTGCTGCTGGCGCCTCGGACACTGAAACGCTTTGTGACCCTCCTGGCCACACTCGAAGCAGCGAACCGAGGGCTGACCCGCTGTCGGACGGAAAGAGGACTGCTGCTGCTGAAAGGCACCTCTCTGGCTTTGAGAACTCTGCTGCTGGACTGAAGCTGGAGCAGGAGCAGTGGATCGGGCCAAGGTGGGCCGTCCCCTGTAACATCCCGAAAATTTCAAAATTACTAAAGAAGCGAGTTATCCCAATTTTCGTTCCAATCAAAAATCATCTGTCTCGAATTTTGTTCCGTTTAATTCGAAATCTTTCTTCCTAAACTTTTTCGGTGCCGAAATAATTTAGTCCGCGTAGTTTTTCGTTGGGACTAAAATTATTTTTTTGAAATTTCCTAAATTAATTTTTAGATCCCTAAATATTTTTTTTCCTAATTATTTCTCTCAATTTATCCTCTCTCACATACCCTCATTCTTATCCCCTTCTCTAATCCTCATTTCCCTTCCCTCTTCCAGAAAAATCCTGAGAGCAACCGCTTCTGTCTCCGCTCCGTCGCGCCGAGCCGCCTCCGATCCACACGCCGTCTCCACGTCGCCCCGTCATCTGATCGCCCGTCTCCGCACGCGCCTCTCTCGGTCCGGTCCGAAGCCGCCTCGGTACCCGCTTTCGCCTCCGACCCGCTCGATCCAGTCCGCGCACCGGTCGTCGCCGTGTCTCACATCGATCTGCTGGTCCGTTAACTGTCGGTCCGTCGCCGTCTGCGAGCTGCGTTCCGTCGATCGCCCGACAGGTACAGCGCGATGCTGTTCTCTCTCTCTCTCCATCGCGCAAATACCACTTCACCGCCCGCTCTCGTTTTCAGGTGTTGTCTCTGGATTGGTTTCCGCGTGCGTGTGACCTCCACATCGACAACCGGTGCCCTGCTGCTCTGATCGGCACTGTTTCGCCCGTCCTTGAGCTTCGATTTCTGCGCGTATTTGTCTGATCCGTGCACCACCGTATTGACCGAGTGCCTGCCTTGATCCACAACACCGCTTCAGTCCTTGCCTCTGATTCGATCCGCGTTGTCCAGCGTCAAGTTGTCAACCAGGCCTAGCGTCAACCTTCTTCAGTTTGAACCCTGGTGAGAACAGCTACGTCTTCCTCTAAGACTAGATTGTTTCGTGTTGAACCATTAGTCAACGCTGTTGTCTCTGCTGCTCTCTGTGATTTAGCTGCGATAGACTGTAGTTGTAGAGCCTTGGTGTGTTGTCATGCGTGTCCAAATCCAGTAGATTGCGAAGTTTTGTTTAGCAGGCGGCGTGTGCTGCAGAGGTTCGCTGGGGTGCAGTATGTGCTTGTAGCTAGCCTTTCCAGTGGATCTAGGTGAGATCATGAGAGAGAGGACCAAGTGCTTGGTACTGTGGTCAGCGGTGCTAGCAGAGAGATCGTGGCGTGGAATGGTACCTTAGAACTTGTGCACTGTTGGTCTGGTTCTTTAGAAGTTTTTTGTCTGGTTAATCTTCGAGAGTCCATAGAAACTTCGTTTGGTCTCCGATTATTCCCAAAATTATTCTGTTAATTTTGTCCCGTTGTGTATGTCGTGTAGGATTTTCCGGGGAACTTTTCGAGCACTTTTAGTATAGTAGTTTATTTTAGATTTAATTACCGGTTTTAATTGTCGCGTAATTAGTGTCTGATTCCCTGTTTCTGCTGTGTTTAGCTGGAGTTCTAGAGGAGGAGTACCATGAGCACGCTCAGTTCGAGGACCCGGATCCCGACTATGATCCCAAGCTGCCAGGCAAGCCACGTTTTTGGATCACTTTTGTACCCAGCATTTTAAACCGCATGTTTTGTTTGCAACCCTAATTTGCATGCCAACTATTTTAAAATATGCTAGCAACATTTCTAAGCCGTGCCTAATTAGTGTTCCACAAATATAAGCCCCAGGATTGCTTTAGAATAGTTATTTTATTTTTATGCTTAGCCATGCTTAGTCGCATTTATTTTTATCTCACACTTATCACTATAAAAATAGAATTTGTGTTAAATGATTTTGGAAATGTGCTTCAAATGTGTGAGTTTTGCAAATGACTATACATAACTATTTAGTGGGGGTAGGTTGGAGTAAGAGGAGCTGGGGGACTTTTGGAAAGTCCCTGTGGGCGTACCTGTGGCGGGTGCAATAGGAAGATCCGGGTTGGGATCTTTCCGTAAGACTTGTTGGTTGTTGGCGTTGAGGATGGAGAATGCCCTGGCATATGAGGACTGGTTCGTCGTGTCACATGTCTCCAGTGCTTTTCCATGCACACCACGTTACCCTATATGGGCAGAGGCTTGATCTTGAAGCTTGCTGAGACTGGACGTTTACCCGTGGGTTGGCGGTGTTGTGTTAGTATGGTGTAGAGCTATGACTCCCCACATGAGATCGAGATACCCCACCTGATCAGTGGTAGGATCTTCACAGCTCCAGGACCCGATTGCATAGGCAATGGGATCCCTATCCTGGAGGACGGGTAATGCCAGTTAAAGCTTGTGGACGGGTCTTGTGTGTTTGTCGAGACCACGATGGTAGCTCCCTGACGGCACTTCTCGTGGGTCCAGGTGCATAAACTCTGCAGAGTTACAGTCAATGCGCATTGCCACGTCCCGAAGAGGGACACTGCCTGAGAGCTTCCACGATGATTAGTAGTGTTTTCTTCCTTTCCCTTCTATTTCAAAATGTTTTGGACTCCGGCCTTTGAGCTGTGGCCGAGTGTGGAGGTTACACCGGCATTTAAAATGAACCCCCGTCTGGGATAACGGAGATCCCTGCGGGGCAAGATAATAAAATTTGACAGTTTTAAAATAAAGCTTTCTTGCATCTTTAAAGTAAAATAAAATGTTTTAAACTTGCATTTAGCACTTGAGCCAGCCTTTTCCCTTGAAACCATTTGCATGCATACATTGTTGATAGGTAGTACGCGGTTTGCTGAGCATTCGTACTCACGGCTTTCTAATTTGTTGTTTTCAGAGGATACTCTCAGCTTCGACTTCGACTACGTCTCTGACGGCCCGTGACGTCTGCTCCTACGCTCAAGCTAGCCTGTGTGAAGGAGGTTCGCTACCGCTGCCATGATGATGCTTCCGCTGCTGCATTCTGTGGTTTTCTCGATAGAGATCGCTCTGCTCTGAGATGTTTTCGGCCTGCGTGGCGATGGACCCCTTTGGAGGATTTCATTCTAATAAATTTACTCTGATTTGCTATTTTCTAATCTTGTTTTTTTTAATATTTCTGTTATGGTTTCTTGATTGATCACTTGTGATATCGTGCTTGCCAACCTCCTGGTATTGGTAAGGTTACGGAAGATCGAGACTTATCAAAAGGTAAGAAAATCCTGGTCGTTACACGATCCCTGCTGGAAAGAACCACTAAAACGCTGATGCTGCGAATCCTCACGACTGGGTCTCTGACCAAGAGCCCTCCTCTTAGCATCCATGGACCGGTCGAGCTTCTGAAGTGACACCTCCAAGGCCAGGCATCTGTCAATCAGCTCACGAAGGCTCCTCTGAACACCACCATCCAGATACAGAAGCATCTCAAGACGTAGGCCCTTTCGGAACCAGTACATCTTGTGACGCTCAGTCGAAACCTCCTCAGGGGCAAAGCGGCTGAGCTAAGTGAAACACTGAGCGTACTCAGTGACAGACATACCTCCCTGACGAAGGTTACGGAACTCCTCCGCCTTCGCCTCTATGGCTCCCTCAGAGATGTGGAAACCACGGAAGGCAGTGACGAAGTCGTCCCATGTGAACTGTTCTGGGTCATCGAGAGTGACGTAAAGAGTGTCCCACCAAGCACCAGCTGCACCTGTCAACCGGTGAGCTGCCAGACGAACTGCCTCCTGGTCATCTCACTGAATTAGGTCTAGCTTCTTCTCAATATCCCTGAGCTAATCATCAGCATCCAAAGGATCAACTGCACGGTCAAAAGTGGGTGGGCGCATGCTCAGGAACATCGCCATGCGAGAACTCGCTGGCTGGTGGTACTGTGCTGCGTCAGGAGCAAGAGCACGTCCACGAGGCTGCTGCTGTGACTGCTCGACAATCCGCTCAAGCAGGAGCGTCTGTCGGGCCATCACCTCCTCCAGGTTCGAAGTAGCTAGAAGTTCCTCACCAGGCGCGGCAACACCAACAGGCTCAACTCCAGGGTCCATGGCAGCTCCTCTGCGATGTCCTCCAGCTTGAGGAACAGGTGCTCCAGCACGAGCACGCCCACGGCCACGCCCTCGACCAACGCCAGGCATGTCAGCCGCAGGTGGCCTTGGTACACGGCCTCCAGCACTGCGACCACGACCTCTGAGGGCAACACCATGACCACGCCCAGCGGGTGGCGGTACATCAGGGTCCTCCAGAGCGGCCTCCTCAAAACGAGCCTGAAGATGTCCGAACCTTCTCGGAGCCATCTGTTGCAAGAAAACATCTCTGATTAGAAAGATAGCATCAGGAGAAACAGGAATTACTGAAAAAGATAGAAGATCAGCAGATCAGGACAAGAATAACTAGACCAGCACAATTCCAATCAAACAAGACTTCCATCAAGCAAACGACGAGATTTAAGAAATCAACTTTCACGATGAAGGTTTGATAGCAGATTCGGAATTCTTGAAACATTCCATAGTTACGTCCAGTTTTACAATTTCGCTCCTACGGTCAAGTATGGCTCTGATACTACCTGTAACGATCGGAATTTTCCTTACCTTTCGCTAAGTCCTGATCTTCCGTGACCATGCCAATCCCAAGAGGTTGGCAAGCACGATATCACAAGCTACCAATCAAGAAACCTTAACAGAATATTAAACAAGAGACAAGAATAGAGATTAACAAGTTAAAGCAAATTTATTAGAATAAAATCCTCCAAAGGGGTCCATCGGCACGCAGACCGAAAACATCTCAGAGCAGATGCATCACTATCAAGAATCCAACAAGAGCAGCAACAGAAACATCAACATGGCAGCAGTAGCGAACCTCCTCCACACAGGCTAGCTTGAGCGCAGGAGCGGACTTCACGGTTCGTCGGAGACGTAGTCGAAGTCGAAGCTGAGAGTATTCTTTGAAAACAACAAATTAGAAAGCCGTGAGTACAAATACTCAACAAACCGCGTACTACCTAACAACAGTGTATCCATGCAAATGGTTTCAAGGATAAAGGCATGGCTCAAGTGCTAAATGCAAGTTTAAAATATTTTATTTTATTTTAAAGATGCAAGAAAGCTTTATTTTAAAACTATCAAATTTTATTATCTTGCCCCGCAGGGATCTCCGTTATCCCGGATGGGGGTTCATTTTAAATGCAGGTGTAATCTCCACACTCGGCCACAGCTCAAAGGCCAGATTCAAAAATATTTTGAAATAGAAGAGGAGGAAGGAAAACAAAACTAGTCAATGAGGAGCACAACTCAAGGGGGTGTCCTTTCAAAAGGACGTGGCAATGCGCATTGACTATAACTCTGCAGAGGTTATACACCTGGACCCATGAGAAGCATCATCGGGAACTACCGTCGTAGTCTCGACAAACACACAAGACCTGTCCACAAGCTTTAACTGGCGCTATCCGTCCTCCAAGATAGGGATCCCAAATGCCTACGCAATCGGGTCCTAGAGCTGTGAGGAGCCTACCACTAATCAGGTGGGGTATCTCGATCTCATGTGGGGAGTCGTAGCTCTACACCACACTAACACAACACCGCCAACTTACGGGTAAACAACCAGTCTCGGCAAGCTTCAAGATCAAGCCACTGCCCATACAGGGTAACGTGGTGTGCATGGTTGTCAACTGAGCGTACAAGGCTCGAAAGACTCAGTCCTTAATTGCCGGGACAGGCACTATCTCCAACCTCAATGAAAACAACAAGTCTCACGGAAAGATCCCAACCTGGATCTTCCCGTTGTATCCACAACAGGTACGTCCATAGGGACTTCCTGAAAGTCCCCCAACTCGTCATACTCCATCCTGCCCCGCTAAATAGTTATGTATAGTTATTTGCAAAACTCACACATTTGAATCACTGTTCAAAATCATTTAACACAAATTCTATTTTTATAGTGTTAGGTGTGAGGAAAAAATAAATGCGACTAAGCATGGCTAAGCATAAAAATAAAATAATTATTCCAAAGCAATCCTAGGGCACATATTTGTGGAACAGTAAATAGGCACGGCTTAGGAATGTTGCTAGCGTATTTTAAAAAAGTTGGCATGCAAATTAGGGTTGCAAACAAAACATGCAGTTTAAAATACTAGGAACAAAAGTGATCAAGGAACGCGGCTGGACTGCCAACCTGGGATCGAAGTCGAGATCCGGGTCGTCGATCTGAGCGGGCTCGTGGAACTCCTCCTCTGGAACACCAGCTAAACACAGCACGACCAAGGTTAGACACTAGGTACACCACAATTAAAACCGGAAATTAAATCTAAATTGAAACTACTAGGCTAAACATGCGCAAAATGTTCCCCGGAAAATCCTACACGACATCGCGACGAGACAAATTAACGGAACAATTTTGGGAAACAACTAAGATCAAACAGAGTTCCCCAAAAATCGTAGACGATCTAGACCACGAGGAATTAGATTAATCGCAGAACAATTAATCGCAAATTGATTAGCAATTAATCCAACAACCTATTGGAGAGGAAAAAGTAATTGGAGATAGGGGAAATATTCTCACCACAGCACGAAAAAATTGGAGACGAAGATCGGAGCAGCGGAGATCGTACTGGAATCTGGAGACGAATAACCGGATACACGCGCTGGTGAACTCAAATTTTGAGAGAGAGAAACCGGAACCGGCGCAACGAAGATCAAGACAGTACTGGAGTGGGTCAAACCAGCGCAGAATACGGAGACTGAGGTGGTGCGGGAATCCACGCGGAGGTGGCTCGGCGCAGGAGCGGTCGACGGCGTCACGCGGAACAGGCGTCGGGCGACAGAGACTCGGCTTGACACATTCAGGCGCGCGGGGATCGGCTGGCGCAGGAGTTGACGGAGATCGAGGCCAAGTCCGCACCGAGTACAGCTGTCACGCTTCCGTGACCCCCAGTCGGGTCATTACCGGACTCGGAGGACGTGTCCCTGGGCACGGACACAGCACTGGCCACGTGTTCACAGACACAGTTTTCACGTGTTCACGTGCCCACGGACACGTCACGATTTCACGTGTCCACGTGTCCACGGACACGATCACAGTTCTCCCATGTCCACGTGTCCACAGACACGTCACAGTTTTCTCGTGTCCACGGACACGCCACGATTTCACGTGTCCACGGACACGATCACAGTTCTCTCGTGTCCACGTGTCCATGGACACGTCACAGTTTTCCCGTGTCCACGGACACGTCACAATTTCACGTGTTCACGTGTCCACGGACACGATCACAGTTCTCCCGTGTCCATGTGTGCGCGGACACGTCACAGTTTTCCCGTGTCCATGTGTCCACGGACACGATCACAGTTCTCCCGTGTCCACAGACACGTCACGATTTCACGTGTCCACGTGTCCACGGACACGATCTTCCACAAAACCATGAACTTTCACTCTCACGTGTCCACGAATCCCCGAACTTTCACAAAACCCCAAACTTCCACTCTCACGTGTCCACGAATCCCCGAACTTCCACGAATCCCCGAACTTTCACTCACGTGTCCACGAATCCCCGAACTTTCACAAAACCCCGAACTTCCACTCTCATGGGTCCACGAATCCCCGAACTCCCACAAAACCATGAACTTTCACTCTCACGTGTCCATGAATCCCCAAACTTCCACAAAACCCCGAACTTTCACTTTCACTGTCCACGGACACGTCACAGTCCACGTGTCCACGGACACGGTCACAATCCACGTGTCCACGGACACGATAACAGCTCACATGTTCATGTGTCCACGAACACGTCACAGAACTCTGTGTCCACAGAGAAATCCCTGATTCTGGACACACAGGTGTCTAGAGGCCGTGGACACAGGCCGAGCCATGTGTCCATGCAGCCTTTGCCAGTTTTCGGTCACAGACCAGCTGACAACATTACCACGAAGTTCGTCCCCTGTTTCACACCTGCACACACCACCCGACAGCTATGGACACATGCCGGGCAGCGTGTCCACGGGGGAGATTTCCTGTTTTCCATCGTGAACACCTTGTTCGTCTCACCACCGCCACCCCTCAACTCCGTTTTCAGTGAGTTTGACACCGTTGGAACCGTTGTCTCGAGCTCCACCACATCGAATCATCCAAACCTCAGTCAACATCCGATCTTGCTGGTTTGTTTTAATAGTAAGTCCTTCGCTGAGTTTAATCGTTGTTCCTTCTTTTGGTTTTAACTTTGTTAGTGCGAGTCTTTAGTTATGATGCATTCTAAGCATAGATTTATACTAACTAAGGCACGCCACAGCATAGCATAACTTCATTATTTAGCACACCTTAGTATGCATACCCATGTTAGCACTAAGAAATCTAGTCTAAGGTTAGAATCATATGATTAATAGTAAAATACAAATAGCTAAATATTAGAAAGTAAGTGATTACTTAGATAGCAGCCTATAAGCATTCTGTCTTACATTCACCCACACATGTACCACTTGCTAGTTTTAAAAGTTTAACTCTATACATTAAACTAGGTAATTAATCATTAAATACCTAAAGTAAAACACTCAGGTGGGTACAAACTAGATAGTTAATGATGATAATATACCCATCACCGCACCATAATTAATACCATCTACTTAGTGTAGGAGTTCAATTGTATAATATAATCAAAAAACTAGTCACCAGAAAGCACGTTCAACACATCGGCATACACTAGTGCACGTGCCACCTATCAGCACAAACGATATAATTATTTAGTCAATAGCTCTAAATTAAGGTATGCACAAAATGACATAAGCTACACACTGTGTTCCTGCTCGTACTTGCAAGAATGCATGTTAACCCTTCACTGAACCTTAGTCTAAGTCAATAGGCACCGCAACATACATGACTTGCCCTAAGTTTTCCTCGCGGTGTTACCTGGTTCTTAGTTGGAGTTCTTTGGATTTTATCGCTCCTTCTTGAGTTATGTTTCTTTTGCAGTAGTTTTATTAGGCTTTTCCTTCGCGTAGATAACGTTGAGTGTAAGGAAGAGTCCAGCCCCAAGAGGAACCAGAAGGTCTACATATGAAGAGAAGCTCGTAGATTGTGCGCGAAGCCAGAGATTGAAGGTTGAGATCTTGAAGAAGAAGCCTCCAACCTCAAGCTTAAAGATTAAGGAGTTTGCAGGCAAGCTCTAACCTCATTTTGGAACCTATATTTTGCTAATGCTCCTATAGGGCCTATTTATTCTGCTATGCATGATATTTTGGTTTGAAACATTGTGTTAGTCATAATCCTACTTGTTCTTAGGTATTTATATTTATGTCAGTAACTTGCGGTATAGATATGAATACCTTCCTTGAAAACCATTGACGAAGTGTCCTTGATAGCCATAGAGATTTCGTTCCTAGATAGTTTTACGGAACGGATATTACCTTGTACTAGATCTGCTTAGGACCCCATTTACGGTGCTCCGCACCGCCGCACCATATACCATTAATTTGCAAAATGAGTTGAAAGAGTTTGGTGGTGTGAGTACAAATAAAAGGGGGCAGGATTAGAATAACTGGTGCTAGGTGAAGAGGGGATGTTTCTGGCCGTGGGGTGGGGCTCACCTGAGGTGATGGTGATAGGTGTGTAGGCTTCGCTGTAGTCCACCTGCCGTGGACGAGACCACCACTCCTGCCATATAAGGACCAGTTCGTTAGCCCTCGACTTGGTAATTCCCGTGCAACCACAGAACCTGTACATTTTGGGCAGGACTTATTCTCTCTATGTATTCTTTCCACATCGAACCACTGGGGGGTCGGTAGTGAAGACACAAGGGAACAGGAGAAGGGCGTGAGATGACTCGCTGCCTGGCCTTCGACGGTAATAGCCCGCGTCACGGGAGCGTAAGCATGCGGATATAGCCCCTGGTTTGGTAATACCAGGGATTGGAGGGGACCAGGAAAAGGCATGAATGTGATGGATATTCACGACCCGGCTCCGGGAATGTATCGACGTGTCATCGACGGCCTGGGAAACCCCGAGGGATGGCCCCTGTTTGCACCTTGGGTGGAATCTGTGGAAAACTACGTAGATGTGGGATAAACGTTATGCAACTCTAATGATCAGGAGTAGCATAACCTGTGGGTACAGTGTACAACTTCTGCAGAGTTAAAAATCCTTTCGGATAGGCCGTTGTCACGATATTGACATGCTACTGTTCGGGCGCCCTACGATTAGATTTTCTATACTGCCTTGATGTGTGAGTGGGTGTAGCTACCCGTGTTTTGGAAAGTGTCTGGAGGGGATAGTGGAGGCCCTTCCAGTTAAAACTTAGGAACTGGTGGGAATGGTTTATACTCCCCCAGTTCCAACATATTAAAATATGGATAATAAATGCTTTCACTCCCTTTTGAAAATCTTCTATAGTGAATCTTGTATAAAACTGGCTTTTTGGCAACATGGACCTTGCTGCCTCATCCTTGCTACAACCAATGTGCATCCATATTTATACCTTTGCTTAGTGTTGGAGCTTGCTGAGTACTCTATGTACTCACCAGCCTGCATTTGTGGTTTTAGATAGTGAGGATCGCGTAGGTGACGTGCTGGTTTCGTTCTGCTTTCCAAGTCTGCTTGTGGATTTGGGCCCTGGTGTTTCGCTACCTGCTCTGCTTTTAGTTGGTCAACCGGTGTAGGATCGTAGAGATCCTCACGGTGTTGCTACCAAAAGTCCTGTCTCAGGTTAGTTTTTCTTTTTGAAGTATGCGTTTGATATACATTCTGTTGTGTTGTGCGTATCAGCTACTGATCCAGGGATTGATACGTATATCACAGTGCATCTCAGAAATGGGGTGCGCGACAAGGATAAGGCATGAGAATGCACCATGGTTGAGGCAAACCGAACATAGGTGTTGGAGGAATAGGCATAGTCATATTCGGTCTCACCTAGAAAATTTTGTCTCACCTACTTTCTAGGACGCTCATCACCATGAGGAGACCTTGGTCGCTTGGCCGACCGATTCCCCAAATCAGTCTTTTGATGTTTGTATCTTCCCATCGGGCGGTCAAGTGTACTTCTAAAAGTTGTCTTCTTTTCCTTGACCTTGCTCTCATTCACCTTCCACTTGCCCACTTCGGGATTCTTTGGTTTGATCATCTTGGGCTGTGGAGCTTGCCCCCCGGGTCCCGAACCTCTAATAGTAACTTTGATGGACTCGTTACCATCGGGAGATTTCTCTAGCACCACTTTCCTAGAAGCGACCGTGTCACTTGAAGGAGCGGGCCTTTTCTCCCCAACGATGACATTCTTTCCTTTTGTTGTATCAGCTTGATGTGGCTGAATCAACAGCTTAGTGTTGAGATCCAAAGTATTCATCGGAAACTGGTGTTTATCTATTTGCATTTCTTTGAGACTCAATCGTCCTTCATTAATGGCCGATTGGACCTGTCAATAGAAAACATTGTAATCATCAGTGGCATGAGAATATGAATTGTGCCACTTACAATATGCTCTACGCTTTATTTCTTCTGCTGGTGGCAATGTATAGGGCAACTTAATATACCCACCTTTATGCAGCTCATCAAATATTCTATCGCATTTGGCTACATCAAAGGTGTACTTCACATCATCTTTCCGATTCTTATGAACCGGTTTGAGTGCGTCACATGCTAAAGATTTACTCTTAGATGGCCAATTGAATTCAGCAGCGAGTATATTGTTGGACTCATCATCGGTGCTATCCGAATCATATTCAACAACATGGACATTGTGCCGAATTTTATGATCATGCTTTGATTCTTTGCTTCGGCTCTCTTGTGCCGAAGCTTTTTGTTGGAGTTGTGTGAGAGTAATAAAGTCATAGCCTTTCAATTTTTCCCTAAGATGAGACCGTAAACAATTAAAAGCTAAATCGGTTAAATCTTTTTCAGAAATTGTCACATTAAAGCAACTGTTCTCTATGTCTCTAAACCGACTAATGAAACTAGCAACCGTCTCATCCTTCCCTTGTCTATCCGATGTTAAATGTGACAATTTTAATTCATTGTCTCCGGAATAATAGTGGTCGTGGAATTTGCGTTCCAAGAATTCCCATGTACAAATGGAATCCGGACGCAAAGATGAGAACCACAAAATGTGGTTCCGGTTAATGACAAGGAGAAAAGCCTAATTTTCAGAGCATCAATGTTATTAGCTTCTCCTAATTGGGCGGTGGATTGGTTAATGTGTTCCCATGTTGTTTTATTGTCCTCATCGCTAAACTTTACAAAATCCGGGACACGCCAACCACTAGGGTAAGGGACCGAATCAAAGGTTGAAAGGTATGGTTTTTTATAAATTCGGTATCTACCTTTTAAATCAACTCCTAGCGTATCTCGGCATTGCTTAGTCAAATCTTCCCTAAAATTTGTGAGACGCTCTTCTATGTTTGTGGGTTTCTATGAGGGTTTGCATGAGCGCTACTTCCCGCCACATTAAACTTTTCATTATATGTTGAATTATGAGAAGTCCCCATACAACTTGGTTGAATTGTGGGGTACTATACGAGGCTGTGCGGTATGGAGGAACAAAGTTGGACACTTCACTCAATCAGCTAGTAGCCAGATTGGGGATGCTATCAACCGGTTCTACATTAGTAGGAGGCACTACTAGAGCATTAGTTTGCACACCGGTTTGGAAACTCGATTGCTCACTAAATGAATTCAACGGCATACTGTACCAAGGTTTTTCAACGTTAGACGCATTAGGCGTCGATGAATTAGCGTGAGGTTTCTCTACTTGTGTAGTACGATTGATAATACCAAGATCTTTCAAAGACATTGCTAGGGTTTGTTGAATCATATATTGCATCTCATCCTTTAGAACCTTTTGACTATGAGCGGACCAAGATGAAAGATCTTCAAAAGTCACCGCGGGTTGGATAGATGAACTTACATTGTAGAACCTACGGTTTTCTCGTCGGGAATGGTAGGAAGAACGGTCTCCTTGACTGGAGAGTTCGCTCCTTGACGATCTTTCTTGAAGCATGCCGAGAAATCTCGGAGTTCCTAATCTTCTCGCGCCTTGCGTTCCCGTTCCTCGCACGCCTTGTGCTGCTCTTGTACGGCCTTCCGCCGTTGTAGGAACAACTTCCGTGCCTCTTCGAGAACTTCCTCCAACGAAGGCATCACGATGTTCTTTGATGAGATCTCGGAAGACGTGATGTGGAAAAGATGATTCGGATTGTGCAACCGGAATCTTTCTTCTCCAACGGAGTTGCCAAAAAGCCTGTTGACGCCGAAATCGGGTTCGGGACAGCACACCACGCGCACGTCTGTGTGTGGAACGTTGATGTAACCTTGACGAAAATCACCACGAGCACCTAGAAAACCCACCTCAGGAGGGACCCCGTCGGAGGAGGAACTTCTTAGGGTTGATCCAGGCTCGGCCAGACCAGCCGGATCGCCTTCACACATCATCGGGACGGGAGAATAACGGAATTGGGGTCGAGTAAGGGGTTTAGGGTTTGAGAGGTAAAAAATGTAAAGGCAAGTTTAATTTGTAGAGTCGATTGGGATGCCCCTCAATCGGTCTGAGGCCTCATTTTATAGAGGTGGGGTGGTCTTTCCCCGAAAGGTTTCGGATCCTACAATTTAGAAAGCTAATAACAATCGAAACCGACATTACCGAACAATCCAGCACATGGCCGGAGACTCAGCACCAGACACTCCGGCCATATGCCGGACACTCCGATGAATTTCCGGCGATTTCAGAAGGGGATCCGTCGAACATTCTGGCGTAGTGCCGGACACTCTGGGTGTTAAAACATCGACTCCAGAAGGGGGTCGGCCAGAGACTCAGGTCATATGTCGGACACTCCGGGCATTAAAATGCCGGCTCCAGAAGGGGGTCAGCCAGAAACTCCGGCCTTGTGCCGGACACTCCGGGCATTAAAATACCGACTCCAGAAGGGGGTCGGCCGGAGACTCCGGCCTTGTGTCGAACATTCCGACGCTTGCAGTTTTTGAGTGCCAACAACTCCACCTGCAAATTAAAATACAATGGCAAGCATAGCTGTAAGAATGAATGGTAGTGTCGCAGAGAAAGACTGGTAATGTTTGTTAGTACAAGCGTAACAAACAAAATAGTCAGTGCAATAGCACAGTACTCATTGTCCATAGATCATTTTCTTGCTGACCTAGCGGTTTATGCTAAAAGGTGACATATTTTAAATGCAATATTATTGGATTATTATAAACTCATTACATTAAACAGAATCATAGCAATGGCCATAAACTTGCAATAACTTGGTACTATGAAACTAACTTTGAACCTAGACAGGATCAAGCTGATTCACCAGTCAATCAAATTTACTAGAAAGTTGAAATCCGTACCTCGGTATGCAGCCTTAACAGAAATTTGCATCATTAGGCTGTTCATGATCAAATTCCTTCATATATTGTTTTATTGAGTTTCTCCTTGATGGTGACCTTCCAGTATCCTTGGACAGTGACATGGCATCAAAATGAGCAGTCAACGTACCCTTCTTGAACAGAAGCACTCAAGCAAGAACTGTATATTACCTTTTTTTTCTTCTTTTTCTAAATGTACATTACCTTTTTTTACTATATATATAATCTGTTGGGGATTTTCCCCTCCAGTTTGATAAAAAGAAAAAACTGTTACAAGAGCTAATGTTTTATTGTATTCAGCATACCATGCTCTTCTACTAGCCACCTAAAGATATATACCTAGGCTTGACCCTGTTCTCCAAATCAAATGACAGAAACGCGGAAAGAAATCAACATGCTCCAAGGAGTAGCCCAGCTCCTTTGTAAGGTAGTGTTACTTCTGGTTCAGCGCGTGGAATGAGGAGGTAAGTACTCGGAGACGGTGGTGAATCATGCGACGGCGCAGATACGAACCTCCTCAACGAAATCAAATCAAATTGGCATGCGCTTTCCGACTTAGGGGAGGGTGGCGGGGATTGCTGTTCTCTGGGCCGTTAGATCCTGTAATATTTTTCCACGTGTCACTCATGTAAGAAAAGTACACGGATCGACGGACCCACCGGAGCAAGGGAACGCCATGGATATAAACGTACGGAGGCCACGAGTCTTCTTCTCCTCATTCTTGATCAGCTCCCGCACGCATAGCTCGTCTCTCTGTCCGATACCCTCGATCCAATCGATCGAAGCCTTCGCTTCCCTGCGTGCCATGGCGATCTCTCACTGCCGTCCTTCTGCCGCCATGCGTAGCATCCGCCGAGAGCTCCAGCGCCGGAAGGGGACCAAGCGCCCTGTCGACAAGAAACCCGCTGCGCCGCCTGCAGTGCGTACCGGCGGCAAGATCTTGAAGCCTTGCCCTCGTTCGGTTCAGGAGAACCCGTCATCGAAGACCTCCTCCATGTTTCGATCAGACACCGCCAGCTCCACCAACCCGCCGCCACCGAAGCGGCCTCGTCATGAAGCTTTGCGGTGCGCTTCTCACGCAGTAGCTTCACTTCCGCCCGTCGCCTCTTCTGTTCCAGCACCGCCGCCTCGTTCCGGCTCCTCATCAGCCCGATTCACGTGCGGAGCGGCCGCAAGGACGATGAGCTCGCCATCAACGAAGTGGCCTCGTCATCAAGCTCCGCGGTCCGCTTCTCTCGGAGTAACTCCTCGTCCACCTGTCACCTGTTCTCCGGCGAAGCGGCCTCATTCCGGATGCTCATCAGCACGAACCACGTGCGGAGCCGCCGCAAGCACCACCACACATCTGATTCTGAAACCCTGTACGAGGGTTGTAGTTCGCACGAGGACGGAGGGGATGATCGACGGGAAGATCCTAGTGCTCTGGCTTCCTGCAATGGTCGTGTCCGCCACCGACGGAAGCTATGAGGTGATCTACGAGGCAAAACTGCCACGCGACAACCCCTTCTCTTGCGTCCACGTCCCATTCGATCACGTCAGGCCGATAAAGGCAAGCGTCTCTGCAGTTGCCTGCGGGGAAGGAGATCGTCCGATTGATCGGAAGCCAGCAGTTGCAGAAGCAGCCCACGCCAAGATCGAAGACAGCAGGGAGCCTCATCTCAAATCTTTCGCCGGAGATGCAACGCGCGCTGAGTCCGAGATCGGCAACCGTAGGAAAAAGCCCCTTCACCTGAGCCGTGATCACGCAGCGGAGACGAAACCAGCTCCAAGGCCGACCACGGTGGGGAAGAGCATCAAAATTCCGCGAGATCATGTCAGAGAAGGATCGCTAGGTCCTGGATACTAGCTACGCGGAACTCGGATCCCATGTTAATGATTAGTCAGTTTATAGCTTCGACTGAGTCACGGCTCTTTGGACACTACGTGTAATTGACTAATTGGCACAACACGGATGTTACTGATTTTGTTTGTTGATTCTTTGGCAACGAATAAAGGTTTTAGGTTGCTCACTTGCCAATGATCTGAATAAATCTTTTTTTCCGAAGTATTTCATATCGTCCTTTGGTAATAAATCTTTAGGTTGCACACTTTGGTTATGAATAAAGTTAATCCTGCTCTTTGGGTTGATTTTCTTCTGCTGGTTGAAACAGAGAATACAAAACTGTCGAACCACCTGAATCGGCCTTTGCCAATGGAGAGAAAAGAAAGCTGGCTGGTCATCTTGTTGGCTGATCGAATCGCTACATGAGTTTGATGTGCATACTCAGTTCTGATCAGATCCGATCCTGAAGTAATTTGTTAGTAGATGTAAATAACGCCAGAATTAACAAATTGGTTAGTAGATGTAAAATTAATAAATTTTTAAATATCTACAGTATGCTTCGCTAGATTGCGACAGATGTACATTGACAGATGGATTCTACGTATGGTACACATGCGAAGCAACGTGTTCACAAGCACTAGGCGGAGCTGGACGGGAAATTTAGGGGGGGCCGACCAATCCGTTTCCCATCGTAGTTCACTTTATCTCCATCGAGGGTGACCCAAAATTTAGGCCGTCCATCCTATGTACGCCGTCACGATCTCCTTCTCCTAGAGCAGTGTAAGACCCCCTTCCAGGAAGGAGAGCCTTTGTACCTCCTGTACCAATCCTTGTACCTGTAGTTTATACGCACATCAAGAACAAAGTGATATTATTACACAAACTGGGTCATCGTACTACAAGACTTCGGAAGGTCTAACAAACATAGCTTATATTACATTCAACAAGTCGGCGCAGCGACTGTTATTAATCCGGCCGGTGAGTTGGGCGTCCGTCGTGGCGTTTTCGACAGCGTGCATGGCCGAGCGGATTTCGTCCAAACCGCGACGGAAACAGTGGGTGCGCAGTTGGCCTGAGTGGCAACGGAATGGCGGCTGACAGAAAGCGTTGACGGCGCTTCGGCCCGGCGAACAGCGACGGCGGGGCCAGTGGCGCGCCGGCCAGGTGGCGAGCGGGCTCTGCCCGGTGGGGGCGCGCCGAGGAAGAAAGGGGGCAGGACGCGTGCTGGGCTGGGCCGGAAGAAGGGGCAGGCCGGCCCAGTGAAAGGGATTTGGCCCACGCGCCAAATTTTTGATTTTTCCCTCTCCTAAAATTGGCTAAAAATTTAAGTCATTTTCCAAACTCCACTAGGCAAGCAATAAATTTCGAAAGATTCAAAAGCGAGCAAAAGAAAGATCAAGCACTTGACAAGTTCAAATTTTTAAATTTTGAAATTTCCCATTCGCTACATTGCTTCTAGTTTAATTTCTATTTTGGAAAAGTTTTAAAAAGGGCCTAAAAATTAGATTCCCAAAATAAAAATTTTGAAAACTCAATTTTTTCTTGGTTTATGAATTTTGGGATGTGACAGACCTACCCCACTTAAATGGAATCTTGTCCTCGAGATTCGGGCAGTTCTCTTCGAAGAATTGAGGGAATTCTTTCTTGAGATCATCCTCTCGTTCCCAAGTGGCGGCCGCCTCTGTGTGGTTGCTTCACTGTACTCGATAAAATTTGATGGCCTTACGTCGAGTGTGTCGGGTAGTCACATCCAAAATACGGATAGGGGTCTCCTGGTATCTCAGATCGGGCTGCAAGTCCAATTCCTCAATGGCTACTTGCTGCTCTGGCACTTTCAAACATTTCTTAAGCTGTGAAACGTGGAACATTGGGTGAATGTCGGATAGCTTTACCGGGAGATCCAAACAGTAAGCTACGTGCCCACTTTCGCAAGGATCCGATACGGTCCTATATATCTCGGTGCTAGTTTACCACGAATCTAAAAATTCCAAGTGCCTCGAATCGGGGACACCTTGAGGTACACAAAATCTCCCTTGTCAAAGGACAATTCGTGTCTTCGGTTATTAGCATAACTCTTCTTTCGGCTTTGTGCTGTCTTAATCTTGTCCTTGATCTCGGCGACTTGCTCTTCTGCATCTCTGATTATGGCCGGCCCAAAGAGCGACCGTTCTCCAACTTCCGACCACAGTAGTGGGATGCAACACCTGCGACCATATAGGGCTTCAAACGGTACCATCTGAATGCTAGCTTGATAGCTATTGTTATACGAGAACTCAGTGAACACTAGGCTGCTCTCCCAATCCTTTCTGTATGTCAACACACAGGCTCGGAGTTCAAGGATTTGGTTCACTCGTTCCGTTTGCCCATCCGTTTGCAGATGGTATGCCGAGCTAAAATCCAACGGAGTCCCTAAAACATCGTGTAGGCTCTTCCAGAAGTGAGACGTAAATTGGAAACCTTTGTCAGACACTATCCTTGAAGGAACCGCATGCAGCTTCAAAATGTTGTCTACGTACAGCTGTGCTAGTTTATCCCCTGCATATGCTGCCTTTACGGGGATAAAAAATGGGCTACCTTGGTGAGTCGGTCAACTATCACCCATATCGAATCATTTCCCTTCTTGGTCCGCGGTAGACCTTGAATGAAATCCATCGATATTTCATCCCACTTCCACATGGGCACTTTTAGTGGCTGCAGCAATCTGGCTGGCTTCATTGTAGGCCACCAGTATTTCTGTTTCAGATTTAGATACATCTTGGTTGTACCAGGGTGAATGGAGAATGCTGACTCATGAGCCTCTCGCATTATGAGTTGCTTGAGTCTCCTCGAGTTGGGTATACAAATCCGGTCTTGGTGCCAAATGGACCATGTTCGTCAATTCGAAATCCCGAGGCCTTATCCGACTTTATGAGTTCTTTTATCTTTTGGAACTGGGAATCTCTTGGCTACGTGTAGGTTCAGACAGTTTATCTCTTGGAGCAACTCTGGATTGCTGGTCAATCCTTCGTCACCATAGGGTTTCCCTTTGCGGCTTAGCACATCAGCCACAACATTAGCCTTTCCCGGGTGATTCTTTACTTCTAGGTCATAGTCTTTTATCAATTCCAACCACCTTCTCTGTCTCAGATTTAATTCAGGTTGGGTGAAGATATACTTCAAACTCTTGTGATCCGTATATATCCGACTCTTGTTCCCAATCAGGTAGTGTCTTTATATTTTCAAGGCATGGATCACGGCTGCAAGTTTTAGGTCATAAGTTGGGTAGTTTTTCTTATGCTTCTTCAGTTGTCGGGATGCATAGTCCTCTTGCATTAGGACACATCCCTATCTTTGTCGGGAAGCATCACAATAAACCACAAAATCTTGGTAGATATCAGGTAGTATGAGCACTGGGGCTGAGGTGAGTAATGTCTTCAAGGTCTGAAAGCCGTGTTAGCATTTTTTCGTCCACACGAACTTCTTATCCTTCTTGGTCAGTTCAGTCATCGGTTTCGCGATCTTGGAGAAACCTTCGATGAATCTACGGTAATAACCTGCTATCCCAAGAAAGCTTCTAACCTCTGTGGTATTTGTGGGTTGCTTCCATTCCATAACCGCCTCTACCTTGGCAGGATCAACCCTTATCCCGTCTGCTGTCACAATATGCCCCAATAAGGCAACTTCTTGCAGCCAAAACTCGCATTTACTACATTTTGCATACAACCTATGCTCCCTTAGTCTTCCCAGCACAACTCTTAGATGGGGTTCATGCTCATGCTCGCTTCGAGAGTAGATAAGTATGTCATCGATGAAGACGACCGCAAACTTATTCAATTCTTCCATGAATATTTTATTCATCAAATTCATGAAGTAAGCAGGGGCGTTGGTCAGTCCAAATGGCATCAATGTGAACTCGTACTGACAACATCGAGTGACAAAAATGGTCTTCTTGATATTGCTCTCCCTGATCTTTAGTTGGTAGTACCTTGATCTCAAGTCAATTTTTGAGAAGTACTTGACTCCCTTCATCTGGTCAAAGAGATCATCTATCCTGGGGAGTGGGTACTTGTTTTTGATGGTGAACTCATTTAGTGCTCGATAATCAATGCACATTCTCAGGCTGCCATCCTTTTTTCATGAACAGTACCGGTCCACCCCAAGGTGACGCACTTGGGCGGATGTATCCTTTCTCTTGCAATTCCGCTAACTGTTCCTCCAACTCAGCCAATTCATCAGCGGCCATCCGGTAGGATCTCTTAGTTATTGGTGTCGCACCGGGGACCAAGTCGATATGGAATTCGACGTCTCGGTCCGGTGGCATACCGGGTAGCTCTTCCGGAAAGACATCAGCATAGTCCCTTACTGCGGGTACCTCTTCTAGGGCAGTGGCTTCTGCGCTGAATACTAGGGGTCCGACTTTCTGGTCCTTTGGCTGACATGTCACAGCAACACCCTTGTGATTTATAGCTGTCACAATGCGCTCTGAGCAATATATAATTCCTTTATGGCACCTCAACCAATCCATACCCAATATGACATCAATTCCCTCAGACTAGAGAACTATCGAATCTGCTGTAAACTCTACCCCACTTAAATGAATTTTAACTCCTATGCAACCCAAACCGCATTTCATAGTGGCTCCCGGAGATTTAATCAACAAGGGAGTCCTAAGTAAGACCATGGGCAATTTTCCCTTTTTCACAAACTTTGAAGAAACAAAAGAATGCGAAGTGCCAGAATTGAATAAAACAGTTGCAAGAGTGGAGTGGATGAGGTACTCACCGAGTACCACCTCGGGTGTTTCCTCTGCGGTTTCCGTGTGGACGTGGTTCACCCATCCATGTCCGTCCTGCGGTGTCCTCCTGGTCGGTGCAGTCGTCC
The DNA here is from genome assembly GCA_001602295.1 of Zoysia matrella. Classification (NCBI taxonomy): domain Eukaryota; kingdom Viridiplantae; phylum Streptophyta; class Magnoliopsida; order Poales; family Poaceae; genus Zoysia; species Zoysia matrella. The sequence goes on from BCLG01000193.1 coordinate 264,424, forward strand.
TTGGTGCGCCACGAGATGCTCCGGACACTGCAGGTCGTGTCCGAGAGTATGCAGGAGCTACTGCAGGCTGCTGCTTCAGAGGGCAACTTGCGACCAGATGCCGCGGGCTGTGGCAGTTGAAGCATGTCCTCAATGCATTTGGGGCTTGACCCACACTTGGGTTGGCGCGTGGCGCAGGTGGAGGAGGTTGACGGACTAATGGTGCAGACTGCTGTGGCTGCTGCTAAGTGGTCATGGTACGGTACTGCATAGTCAGAGGGTATGACGACTTCTGGAATTTCTCAAACCTTGGCAGCTGTCGCTTTTCAAGCTGCTGAGACTTCTTTGCTTGAAACTTACGCTTTCTTTCCCCGTCCAGTCCAGCACGGTTCTCTCTAGGAGTATGGCCTTGTTCATCATGGTGTTGAAATCCAGAAAGGTGTGAGTCACGAGCTGTGCTTGCATGATGTGACTCAGCCCATCCAGGAAGCAATCCTGCTTCTTTTGGTCGGTGTCTACCTCTCCCGGGGCATAGCGGGCCAACTTCATTAACTTCTTGATGTATTGGTTGACCGTCATGGCTCCTTGCTTCAGTGCCCGAAACTCATCGGCTTTCATCTACATTGTGCCAGCTGGGATGTGATAAGCTCGGAATGCCTGCTGGAACTCATTCCAAGTTATGGCAGCAGGGTCGGTGGCGGCTTCTCGGTAGTTGTCTCACCACTCGCCGGCTGCTCCAAACAGTTGGTGTGCAGCGAGCATCACCCTTTCGTAGTTGCTTGCGGCCACGATGTCAAGCTTCTTGTTGATGTCTCGCAGCCAATCATCGGCTGCAAGCAGATCATCTTCGATGTTGTCGAAGGTGCATGAACTCCGACATCTGGTTCTGCGAGTTCGGACCTCCTCACTGTCCCAAACCTTGTGCCAGCGTGAGCAATAGCTGGGTTTGTGTTGCCATCACATCAACGAGGGTGGTGAGCGGTAAGGGGAGTTCCTCTCCTCCCACCATTGGGACTCCATCTCCAGTCACGGCCCGAGATGGGGCTCTTGCAGCCCCTCGTGCACTGGCCCTGGCAGCAGCACCGGTAGCAGCTGGAGTGGAATGGGCCACCACGTTCTCATCGTGGCGACTAGACTGAGCCTCGTCTTCGTGAGCTTGGCGTTGAACGCTGGGGGCAGGTGCTGCGGAGCGGCGCAGATTAGAGGACACCCCTCCTCTCCTGACCGCTTTTGCTTTCGCGGTCTACGCAACCCGCTCATCATCATTGATGTCATTGAGGTTGCACTCACAAGCCTGGCGCTCTTGAATGCGAGCTGATTTCTTTGGCTCCATCCTGCCAAAGAGAAACAGTAAACCAGTAGGGTTAGGTGCTAGTAAGCAAGTATACTATCACGAGTGAATTACGATTTTTAAGTTTGTAAAAACAGCACAACATACACACAATCAAATAACGAAAAGAAGCAAATCAAACATAGCACACAAACATGGTTATATTACAAAGGTACTGGGTCAGTAAACCAAAGTAGACAAGTAAACAGCATAATATAAAAGGTACGCAAGCAAAATAAGTGCGTGTGGGCATGAGGCCCACTAGAACTTAGTTTTGCGAAGAAAACGTATCGTTCTTACCGTATGCTGCCACGCGTCGCATCCTAAGGTCTCGTCCTACGGTCAAGTATGGCTCTGATAGCACTCTGTGAGACCCCCTTCCAGGAAGGAGAATCCTTGTGCCGCCTGTACCAATCCCTGGACTGGTAGTTGATACGCACGTTAAGAACAAAGTGATATTATTACGCATACAGGTTCGATGTGCTACAAGTCTTAGGAAAAGTCTAACAAACATAGTCTATATTACAACATCAAGTCGGCGCAGCAACTTTATTCAAACATCACACTACTAAGAGACCAACACTACACCACAGGCAAACTCGAGCGAAGGACAGGACTTCTAATCTTCGTAGTCCTCATCGTCTTCATCTTCTGAACAAAACAACAGCAAGGGGAAAGGTGAGTACGAAGGTACTCAGCAAGTCCTAACGGCAGCAGAGGTAGGGTTCACAGAAACGAAACAAGGGAAGGCTTGAGATTTTCACTTTTGCGGAAAGCAAGTTTTTCTGCAAGGGCTTCCTAATGGATAGATTTTTAAACCCGACGGAAAACATCATTTGTCATGTTTTAGTAGGGTGGACCTGAGGAAGGCTTTCACTCCCCCCCATCAGTTCCCAAATTTTAAACGGGCACTAGCACATTTCCATATAGGCCCTCAGCACACAACCAACACATTTCCAAAACACAAGCATCTACACCCACTCACACGATAAGGATATTAAAGAAAACTAATTGTAGGGTGCCCGAACAAATAGCATGCCATTACCGTGACAACGGCCTATCCAGAAGGATTTTACACTCTACGGAGGTTGCACACTATACCCACAGGTTATGCTACTCCTGATCAACAGAGTTGCATAACGCTTACCCCGCAACTACATAGGTATACACAGATTCCACCCAAGATGTACACAGGGGCTATCCGTTGGGGTATCATCCTCCCGATGACGCAACAGTACATTCCCGGAGCCGGATCGTTAAGATTTACCACAGTCACGTCTTTTTCTGGTCACCTACTACGTCAGGTGTTAACAAACCGGGGGCTATATCCGTGGGCTTACGGTACCATGATGCGGGCAATTACATAGTCGAGAGCCAGACTGCGAGTTATCTCACGCCCTTCTCCTATCCCCTTCTGTCCTACTGACCTCCTAATGGCTCGATGTGGAATACTTACATAGCGGTGATAAGACCTGCCCAATATGTACATGTTCTGTGGTTGCACGAAATTGCTAAGTCGAGGACTAACGAACCGGTCCTTATATGGCAGGGGTGGCGTACTCGTCCACGGCAGGTGGACCAAACCGAAGCCTACACACCTACCACTATCACCTCTTATGAGCCCCACCCCACGACCAAAATCAACCCTCGTCACCTAACACTAATTGCACTATGCCCGGCCCATTTTATTTTACTCACATCACCAAACACATTTTAACACATTTGCAAAAGAGTGATGTAAGTTGTGGCGGTGCGAGGCACCGCAATAGGGGTCCTAAGCATTTTTTTTCTAAACAAGGCAACTTTCTGTTCGTTAAAAGTATTTAAGAACGGAAATCCTATGGTTAACAAGTGTGTATTATCAATTGGTTAACAAGGTGGCATTTATATTAACTACAGCAAGTTACTGACATAAATATAAATGCCTAGAATCAAGTAGAAACTAAACTACACAACGTTTAAAACGTTTTAAAACATAGGCAAGCAATTAGCTCTTATAGGTGCAGCAGTAAATATAGGTTCAATGTGAATCTAGGGGGTGTTAGGACTTGCCTTCAGCGGCGTCTTCGGGTTCTTCTTCGTACTAGGGCTCTTCGGGTTCTTCTTCGTACTCGGTCTCTTCTTCGGCTACAAACAACAATCACAATAAGACTACTAAAGAAAAAGCTACGAAAATACAAAAGAAAGGAGCTCCAAGCAAAATATGGAGTTTGGATAGGCTAGGATGGTAGGGTTTGTGGTTTCGTGGATGTGGACACGAAATCGGTGTTTCGTGGATGTGGACACGAAATCGAGGTTTCGTGGATGTTCGGGGATTCGTGGACACGTGAGGGTGAAAGTTCGGGGTTTTGTGGAAGTTCGAGGATTCGTGGACAGGTGAGAGTGAAAGTTCATGGTTTTGTGGAAGTTTGAGGATTCATGGACACGTGAGAGCGAAAGTTCGGGGTTTTGTGGAAGTTCGGAGATTCGTGGACAGGTGAGAGTGAAAGTTCGGGGTTTTGTGGATGTTCGGGGATTCGTGGACACGTGAGAGTGAAAGTTCGGGGTTTTGTGGATGTTCGGGGATTCGTGGGCACGTGAAAGTTCGTGGTTTTGTGGAAGTTCGGGGATTCGTGGACACGTGAACTGTGGCCGTGTCCGTGGACACGTGGTTCGTGACCGTGTCCGCGGACACGTGGACACGTGAACACGTGACCGTGTCTGTACCCGTGTCCGTGACCGTGGACACGGGTTCGTGGCCGTGCCCAAGGTGGACACGTGGCCGTGTCCATGTCCAGGGACCTAGGACCAAGTGTGAATTCTTGACGTGAACGTAAGCGCACATGTGGGGACCTGGGCGAGCTGTGGGCGCGTCAAGCGCGCACTGGCGTGTTCCGAAAGCGCACTGGCGTGGTTCGAGTGCTTCGACTTGCGCGCGCACGTATGCTGCGTGGCCAAAGGGGTGTGGGTGGTGGTGTGACAGTTGTCGGGACCAGCAGTGAGCCAGAACGGCAGCGCGACGCGAAGGCACGCTGGACGCGCTCTGGGCGCGCCGGCGCGTTCCAGCGCGCTCT
>BCLG01000194.1:5770-17166 GCA_001602295.1 Zoysia matrella
CATTCGACGCCCGCCATCGCCGCATGACCGGTCGAGCTCGCCGGCCGCTCTTCTTGCCGGCCAGCAGGCAGCAGCCAACGTCCAAGAGATCTGAAGCCGCTCCACGCCGGCCGGTTTGTTTCAATTGTGTTTCAATTTCTAGATGTGCATGTCATTATGTGTGAGACTTTGAATTATCATGTCGTGTGTGAGACTTTGAACTATCATGTTATATGTAAGAACATGAATTATTGTCATGTCTGTGTGAAACTGTAAGACTTATTATGAACTTGAATTCCATGGGTCTATGGTATGAGATTAGAGACTTATTATTATCATGGATGGTTTGTTGTGTTGATCGATATTACTATTGATTTTATGATTGTGATGTTCCCGACTTAAATTACTATTACTGGTTTCCGACCATTATCAATATATTACCGTCCGAATTATTCCGTTTTCGAGTTTCTGAAATTTTTCCGCTCGTTTTCGTTACCGTGTTTCTCGTTTTTGTTTTCGTCCAGTAAAATAAATGTGAAAACGGGAACGGGATGGGCCTTTTCCCCCACCGTTTCGTCCGTTTTCATCGCTACCTATGAACTGATTCTGTAGTTGAATGTGATTCTCCTCGATTCTTTACCTAGAATCAGGATAAGAAATCACTTCACGGGATTAGGAGAAGATACTCTTTTTAGCTCCCAGCTCGTTAGTTTATTTTAGAGAATCACTTCACAGAATCAAACAAGAATTATTTCTCTTTAAAACAATATTTGGTAGAGCTTCTCTGATTCTGTCTGAGAACTAGAAGCTGAGAGCTCTGCCAAAAGGTCCTAAGTGTGACAACATGGACTGTAGAATCTTTGGACGTTTATTCAATTTAAATTTATATGAAATCTTTCACTAATAATTGCACTCCAACTGAAGCAGATTCTATTCATTTCAAATACATAGCGCATAGCAGATTGTCACACAATGGCTACACAAGTATCCTTCATGGCACTGCATAATTCCACCTAAGCATGTTCATATATATACTCAATAATGTAATTTATTAATACCTAATGTTTCTCCCAGATGTACTCTTCAGAAGCACAGTTGATGGTCACATTCTCAAGACACTTGTTTGATGGAGTCACCGGCGGCACCTTTGCATTGAATAAATAGCCACATAGGTGAGACGCATAACTCGATTGAGTTTTGGCTCGGATGGCAGGGATTGAAAGATGTGCTGAGGCCGTTGATGATAAATTTAAATTGGCAAAAGTTTTTATGGACACATCATGATCTTCGTTCAAGATTGTAAAACACACTTTTAGCTATGAGATACTAAGAAACTATTGCCTTGTGGTATGGCTAGTTTAAATTTAAGCATGATCAAGCATGACAAAGCTGACCTATTGCCAACTGCAGAATATTTATTGACAATAAAAAATAGGGGTGTAAATAGATGCATTTAAGATTACCCTCTGGACCTTTTTTTTAAAAAAAATAAACTAAATTTTCAAAAGTGGAGGCGATTTTAATAGCTTAATTTATTTTTTTAACTACTGAGATTTGGAGGTAACCTCATCGTTCCTGTTTTATGCACCTAATCCAGCAACTATCCAGCAGTGTTATTTTCAAGAATTGGATCTTTTAATTTTTCACTTTGGTGGAAGATTTGCATACGAATCTCTTTGTCAATTGTGATTTCGCAAAATTATTGATTGAATATATAGGCATGTAATCAATCATATAATCTTCAAGGTTTCAAAACAGACTCGAAGAGGTGGGAAGATCACCTATTATATAGAACTGGCTTAATCCACAGGTTTTGACTGTCAAGATCATCTCCTTGGGACGACCATTGCCCGGAATATTCATCCTTCTCAAATACCCCCATGGTCCGTGATCCACTCGTTCCATCTCGTCCTGCGCCTGCCACTGTCCAAGAGCACCGGGGAAGTCTCATCAGCTTCAGTTGTTGTAACCAGAGCATCAGCGTCCGCCTTGTTTAGCCCTTCGATCTAGTATTTCCTTTGTCCTAATAAAAGTTTATTTATAAATTTTGTTGAGTATAATTTTGACTAATGATTTTGACAATTTTAATTAGTTTTAATTATATAAATTATATATATATTTTAAAAGTATTTCTTTTGATAATTTTAAAAGTACAAATATTAAGTTTTTTAATTTAACTTAATCTATAAAAATTATTGATCAAAATATCAGTTAATAAAAAATAAAAATAAACTTTTACTGAGATGGAGATAGTAGGTTAGTAGGTAGGAGGGCACAGGAGATGGATGTGAGCGGCCAGATCCGCGTTCAGCTTGTTTAGCTTTTGTACTCTTTTCATTTTAAAATATAAGCATTTTTAAGTTTAGTCAAAGTTAAATTTTTATAACTTTGACTATTAATAATATATAATTAATAATATATTATTATATAAAAATTATATTTTTTGAATTTATCATTAAATAAACTTTTATAAAAATTATATTTTTATATTAAAAAGTATGTAATTCTCTATATATTATTAATAAAAATTAAAAGATTTTAATCTTATTCAAATTTAAAAATATTTATATTTTAACATAGAGGTAGTAGGTTAGTTGGTAGGTTAAGGTTAGGTTTCCTCCCATCTTCATCGTCTATGATGGTTGAGCCTTTTTGTGTTGCGGGAGCTCCAATCAACATCGGTGACAGTCTATTTCGGTAGGGTTCCTTCATGGCAGTCTGTTGTCCCCTGTGCTATGCCGGCTCGGATGTCTGTTTGTTTTCCAAGGATAGTGCTGAGACGGAGGCGGCAATGTCCTGTACCGATTGAGGTCTTTTGTGTTAAAATATTTGGGCTTGGCCCATTAAATTTACAATTTAATTTCAGAGCCCACTTGAATGCTAGGACGACTAAATTTTAGTCACACATAGTTGAGGAGGACTTTTACCAATTTAAATATGTATACTAGTGTTCACTGGTTGAGATGCTAAAAAGAGGAAAAAAGAACGTGTTTTTGCGTGACTTGTTACTTGTTTGTGACGAGCATGTGCACGTGTGTACAGAGCTTCGTATTATTGCGTTGAGTTAATATTTTGCTGTTTCTGAGAATTAAATTGATTTCAATTAAAACAGTAAATAAATTTCAAACATAATTAGAGATTTAAATCAGTTTAATATGTCAGTTTTTAGTAACGAATGAATTAATTAGTAGCTGTTACTCCGATAATTGATAGCCTATAAAATAGACTCCTCCTCTCCTTCTACGACACACCAGGAAAACCTTTCACTGCTTGGGCTGCGCTCTGCATTCTCTTCCCAAGTCTCTGCGTACACAGAAGAGCAGGGTCTTCAAAACTTCGTCCAGCTGCGACACTTGCACGGATAGGTGGGTGATCAAGTTTTTTAGAGAGCGCACCATCTGCGTAACTGTTCGCTTGTCCTCTCTGAACGACTACTTACTACTACTTATATAGAAGACTGTTCGTGGGACTTCACGGCTTTTGTTCGTCCTGAATCAACTGGTTCGACTACAAACAACTCAATACATAGACTATTGGGAACAACACTACCAGTATTTTAGAGTATAACCTGATTTTTCTCTGTTTTTTTTATGTTCTTTTTATTCTTAGACATATTCAATATGAGTAAGAGCACACTTTATATCACAATATTACTTATGTTTTTTAATAAATTTAAAATTAAAATATACCGTAAATGCCTATATTTCTAACATTCTGAGCTCTCCTTTGTCCCAACACCGCCGATCTCTCCTTTGTCTCGGTGGAGTCGGAGTCCGGCGACTACGGCTCGTCTGGTGGAGGCAGTGCACCGTGCCCATTGACGCCTTGGTGACATTGACGGCATTGTGCGAGAGTCCGTCTGTTTCAGTCAGCTTTTTGAAGGCTGGATCTGGCTGCTATCTTTGCCGTCTTTCGACGAGGCGGCTTGTTTCAGTTGGGGATGCCCGGCCGTTGTTTCTTATGCTCTGGCCATCTAGCACGACTCTTCTCTTCAAAGCTTTGCGACGGAGGCTCCCAGGTGGCGGTCCGAAGGATCGCGGCTACATCCTTAGTGGTCGTGACGGTGTTGAAGCTTCTTCTTCTCCGGCAAAGCTCGTTTCTTTACTGGACTTCAACGACTTCTTTAGCGTCTGTTAGTGCTTGTTTTGTTTGGTGTTTCGTTGTATGTATTTGTATTTGTGGTTTCTTACTTTATGAATACAGATATCAGTTTATAAAAAAAACTTAAATTGTTATAACTTACTATCTCCATCGCAAAAATTTTTTACTATTTTCGTCCCTAAATTCTTAACACTTTAACTTTAAAATATTATATTTAATTATTTGTCTTATTAAGAAAATTATAAAAATAAAAATGAACATATTATGCTTAAAATATATCTTATGATAAAACTAATCACAACAAAGCAAATGACATTTCTAATTTTTTTTAATAAGATGAATATTCAAACATAATATCTTAAAATCAAAAGTGTAAGAATTTAGAGACGGAGGCGTGTATTGTTACTGCATGTACTATACGTGGATGGCACATTAACATCAAGTGAATTAACTAATTAGTTACTTTCTGAGTAAACGGTAAACCCATTTGTCTTTACATAGTATAAATTTCTTGACGCGGTTAATGAAGTGCTCTTAATTAGCTTTTTTTTTCAATCATGTACACATAGGTACACCATGATATACTCACGTGCACAGGAATGAGTACCTTCCGTGCGACGAGCCTACGAGTTCGTTGGAGACAGCACCTATCGTGATTTTTATGCAGCCACCTTCCGTAGATATAGGAATGGTCATTATCCTCTAAAAAAAGATATTTGTGTATAGGACGCTGGATTTAAAGATCTTTGTTTGTATTCCCTTCGTTTTAAAAATAAGTATTTTTTAGATTTTTAAACTTTCCCTTTTAACTATTCGTCTAATTGAAAAAAAGTTTTAAAAATTATTTATTTTATTATGAAATGATTCATTATTAAAAGTACTTTAAAGTTGATTTGTTTATTTTTGTATTTTTGTAAATTTTTTGAATAAAACAAATTTTCAGATGTCAATTTCAAAGAATAAAAAACCTCACTTATTTTGAGACAGATAGAGTATCGTATTATTATTTGTTTCTAGCACAATAGTCTAATAAAGATTTTTGAACCCGGTATGCTGTAGACAAATTTTTCTAAAAATGTTTATTATCCAAACCTGTGCTCATTTCTGGATTCTGGATTATTGTACAGTTGAAATGCCGCTTCAATAAAAAAAAAATCATATAGCTGCCGCATACGGGCCGGCCACTTTCTAATTATACAGACCTGCAGAGATGACAACCATTTCGATCGATCGATCTAGCCAGTTTTTTATATGTAAAAATGGTTTATCTTCAAGCTAAGTATATGCAGACGACGATCATGGCAGGCACAATCGACGAAGCGATATATATATATCCAGTCCAGGTAGATATGTATCATGTTGCTTTGCTTACAAGTTCGTTAAACGGATGGACCCGTTCGTCTGGGTCTATATGATAATGTGCATCATCTCACAAGATAATGCGCAGTAGCATCGATCATTTGCTGTGCACCTTCCACGCAGCTGGCAAAGCCACGAACTTGCACGACGGAAAGGGCGATTAAAATGTCCGTAACGTGGGGTCAGATAGCTCATACTCTAGCTGACTAAAATCCATGAAACGGCCTATGCCTTATTATTGCTCTTTCTACGGAGTGACAGCCATGATCCAAATCATCATCAGGACGAGACGGCAAGAACTCGATCAAGTCATCCTTCACTCTGTTCCTAGCCATTCTTGCTCAGCTCCTCTCTCTCTCCGGCAAGCTGTGGAGGCCCAAGGCAGGCCCGCGCGGCCGACGGAAAACAACGAGCTCATCATCGGGCGCAGCGATGAGCGACAGCGGCTCTGGATTCCCGGGCTTCCACCACAGCCACAGCCACGGCCCTGACCGCGACTACGCGCGCCCGCTGTTCCGCGTCGCCTCCTTCTCCGACGGTGGCGACAAGCACGAGCAGGAGCGCCACGCGGTAGTGTCGCCGCGGAGCCGCAGCGACAGCCTGAGCCGGACACAGTCCTCCAAGACGGCGGCGGCGTCGCGCCTCGCGCCGTCGGCGAGCTGCAAGCTGAGCATGAAGAAGCTGCAACAGGCGCTCGACGAGAAGTCGATGGAGGACGAAGGTGACGGACGGCGTCCACTGTCTCTGCTTAGTTTTTTTCGCTGGTGCTTGCTTGATGATGATGATGACGACGACTCTTTCTGTTCAGAGATGGAGCTGATGAAGGAGAAGTACACCAAGTTGCTGCTCGGGGAAGACATGTCCGGGAGCGGCAAAGGCGTCTGCACCGCCGTGGCCATCTCCAACGCCATCACCAACCTCTACGGTACTAGTTCTTGTCAAGAACTCTCAGGTATTGGGTTCCTCTGCTAATTAAACTGGTTTAGATGGTGCGCTAATTAACCTGCTCTGCTCGTTCATGCATGGCTGCAGCAACCGTGTTCGGGACCTGCCACAGGTTGGAGCCGCTGCCACCAGAGAAGAGGTCCATGTGGAACCGGGAGATGGACTGCCTCCTCTCCATCTGCGAGTACATCGTCGAGTTCTCGCCGACGGTGCAGGCCATGCCCGATGGAAGCACACACGATGTAACGCCATCACAGCCATCTATCTCTACATAAAACACATTCCTGATGAATCTCCTTCTCTTGGGACATCTGCTGAGGTCCAAGCTATTTGTGGCTCATTTCATATGCAGGTGATGGCAACCTCGCCAAGGTCAGACATTCTGATGAACCTTCCAGCTCTTGAAAAGCTTGAAACAATGCTCCTGGTGAGTCTCGATTAACGTAACTCTAGAAAGTACAGTACACTTAACCAACCAAAGCAGGAGTACTAATAATTTGGTCGTAATGGTATATGACTGAACCTGAACTTTTGTTTGCAGGGCATATTGGACAGCTTTGAGAAGCCAGAGTTCTGGTACGCGGACCAGAGGAACCAATCCTTCAGTGAAAGAAAGAAGAAGTCGTTCCAGCGAAGCGAGGACAAGTGGTGGTTGCCTGAGCCCTGTGTCCCTGAGTCCGGTCTCTCCGATGGCACGCACCGTGAGCTGCAGCAAAAGAGGGACCAGGCAAGCCAGATCCACAAGATGGCCATGGAGATCAACAGCAGCATCCTCTCTGAAATGCAAATTCCGTTGTCGTACTTAGAGACACTTCCAAAGGTATAATAACAGTTGCCCGATCCGATCCGATCCATCGAGTCGAATCTCGAAAGAGTTCCCCATCTGATCCAGATGTTCTTGTTACTCCATAGAGTGGAAGGGTGGGTGTAGGCGATGCCATATACCGGTACATGTCTTCAGGTGATCAGTTCTCTCCAGAGCATCTCCTCAACTTCCTCAACCTGAGCTCAGAGCATGAGGCTCTTGAGATCGCTGACCGCGTTGAGGCCGCTATGTATGTGTGGCGAAGGAAGGCGAGCACGACACACGTGGTGTCCAAGTGGGAGAATGTTACTGAGCTGAATGCTGATGGGGACAAGAATCTGGTCCTTGCAAGCAGGGCTAGGGGCTTGCTCCTGTGCTTGAAACAGAGGTTTCCTGGCCTGTCACAGACAACCCTGGATACAAGCAAGATTCAGTACAACAAGGTAAAATGGTTAATATGCATGAAACAAGCAACTAATAGTGTCTTCTTCTGTTTGCTAACACATGCTTATGCAAACAGAACATATACTAGCTAATATGTTTACAATTTTCAGTAAACGCACCGGTTCCAGATATTGTAGAAGAAACCATAATGCACTGTAATACTAACCTTCTTGAATATCAATTTACATTCTTACAGGATATTGGGCAGGCAATACTAGAGAGCTACTCAAGGGTGCTGGAAAGTTTGGCCCACAATATAGTTTCATGGATAGATCATGTTCTCACCGCTGATGAAAACGTGAAAAGAGGGCACAAGATCAAAATTCAGAAGCAGGTGTTCACCCAAATCTCTCCCCAACGCTGAGCATGATAAACTGACACAAAAAAGTTTGTTACATCGATTTACTGGAGTGGTGTGTGCAATTTTATTTTTGACACGGGAGGATCTGGTACATATAATGATATGTAAGAGCTTCATTACACAAGTAGATCCTCCTAGTCCAGGGGCCAACGGTTGCAACCATAATTTTTACAGTTCTACTTTGTTGTTGCATGGAGCAGCATGTTCACCATAATCAACATCATAAGTGATTTACTTCCTTCACTATGGGAATGTTATTGCCATGGGGTATTACTGTAGATGATGGCCTGGAACTGTTATCTGTCTGTATATGTATTCCCTGTTGACTTTCCTCTTAGATGGGATTCATATTTCTGTAATAAGCAGAAGCTGTGCCAAGTAACAAACTTATTTCACAGCCTATTAGTTCAAAGCTTCTCAAAATGAATTAAAAAGCTGTTTATTTTCACCAGCTGTTCAAATGAACTATTTTTAAACAAGATCTAGCTCTTCCAAATAGGGTCAATATAAATTGAAGCTTGGCTCCATTCCTCCTGATTTGTGCTTCCCATCTTCTTGAAATGCAAGACTTTATATATTTAAAAAAACCAAATCACCATCCCATGATCAAGAGAAAAGACAAGTTACCATCTTTTCTTCATTGCGATGTCGTTGATAAGAGGATTTGGACAGCGGGTGTAGCAATCATACAAGCAATTTTGCATTTACCTTAAATACAGAGAACGAAGAGCAGTAGTTTCATCCAAAGAAAACTAATCGATTTCATGGTGTTTTGTCTTCTTTGGTAAGCTACATTGTTGCTTTTCAGCAACAAATTTCTGCATGATTCATAGGAATACAAAATAAGAACTCTACATCCCAAAAATAAAGCAGTTCGAGTAGCATGGTAGGAATAATGCACTGTTATCTACAGCAATAGGCTGCCTGAAAGGGTTTATCTGAATCTGCAAAAGAGATAATAATTGTGAAAACATTTAGTTGGTGCTCAATAGCTACGATAGGGGAAAAACGACAGAGAAATGATAATACATACTGGGACTCTGAGGGGTTGACCAGTTATGGAGCTTATGCAACAGGATGCTAGATGCGCAGCTTCCTCACAGAAGTCCGTAAATATTGTAGGAATCCCAGTCCCCCTGATCATTTCCTTCAAATGAAATGAAAAAGAACTAATAGTGAATAATACTAATCTGAGGCAAAATAGTATTATGCAGGAAAGATGCAGTAGCGTAGAATTCCCAACGTCATGTGAACAAATGTAATATACAACCATCACGCTTCCATGAACTATCAATAGCATAGTTTGGTTGGATTACAGATACACATGACCAGTTCATTTTATGTTTTGTTTCCCTTGTATATCCTTGAGTAAGAAATTAGGACACTGAGAAATGCTACTTTTGACTGTTAGACACACTTCTTAAAAGTTCTCAATGCATGTTCAGCATCAAACCAACCTGATGTATAATGATACTTGGACCAAGATGAGAGGTTGTTAATTAGGAGCCAGATACTTACAATAGTCGCCATCCAACTAGGATATGCAGCCACACCAGCATTTGGGACAAAAATAAGGTGTGGTTTTGAATCCTACCAAGAGGAAAAGTTTTAGTAGACAAGTCAATCCTGTTTAGAAGAGAGAATGCATTTCTATAAAGAAATCAGGGCTGCTACTACACATCACCGATACACAACACCCCAAATGTTGTGCGTGCAGAACTGCATTTTATGGCATAAATGACATTGCTAGCCAGTGAGGACTAAACATTCCAGTAGCTGTTAGTCACTTAAACATACAGGAAAATGAATGATAAATTCAAGATCTCACCATTCTCACCTTTGTTGGTACATACCTAACCACTTACTTATTGAAAACACAATTAAAAAAACATGGCAAAAGACTGCCCCATAGTTTTAAGTTAAAAAGTAATAAATATAAGGTACAAAAATGCCCTATAATAACGTCAGTGCTCCTAAATGAAGTTGCAGATGCCACGTGTCATACAGAATGGTGTATCTAGACTTATTTGATCACAGACATGCATAGTGATATTAATATGCCAGGGGACTTCACATTTATCAAAAGAAAGTAGAAAAAACCTTCATATCCCTATGTCTCTCGTGGTAAAACCCTTTCCATAATTTGAGTGTCACTGCACTGCAACTCAAGTCTTCAGAACCAACAGATGATTTACAACAGCAGCTCTCATCAGAACAATGCACATATCTTGGTATGCTTACAACCTCACCATCCCTATCAGAAGGTATCATATAAATATAGGAAAAGGAGCATGAGGTCAAAATCACTTATATCTTTGAGCACAAAATTGACATGTAGAATCTTAAAAAAAAAGGGCAGCCCGGTGCACGTAGCTCCTGCTTGGTAGGGTCCGGGGAAGGGTCCGGCCACTTTGGGTCTTCTATACGCAGCCTTTCGCTGCATTTCTGCAAGAGGCTGTTTCTAGGACTCAAACCCATGATATCATAGTCACAAGGCAACAGCTACATCAGCAATATGAGAATAGCAAATAGAACATGGATGAAAACACACGACAGCTACATCAGCAACAAACAACACACATTTATTTGTTTCTCAAAAGAAACTAAGTCATAAAATGTTTACAAAGTGGAATGTAATCCCATTAAACTGTCAGAAAAAGACCACGAAGCACCAAACTGTGAATAAACTTCATAGCGGAAAACAAAACTGGTTTGTGTTGCTAACCTTGATTTAGGAACTGCAGGACCCACAAGTTCTATGTGAACACGAACACCAGGAAATAGTGCACGCAATTCCCCAAACACTGCAAGCTGAAGTAGCTCTTGCTCAGGCCCTGCAGACATACAGTATTATGAACATTGCAAAAATCAGTGACTGCTATCATATCTCAAACAGCTACAAATTGCAGTAAGTTAGAAACAAAGAGACCACAGGACAAATTACAGTAAATTAATCCAGTTGAGTTTTTTTTTTTTTTGTAACAAATTCAGTATGCACCAAACAGTTTGATTTCTATTAAGGATTTTCTTTCAAGTGTAAGAACACTTGAAATTTGGCAAGAAATGCAAGCCATCCATGACTAGCCTAGCATTGAGTAAATATCCTAATAGCTCTGAATAGACTAACTCAAATCCTCTGTTTTGGAAAGATATGGGTTCGCTAGTTACTAGTGTTTCTATGCAACCTTTTCCCTTAAAGGGATTATGCAACAAAGGAAAAAAAAAAAAGAGTCATCTACTGATGCTGCTTGCGGAGGGTACAAGAACTCTAACATTATAGACAGGTACACACAACATATCTTACCTAAATAGTGAATACAGAGTTCCTGATGTTTGTCCAAACTTGATCCTGATGTTTGGTAGTGAGATAGTTGAAGGCAATGATACAGAGTAAGTGGCTGC
>BCLG01000194.1:17266-38938 GCA_001602295.1 Zoysia matrella
CCCCCCCCCCCCCCCCAAACTGAAAAAACTGAAACAAATCCATCTGAACTCTCGAATTTGATTCATTATTTTCCTTATTAAGCACAACTCTTCTTTTGCTATCCATATCCAAATTGTCACTGATTTATTGCCATTGAGGCACAGGAACTATATTAGCCTTGTCTGGCACCTGCATATTGGTGTATGTCCATGACAACTCGGATTTACATATTGGGTCAAATAGTTCTGCTTAATACCTTAAAAATGACACCAGTATTGGGATGAACATAGGAGAACAAAATGGAGGATATTTTCATACATGAAAACTACTGTTGCAGATCTTTTGGATTTTGCCTTCTATCACTTGGCACACGTCTCTGGGCTTTCGTGAACCTTCTAAATCCAAGGTAGGCAAACTAATAAACTGATTATTGACTTATTATTAAACTTATCGATGAGCTAAACTACCACTGCAGTGCTAGTGGCTCTCGATTAATGCCCTGTGATTCCTATCCTATCTTATGCAGTTTGTGGCTTTGTGCAACAAACATTTTATATATATAGGATATTCAAACACAGAACACACAACTTGCAAATGTGGAGGAAGGGCTTCAAGGATGACTGTCATCTGCAATGCTGCCGCTTTAGAGAAGATGATCATTCTCCTTTTCTAGCTTGGGTGAACGCTATAAATTAGACTCCCCCTTTCTGGTTCAGGTCTCTGATTAAAGACCCTCTGTATCTATTTCTGGCCTATACAATTTACTTTAATTTTTCTTATATTACCAGAGTAGGGGCTTCTCCCTCTGTACAGTTTCAAAATGAAGTTTGGTTACTTACAAAGTTAGAAAGGATGTTGTTTGCTTATCATCCAAATGTTTGGAGGGTGCCTATATAAGCCTAGCCATAACCACATTTGTAATCAGGCAAGAAGAAACCAAAAAGGTATAGTTAGAGCCGCCAGATAGATGGTGACCAGCTGGCTTCTTCGCATACCCAATGAAGTAAAATTGCCACGGGTGAATCCAGAGGAAGGGATCTCCAATGATAGTAGTCTTCCCAACTTGACAGGGATATGGGAACAAGACTCTCAGGCTCTGATATTTACAAAAGAAAAGGTGATAAGTTTAATTACAGATTTACAGTGAGATACATATATTTCTGGCAACCTCACTGCACCAAATAATGCACCTGTACAAGGGCAGAGTGAGCTTTTCAAGTTCCATTCAGCTGCATCGCTGTTCCATATTCAGAGGCAGCATGAGAAATTGCACGATTTGCTGAGACTAAAATAAGACAAAAAAAAAAAGCTAAATCCATGTACATAGTGTGTGTAATGAGATATATCAAAATACTCAAGGATATGTCTACAACTGGAATTTATAATAAGGTAAACAAGAGAGCAGCATGAAGCAACCAATTAAGATTTTTCAGATTACTCTCATATGATAACAAAACTGACGACCAATGCATCATGTTTCTGGTTGAAATTCCAAAATGTAGTATAAATGATCACATGAAAAGTGGTTAAGGTGAGAATGTGAAGCGAAATTAGGCATCTAGGGACATGTGCCAATCAAATAATAATAGTTTCACAGCAATACTGTCACTACACTTCAAACACTGAAAACATGTATCGATGTCACATGTTAATACGAGCCTGTTTGGCTCTCGCCACTGGACGCTGAGCCAAAACTGCGGCCGCGCCGCAAGTATGGCGCAGAAATCGTTCACCAAACATTCGGCACGATTCGGCAGGAATAATGAACTACAGCCTACGGTATTTGCCAAAATTACGGCGAGTTGCGGCAAAGGAGTTTGGCAGGAGCCACACGCCAGACATACGGCGCGGCGAGGTTTGGCGCAGTTTGGACGTCATCCAAACGTGCCTAAGAGAAATCACTTCACTGCTAAGCTATTTGTGCTGAATATTAAGTTTCCTCCCCTAAACATGTAACAGCATACATTGATACCATGCTATATCAAACAAGATGATCATGTGTAAAGTGCCTCTTTTGCAAAAGAATGTCAAGAGAAAAATGAAAATAAGGAAATAAAATAAATGGAAAATGTAAGTGCCACAAGAAACTCGGCATGGATAAGTGGTGTTTAAGGGAGAGAAAAAGTAAACCTTATGTCCTCCAGCGAAGCAACCTCAGGGCCACACATACATTCTGGTTTCCATAGACCTTTTTGGTGAAGTTTCATTTGTTGTAGAAAGAAGCATCTTGATGGGAACGAATGATTCTAAAACAAGAAAAAATTGTGAGGACCACCGACTCACTAAGCAAAGAAAGCATATATTCTTTGATCTGCATCAAATAAGTGGTTCATATTGTATGATATTAGCTGGCTGAAGTTAAAATCCAAAAGGATCATGCAGGGCAAAGTGTAGAATAGGATGAAATGCAGCGGATGAGTAAAATTGCTCAATTCATTTTAGGAAGCTAATATAAGAGCTATGTTTAAACCAAAGGATCTAAATAAGGAAACAACATGCTATGCTACTTCACATGGAGAAAAGACATATCAGATTGTAAATTCAGAAAACTACCTGTGCAGGAGGTTCCATGGAGAAAGTGAATGGAAATTGCCTCAGGGTATCGATGCGGCTCATTTGTTTCGCAAGCCTTTCACATTCTTCTTTGTGAAATCTCCTGTGTAAAATCTGAGGAGATCTCGATATTATAAATGTGGGAAAGTTCAGAAGACAAATGTAAAAGAAGAATGATTATATATTCCTACTTGGAAAACAATGAAGCTAAAATCTGTCTTTAAAAACTACTATATTGAATAAATAAGAAACAACACTCACCAATTAACAGCCCACAACTGAATTTCAGGTTCACTGGCATTTTACATTGGATATAAAGCTAAGAAGATGTATGTTGGATCTACTTCTAGAACTGTAACCATCCAGAGTAGTAATTGTAAAAGTTCCCGGATCCAACACCGACCAGAGTTTTTCTTTTTTTCTTTTTCTTTTCTTTTTTTTTTGGCTGAAACTGAAACATAACAAATAGACTGCCGAACAGTCCACTACCCACTCCTATCTCCAAAATTTAATCCTCAATACGCAAGAGCTTCAAACTCAGAACGCTCCCCGACTTCGATCACCGTCCTTCAATTTGGTTTCTTAAGGTATGTCTAGCACGGCACCACTATTATTGGAGCTCAGGGAGGTGAAACTAAAAACAGAAGATACCTGGTGGGCGCGGGAGCAGTAGGCGACGGCCCCGCAGCTTCCGCACCGGCGCTGGGCGCCGCCGGTGCACGGCTCCGCTGCCAGCCCTCTCGCCGCGCACTCCATGGCCGCACTGCCAAACGGGCTTCCTCTTTTCGCTTCTGAAGGAACGCGCAGGCGGACCACGATCACGATGAGTTTCTCCGGCGGAGACGAGAACGAGTACCGCACGGTCCACGAAGCCCATATTGAGCGATTAGCAATCCAGGCCCAACTTAAAAGACATGCTCGCAAGTCCTTCCGCCGGAAGAATCTTCAAGCTTGCCAGATAGCGGCAAGTGGAAGGCGAGACGATGTCTAGTGTGTAAACCCATGGAATAAAGTTAAAGCTCCTTTAGAACGCATAAGAAAAATACAGAAATAAAAAAAAACATGAGATTTGATGTGGTGTGCTTGTTGAATCCTACGGGAAATAAAAACAAAGGAATGAACAAGTGAAGCCATTTGGCATCGAGGTAGGAAAACCATGGGATTTAAAAAAAAAAACATTACACTTTGAGATGAAAAAATAGCCATTTGCTTATGAATTTATAAGTGTCCATGTTGATAATTTCCAATACTTTATGCTCTAAACAGTCTTAAGCAAAAGCTGTAAAGCATATACTGCCACTAGGTCTTGAGTGTATGTCGTCATGCGACATGCATAAACAAAACAATTTTTTTTAAGAGACAAAAGCACATGTGTCCGTGCATGTATTTATTAGGCTACGCTAATGATAGTCTTAGTGACGTGAACACAACACCAGCAACACTTCCTCCCACAAGAATATTTCCATGAGGTCAGACCTCATTCTTATTTTCCTACAAAATGTTCTCATAGAAATGGATTCCATAGGAATTTTTCTTTTACATTCCAATGTTCCAAAGAGCTTCATAGGAAAAAAATTCCTTAGGAAGTGGAATCCTACAAAATTCTTATATAATTCCTTCAATCCAAAGGACCAGTTACTCTCTGGAGAACAGGGTTCCGGTTACCGTTGGACGGCAAAAAATTGGTGTTGGTCAGTTTGGAAAAACTGCTACAGTAAACTATAAAAATCAAATAAATTTAAAAATCAAAATATTAAGAGAAAATCGTTTGGTTTTTTCAGTTTCCTTTATAAATTTGAAATCAAATCGGTTTGAGCGGTTTTTCATTGGTTTTTCTGGTTTACCATTCTGTTTGACCAGTTTACAGATCGATTTTAGATTTTCAAAAGTTTTTCAAAATTTTGAATTTTTTAGAATGTATTAAACCAAAAATTGGTCAACCGATGAAACCAAGCCAGATTGATTTCACCGAAAATCGTGAAAACCAATCAGTTTTCACCAGTTTTGTAAACCTTGCTAGAGAATTGGGCAGAGCCCGAGTGGCTAGCACCGCGGTTGTGCGGGCAACTTGCGTGAGTTCGAGTTCAGGGACTCGCAACCGCGCGTTTCTCATAGGGGTTTATCCCCAGTCTTATTTTAGGTGTTCCTCCTCTTCGTGTGTGAAACCACAATGAAAGTGTGATGTTCCCGTCGCACATCAAACTTCAGTGGATTTTGATGATCTTGATAAGGACGCGCTCTTTGATGCTGTGTAGAGCTGTAGGTCTATTAGTGTATGTAAGGGTGTGTTTGCGTGTGAATGAGTGTTTGTGACGGAGAGAACGCCGACGCAGTTGCCGCTCGCACTGCACGTATACCATCTTCGTCAGCAGAGGCGGATGCAGGGGGTGGCATGGGGGACAGTTGTCCCCAAATTTTTTTTTAAAAAGTGATTATATGTACTTTTTATGTTAATATATACCTCTATACTTTAACAAATATTAATAATAGTAGTCCAAAAACACAAGAAAATGTATATATTTTCATAATCACACATTAAATAGAAGAACCATAATCTAAATATCTTTTTTGTTCCATCATTCGTCTCTTAATGCATTGCGTATCCTCCCAAACCCTAATACGCTCTCATGGTATCACGAGACGGTTTGCTCCTGCGACCTCTCCCTGCTTCCGCAAACCCTAGCCGCCGCCGTCGCTGAGATCTTCTCGCCGGTGTCCACTCTCCTACCGCTGCCTGATCCTCGCCAGGTCAACGTGCGTCCTTCGTATGCTGCCGTCCACTGTCGCTGAGTTTCATGCCGGGAATCTCGTCCCTATGGCGACCCGTGCCGATCCTCCTTGCGACGCCGAAGAGATCGCCCGCCAGCAAGCGGCTGCAGATTGCACGGCAGCCGACGCCGCTTGCCTACGAGCGGCAGCAGATCGCACCGCCGTTCTGGACGCGTACGAGGCCAAGCACACCGCTGTGCACGCATAGGCTCTCTCCATTCTCAACATCAAGGTCCTCGTCCCGGTCACGTTGGATCGCACCGCCAACAACTACGGCCAGTGGCGGAACCTCTTCCTCGTCGTGTTGGGCAAGTATGCCCTCACAGATCACGTCCTCTCCGACGTCTCCTACCCCGATCGCTCGGCGTGGGTGCAGATGGACTGCACCGTGCTCACCTAGATCTACGGGACTATTTCCAATGATCTGCGGCAGTCGGCAATGCTTTGACAGTCGACCGCTCGTGTCGCTTGGACCTTCCTGGAGAATGAGTTTCTCGGCTAGCGCGTGTCACGCGCTCTTCTCCTCTCTGCGGAATTCCGCACGGCGAAGCAGGGGGCGCTGTCGATCACCGACTTCTGTGTCATCTTGAGACGATGGCCAGTGCTCTCAATGAATTTGAAGATCCAATCGGTGACCGCACTGTTGTGCTCACCCTCCTCCGTGGGCTTAGCGGCAAGTTCCACCACATGGTGTCCAATCTGAAAATGCAGCGTCTGTTCCCGACTTTCGAGGAGGCGCGCACCCTGCTTTTTCTTGAAGAGATCGACATCGACGAAGACACCGCCAACGCGCCCCCGACAATCCTCATCGCAGCACCTGTGCCTGCGCCTGTCTCACGTCTCCAGCGTCTGCAGGGGCACCTCTGGCGGATCGTCGAACAATCATCGCAATGGTGGCTCCAACAACCGTCACCGCGGCCGTGGAGGCAAATCTGCCAATCCCGGCAACGGTGGTCCACGCCAGAATACTCCGTCCGGAGCTGTCCTGCCTCCGGCCACATCGTTCCTCAACCCATGGACGGAACCGAGCAGCTGTGGCCTCATGCCTACGGGCCTGCTCCACCGTGCCCTCAGCTCCCGATGTATGATCCGCCGGCTGCTTTCACTGCCATGCCTCAGCATGTGCCGGCACCCTTCTACAATCCGGCTCTATCCGGGTTTGGTGCCCCACCTGGGTTTCACTACACGGGAGCCTCGGCATCGGCTCCGCCACCTACTGCACCACCTCCACCGCCACCGCATCTCCCCTGGACTCCTCTGTCCGGAGGGCCATGGGAACAGGCTTCCCTGATCAACAACTTCAACACCATGTCTCTGACACCGCCGCTGACCCCAACCAAGTAGTACGCAGACTCTGGTGCCGGGTCACATATGGCCAATGATGCTGGTACTGTATCCTCTCTTCGCTCTCCCGTGTCTGATCCTTCATCTATTGTTGTTGGTAATGGGGCCATTCTTCTTGTTACTGCTGTTGGGTCTCACTCATTTCCTACACCACAACGCCCACTCCTTCTTAATAATGTTTTAGTTGCTCCTAACATTATCAAGAATCTCGTTTCCGTTCGTCATTTTACCACTAACAATAATTGTTCAATCGAGTTTGACCCTTTTGGCCTTTCTGTGAAGGATCTTCAAACGTGAAGTGTGATCGCCAGGTGCAATAGCACGGGTGACCTCTACCTGTTCTTCCCGCCACCCAGCACTCCAGCACTCGCCGCCATAGTCTCTTCATCCACCCTTTGGCATCGTCGTCTCAGCCACATTGGTCAGGAAGCTTTGTCCAAGCTCATAATCTCTAGTGCTATCACCTGTAATAAACGCACCCGTGACCACATCTGTCATGCTTGTCAGTTAGGTCGCCACGTGCGCCTAACTTTTAGCGAGTCTCACTCTCGAGTTTCTCGTTGCTTTGATTTAATACATTGTGACCTTTGGACATCTCCTATTGTTAGTGTCTCTGGCTACAAGTATTATCTTGTCATTCTTGATGATTGCACCCATTACACTTGGACATTTCCTCTCCGTCTTAAATCTGAGACGTTGGGTGTTTTGTCTAACTTTTTCTCTTATGTTCGCACACAGTTCAGTTCCATCATCAAGGCAGTTCAGTGCGACAATGGTTGTGAGTTTGACAACTCCTCGGCCTGCAAGTTCTTCCTCGCCAATGGAATCGTCCTCCGACTCTCTTGCCCTCATACTTCCCAACAGAATGGCCGTGTAGAACGTGTTCTTTGCACCATTAACAACATCGTTCGCACCCTCCTGTTTCAGGCCACTCTTCCTCCTGCCTACTGGGCGGGTTCTCTCCACACAGCCACGTATCTCCTAAATCGACACCCCACAAAAACTCTTGCCGGTCTCACACCCTACTTTGCCCTCCATGGCACTCATCCATCCTACAGTCACCTACGAGTTTTTGGATGTGCGTCTTATCCCAATTTATCATCCACAACACCAAACAAACTCTCACCTCACTCATCCTTGTGCATCTTCCTCGGCTACTCCGCCGATCACAAAGGGTATCGTTGTCTTGATATCCAATCCAATAGAATCATCATCTCTCACCATGTGGTGTTTGATGAATCATTCTTTCCCTTCTCCACGATGTCAACCACCAATTCCAACCCCGACGTCCTGGATTTTCTTTGCTATGATAACCCCTCTACTTCATCCATTGGACCTAGTACTGTTGTTGCAGTACAAATCACCCTGGTGGCGCCGCACCCATCTCTGGTGACGTGCATGGGCCTGTAGCCGCTCCAGCACCACCTCACGTGCATGCGCCTGTAGCTGGTCCGATGGAGCCGTGCGAGCTGGGCACCGCTCTTGCACCATCCGGCGCCCTGCCCACTGTGGCACCGACTGCTTCGCCCAGCGCGCCGGCCGCCTCACTCGCGCCGTTGCCTGCTGGCCTCTCCTCTGCGTCGCGTGCCCGTGCCACTGCCCCTGTGGACACTCCGCCTCAGGTCGCTGCCAGTAGCACCGGCCGCACCGTCGCTACGGCCCCTCGGCCGATCGTCCCCGTCTCCAATGCGCATGGCATGCGCACCCGTGGCAAAGCTTGTTTCATCCAGCCGGTTGACCGCCTCAACCTCAATACAGCGGCACTATCTCCGGTTCCGACGACCTTCCGGACGGCTCTGTCAGATCCCAATTGGCGTGCTGCTATGCAATCTGAATATGATGCTCTTCAAGCAAATAACACTTGGACTTTAGTACCTCGTCCACCCAGTGTCAACATTGTCACTGGGAAATGGGTCTATCGTCACAAGTTTCATTCAGATGGCTCTCTTGATCGCTACAAAGCTCGGCGGGTTCTCTGTGGGTTCACTCAACATCCAGGTATTGATTATGAGAAGACTTTTAGTCCCGTCGTCAAGCCTGCCACAGTTCGAGTTGTTCTCACTTTGGCCCTATCTCACTCTTGGCCCATTCATCAACTGGTTGTCAAGAATGTGTTTCTTCATGGCACACTTACGGAGACGTTTATTGCGCCCAACCAACCGGCTTTGTGGATTCCTCTCGTGCTGATCATGTCTGCCGATTGAACAAGTCGCTCTTTGGTTTGAAGCAGGCTCCTCGGGCATGGTACAGTCATTTTGCCTCTCACATCATCTCTCTTGGTTTCACTGAGGCAAAATTCGACACATCACTATTCATCTATCGACGTGGTGCTGATGTGGCCTATTTGCTCCTCTATGTTGATGATATTGTTCTCACCGCATCATCCCAGAGTTTTCCTCATCATATTATTTCAGCACTCCGCCAGGAGTTAGCTATGACCGATATGGGCTCCCTCCACCACTTCCTGGGTATTTCAGTTGCCCATCGTGATGATGGATTGTTTCTCTCACAACGGCAGTATACATTGGATATTCTGGACCGAGATGGTATGCGTGACTGCAAGCCTTGCAGCACCCCTGTAGATACTCATTCCAAGCTGTCTGCTGATGGTGTTTCAGCGTCCGATCCTACTCACTATCGCAGCATAGCTGGTGCTCTTTAGTATCTCACATTTACTCGGCCATATGCATGACCCCAAGGAGCACCACTTCAATGCCATGAGCGCATTCTGAGGTATTTACAGGGCACCTTGGACCTTGCTCTTCATTTGTTCCGGACCACACCAGCTGATCTCGTTGTCTACTCTGATGCCGATCGTAAATCCACATCGGGTTACGCCGTGTTTATTGGGGACAACCTGATCTCTTGGTCCTCTAACCGTCAGAATACAGTCTCTCGATCCAGTGCTTAAGCAGAATGTCGAGCTGTTGCCAACGGGATTGCTGAAGCTTACTGGCTGTGCCAACTTCTCCAGGAGCTTCACTGTTCTCCCCGGCGTGCCACCATAGTCTATTGTGACAACATTAGTGCTGTTTACCTCTCCACCAACCCCGTTCAACACCAACAGACCAAGCAAGTGAAAATTGATATTCACTTCGTCTTGCACTTGGTGAAGTTCGCGAACAGCACGTCCCAACATCATCCTAGTATGCCAACATCTTCACCAAAGGCTTGCCGATGTCTGTTTTCACCGAATTTAGGTCCAGTCTGCGTTGTGCTCCCAGTTCTGACTGCGGGGAGTGTTGGATTGTAAACATGCTACGGCACCCTCGGCCCGTGGGCCTGCCGATCCAGGCTCCCCACCGTGCCTATATTATCATGTCATACTCCCTAAGTAATGCATTGCGTGTCCTCCCAAACCCTAATACGCTCTCAGAGCTTTCTTTTATTTCCTTATTTAACGCCATGACCTACCATACTTACATATCTTCAGTGCAGTCACCAACCCTCCTATCTTCTGTGCGACGAACATGTGACACACCCATACACAAAAACCAAATAAAACGACACGAGAACAATCTATATTTTCTTCAGAGTGCCACATCTATATATACAGAACGCGAAGACCAGCGATAGAGGCATGGTAGAGAGTGGATACGTAGCAGAAGTCATGTGCTAGTACGTAGCTGTATAGAGCACAAGTTCGTGCGATAATCTTTTGGGTTAGAAGCACCGCATGGAAGTGGGAGGAGGAGCGATGAAACATCTGTACTTTAAATTGGGATGCGTCAGGGAAGGAGATGCTACATTTTTTTCGTCCACGGTCAGAGTATATAAAGAGGAATTCTTACGATCTTCTTGTCGAAGTGACATAGTCTACGTAAAACTTAAAAACTTAAAGATTCGATCTGGCTGGGCCACTATAAAGTTGTAACACCCAACGTAAATAAAAAAAGTAGATCGTATAAGCCCGAAAGAGGATTATAGAGATGAACGACACCACGTCACCCGCGTCGTCCGAGAACTGCGCGTTGAAGTTGATGGACACGCCGTCTGTATGGCGCCGCTCGTCGAGCTTGGACGCGGCGACGCCGTCCCGGCGTCCTGGGACGGCGAGTCGGCGACGGAGAAGACGTCGAAGCCGAAGCCGGTGACGCTGACGGAGGCGAACACGATCGTGCCGGACGGCGGCTCCATTTCCACTGGGAGTGCTGCGTGAACCCGTATTTGTAGGTGGCCGCGGCGGTCCGGAGGCCCACGTGCGATCGTTATCTGCTTGGACCGTCGTGGACTCGTGGAGTGGTTGCCGGACCGGACCACTCCAGTGGCCAAAAAGCAGGCGGCGTCCGGAGGCCCATGTTGCATTACTCTCTAATATACAAATTTTGGTCAGGTTCCTGACCTCTCATCGTGCCACGTCACTGGGTCAAATCCCAGCCGTTGATTCGCCGATCCATGTATCCTCCTCCGCTCGTTTCTTTCACAGCACATCTCATCTAGAAGCTTCCAACCGGCCTCACCCTGCTATGGCCATCGGTCCAACCCCGTCCTGCCCTTGCCGCCGCGCGTGCCCTGCCGCCCACCCCACCTCCGTCACCGTCGATGCCACGGCGCTGGACCTCCTGCCACACCTGTCCTCCACGGCCAACACCGCCATTACTGTTGATGCGGCCATGTACGCCGCCAGGCTCCCCACATCCAAGTTGTACAACCCGCCTCACTTGGCCGTGGAACACGCCGGCGCGGTGCGCGGCCGGGTGGAGGCCATATTCAGCTTAGCAGTCAAGACGCCACCGTCGGCGTTCTCTGCAGCGGTGTCGTCACGTACTCCAACCAATGTCGTCATGTACTCCAGCCAGTGGCGGTTCTTCAGCTCATAAACCTCCCAATCCCAGCAAGAAAATGAACTCGTCAGAGATTACAGCTAGTTGCATTGACTGGAGTTCAGCAAATCTGGTGCCAAACTTAAGCAATTTGCTTTGTCAGTAAGATACAATAGAGAATGCTCCGCTAGCATAGAAATAGATTACTATACTATTTTCGTGTTAGCTGCTTACAGGTTAACATTACATCTTTATTTGTATTGTATGCGCTAGCGTTACTTTGTTTTGTAATATATGGTTCACTCTCATTAGGACTTCCTATAGATAACCGTGGAAGTCCCGTAGAAATGATGAGGCTCAGAACTCAGAAGTCAACCCACCTAGACCATGTGAAGCACCTCCCGGTATGTAAAGCAAATCCCTATGAATAAGCCATTTGGTCCATTGGATTATGCACTGCTATGTTACGATTGATGTCCTCCACAATTTGTGATCGTAATTTAGATCCGACAATATTCGCTCCACTGTTATCAATCAATCCCTGCTGTCATTTTACCTCATGGAGCGCTACTACTGTTACTGAACATTAGAGTGAATGCAATGTGAAGAACACCACCTTGATTAGCGGTATAGCAGAAAAATCCTGGATGAAGGCTGTTTGTGGCACCATAATATTATATACTCTCTTCGTTCTTTAATTGATGTCATCATTGACTTTTAAATTCAACTTTGACTATTTGTCTTATTTAATTTTTTTTATAAATTTAATATGTTTTGTTATAATTTGATTTATCATTATAGTTATTTAGATCATAACTTAAAATTTTATACATTTACGCAAATTTTTTAAATAAGACAAATGATCAAAGTTGAATTTAAAACTCAACGGACACATCAATTAAAGAACAGAGGGAGTACTGTAACACTCCAGGCCTGAAATACGGCTTCAGACCCGCTCGCACGCTATGCGGGTCTCACCTAACAGAATAACTACTTACACTTTTGTACTCGCTTCGCGTAAAAAAGTTAACCCGAGTTATTACTGCATTTCAAAGCCGAGTTTTTAAATTGGTCTCCACCTTCACAGATAGCTGAAACGGGACTAATCCCACGTGGCTACAGTGTTTCTCGCATTGCTACAGTGTCTGTACGTCAAGTGTCGACGTACGTGCCATGCCGTGTCTACGCTGGGCTCACACACCGTACCCACGCCCCTGGCACGTATACATCTGTGAAACCGCCAGAGTCGGCTGTGATACCATTCTGTAACATCACAGGTCCAAAATATGGCTCCAGACCCGCTCGCCGTGCGGTCTCATCTCGCAGAATAACTGCTTACACTTTCATCCTCCCTTCGCGTAAAAGAGTTAATCCGAGTTATTACCGCATTTCAAAGCCGAGTTTTTAAATTGGTCTCCACCTCCACAAATAGCTGATACGGGACTAAACCCGCGCGGCTACAGGCCCGTACTACAGTACTGCTGTAGTGCTGGGCCTTTTCTTTCTTTTTTCCCCTCCTGGGGCGAGATACTGCAAGTACATCCAAAGCCGTGTTCTCAAATAGTGAAATCATACATTTCTCTAGCATTCTGTGATATAGTGATCAAATACTGGTAGTACTGCACACCAACAATGTAATTAGTCAGAGTCTGCCCTAGCTGCTCAGAGTACCACAAGTCTCAAGATATCTGTTTTCCCCCTGGATGTAGAAGCAGATGTGCCTGCCCTTGCTGCCTGTGTTTCAGATAAAACAACACATTCTCTAACAACGTATTCTCTGGGCAGCTATTGGGAATCAGGGCTCCTCTGTAATCACTTTAGAAATAAGTTCTCTTTTATATTGGTGCAGTAATTATTCAATTATTGATGTATTGTATGTAGTCAGTCACCTTAGAAATTTCAGCATCCTCCAATTTGAAAATGGAATTATTACCTTTCAACATATATATGTTGTGACCATATACTTATTATAGATATTTTTTAGTGTAATTTTTATTTGATATAGTCTAAATTTTGATTAGAACAATTAGAAACTAAAATGTGTACAGCAGGTAGACAAGCACGGCAACGCCGTGCTATGTTTCTAGTTCTAAGAAAAATGAAGTTTAAAATGGATTCAAAAATAGAGTTACAGTTTGAGATAAAAATCGATTTGAATTTAAAATCTAAAACTGAAGCGAGGTGACAATCCATGTGCTGATGTGGCATGCCACATGGCCAAATCAACTCAGAAATGAATCTGAGTCTTTAATCAAAGTTCAGAGACTAAATTGGACCTTTGAAAAATTAAAGGATAAAATTGCGCTTTTATGCATAGTTGAAGGACCAAAATGAGTATTCTCCCAAAGATTTTTTTATATAACTTGCCATGCATTGCTCTATTATAAATAGCAGACTAACATGTTTCTTGCTAAAATGAGTGTAAGAGAGATTTAAGTGATGATGTAGAAGAATTATAATATTCTTTATTATTTTTTAAATTGTTTTAAAGTTTTTAAATATGTAATGTATTTAATAATATATATATATAAAATTTAAGATTCGAAGATGTAACCTATTGAGGCATGTTCTCCATATTTGTTATTATATATGTTATTATATTGTTTATTATGTATTTGTTAATATATTTATCTCTCTACTGTTCATCCCTATGATATATTTTAGATCATCAATCTACAAAAGGAAGGGAAGTAGAATAAACTTATTTACTTGCCGTGTTCGAAAACCTCAAGCATCATTCTGCCAGAGTCTTCTGCCGTGCCAATAGAATCTTAGAAATTTTTATCTCTAGTAAATACTTTTTTATATGCTTGATAATGATAATGTGTTATGTATTTACAATCTTTTATCATTATATCAGATATAAAAATACTATGATCTCAATAATAATTGGAATTTTTATATGCATTAAGTTTTCTCATATATTTACAATGAGCAAATCTGTCCGTGATCTGCATTTTTATTATTATAGAACTTTAAACATCGCTAGAAAGATAATCATGTAGGCAGGCAAAGAAATTGCATACTGACCACGAGTTTCACATTGAGCTGTACTCTCTTCGTTCTTAAATTGGTGTCGCTATTGATTTCTAATATCAATTTTGATCATTTGTCTTATTAAAAAAATTTGTTCAAATGTGTACAATTTAAAGTGTGATTAAAATAGCTCTACTGATAAATCAAATTATAACAAAATATATGATATTTATTACATTTTTTAATAACACAAATAGTAAAATTGATATTAGAAGTTAACGATGACGTCAATTTTAAAACGGAGGGAGTGAGTATACGGGAACTCTACTTTCTTATTAAGCTGCAACCAACGAAAAGCTCTCTCTTTTTCCGGTCCGATGAGCTAAACGAAGCACTGGCCACCACGCAGAACCAAGTCAAAAGGGCATCAGCACAAGTGGCACATAAGACACAACAGGAAGAAGCAAGGCGGAAGAATGGACAAGCAGGAGGAAGTACCACCCAGGCGTAGCACAAGAAATTCGGCTACGAACGACGAACACCCGCTGGAGAAAGCGGAGCGGGCTGCCATGATCCGGAACCTGGAGGCAAAAGGTACATCCAACTCAATTCTCTCTCTTTCGGATTCTCGTATTTCTTCTAATATACATAAATCAGGAGTGTATATGGGAAAAGAGAATGATTCAATTAAGGAATCGATTAATTCTATAAAAAATGCAGAAATTGATAGATTAGGAGCGCAGATTAGTGAAAATAAAAATAATTAAAACAAACCTATAATAACAGAATATAGTTCTGATGATGAAGAACAAAGATTAGATGCAATTCTCGGCCACAAATGTGGTAATCAAAATGAGAATATGCAAGACTCGGATTATGATCATACATTAAATGACATTAATCTAGTATCACGCAAGAAAAAAATTTGGTACAGCCAAAATTAAAGTTGGCAAACAAACAAAAAGAAAATCATCATCTACAATGTGTATCCTATGAAAGGTGTTTTTTTTTTTGAATAGCAGAGGTCTTTGAAGACTTGGCTAAGCATAGATACCTGTCAGAAATGGTGAAAAAATTGATATTATTGCTTTATCTGAAACAGGGCGAGATGAATTTTCAGACACAATTCTGAAAAAATTTAGTGGAGGTCGGGATTTTATTTGGCATAGCATGGCACCGCATGGAAGATCCGGAGTTATCCCCGGTCTTATTTTAGGTGTTCCTCCTCTTCGCGCATGAAACCACAATGAAAGTGCAATGTTTCCGTCGCACATCAAACTTCAGTGGATTTTGATGATCTCAAGAAGGACGCGCTCATTGATGCTATGTGTAGCTGTAGATCTATTAGTGTATGTAAGGGTGTGTGTGCGCGTGTGAGTGAGTGTTTGTGACGGAGAGAACGCCGGCGCAGTTGCCGCTCGCACTGCACGTATACCGTCTTCATCAGCAGAGGCGGATGCAAGGGGTGGCATGGTGGACAGCTGTCCCCAAATTTTTTTTAAAAAAATGTGATTATATGTTATTTTTATGTTAATGTATACCTCTATACTTTAACGAATATTAATAATAGTAGTCCAAAAACACAAGAAAATGTATATATTTTCCTAATCACACATTAAATAGAAGAACCAGAATCTCAATATCTTTTTTGTTCCATCATTCGTCTCTTTGATTGCTTGCATTGCTTTATTTTGTTCCCCCACGGTTTAGATCCTAGATCCGCCACTGTTCATCAGGTGGAGCCTGGAGGGCGCCGCTATACGACGGTACACTCACCTGAACATGCAAGGAGATCAAGATGCATGGTCCAAGGTGCAGACTATGATACGCCTGTCATACCTTATTTCTGAGATATCTCGTGAGTATCGTACCAATCCTTAAATCAGTAGTTGGCACGCACATATATCGTGGTTACATAGCATATATCAATAATATTATATATATTGTCCCAAATAGAGTCTCACACTCAAGTCTTAAATTACAAGCCAGTGAGCTGCACCAGACAACCTCGCACAGTCATTACATAAAAGAGAAAGACAAAAAGTAAAAACCACAGGCAAACTTGCCGAGTCTTAAATTACAAGTCAGTGAGGTGCACCAGACAACCTCGCACAGTCATTACATAAAAGAGAAAGACAAAAAGCAAAAACTAGAGGCAAACTTGCGTGTAAAACGGTCTTACTCATCACCATCGAGGCCAGCACCATCTTCTTCTTCATCTGAGCGACAACGACAAGAGTGAGCACAAGAGTACTCTTCAAGTCCTAACCTCGTACTTAGCTGTATTCATACTTACAAAGCCGACAAGGAGGGGAGAGCGGTGCGGTTGGGCCGGGGCTGAGAGGCGGCGCGGCTGAGCTGGAAGGCGGCCCACGTGGAGATTTTGGTTTTTTTTAAGAAAGCAACTCCAATTCAAATAAATTCGAATAAATTTTGATAAATTGGAAAAAGAAATTTCTACTCAAGCACTCATCAAGATTCAAATTTTTAAATTTGAAAATTTTCCTTTTTTTAGGATTTACTTATTATGTGAGGTTTTCTTTAAACAAAATAAAAAGGAAGGTGTGAAAATAAAAAATCGTCAGAATGTTTATTATTTATAGTTGGAATTTTTTGAGGGTATCACAACGCCCTTCAATTGTAGATAAATAATTTGGTCTAATATGCCTATCAAAGATGAATGGAGGGAGTAATATTAATAGCGAGGAATGAGAAATTTCAAATTTTCTTTTTCTGCACAAAAGAGCCCTTCCTAATTTTCTTTTTCGAACTGGGACGAGTCCCTTTCTATTATATTCATAACAGAAAACGGAGTTCAGAGCGAGAGGCTTGTCGGGATCACGTACCCCATGTACCTAACAGATCGCTACAACGTGAGAAAATCGGGGGTCGAACGACACGGGCGCCGACCCCTCCACGACGACCTACGACGGCTATCTCATGGCCACGCATGGGCGCGAAGACCCCGGGCTCCGAAAATAACACCCGGGGACGACCCCCAGGAGGCAGGTACTGCGTTATGGTACAATTACTTCGGGGACCAGCTGCCATCCGTCCCGACGAGACAGGACGAGATTCACCACGACGACACTCCAGCAGAAAGCTGCGACGACTGCCACACACGATGGGACAGCACTGTAGCTGGCACAGTAGCGCCGGACAGGTACTACGGTACCCGCCGACATGTCCGACGCGACGGGTCAAGACCGCGCCTGGACGAAACGAAGTGATGTCGACAACGACGGACGGGTCCACCTGTCGGTGAGACGGCATGATCGCGTAGGACCCATTGCATGTAACCTCAGGGCTCTCCCTATATAAAGGGAGGCCCGAGGAGCAATAGAGAAAAAGGGGAACACCACACCAAGCACACCCCGATTTTCCCACACCCAAGGTCCTCCCGCGAAGAGAGGCTCCCGTCTTGTAACATTGTCCTTGAGATAATCCGCTCCCTGGACGTAGGGTATTACACCACTCAGGTGGCCCGAACCAGGCGAAAAATCCCCTTGAGTCCATCTCAGACTAGGCCATATCGAATTCGAAGGCATACCGTCCCTTACGATCGTATCTTTACTGTGCCGGTGGTCAGAACACCGACAGTTGGCGCGCTAGGTAGGGGGGCGTAGACATCTCCTTTGGTGTGTTTTTGCTTCGGTTTTTCGATGGCCCCATGCTTCGTAGTAGGGGACGTTTCGATCTCTCACCTCCGCTTCAAAGACGCCACGGTCACTGTCTCTAGAGACGGTCGATCGTGGCAAGCCTCCGCCTTCATCTCTGGGCAGACCTTCCGTTTCGGAAGCCTGGACTTCGTCGCCGACGAAGGCGGCAATCTCTGCCTCCAGGCTCCACGCGGAAGGCGCCCTCGCTGGTGGCCCCGGAGCCATCTCATTTTGGGGCACGACCCGTCGAGGGAGTGCTTCACTCTCCACGCCCCCAAGAGCGCGGAACCGGCGACTCCCGGCACCACGCCACCGGGTGCCAACTTGTCCCTGCGCCCTCCAGTAAACGTCGCCGGCCAAGCTTGGCCGCCCCCGGGACGCACTGACAGCCCCGAGCCTAGAAGCAAGGCTCCAGCCGGGCCCAGCGACACGGCGCGAGCCCGAGGGCGATCCACCTACCAGCAGCTCGCAGCTGGGGGGCCGCCAACCTTCGACACCCTGCTCGAGAACCTCGCGGCGGCAGCGTGTATCCTCAACGAGACCGCTGCCCCCGAGGACCCGGCACCGAGGGAAGTGTACGACCGCGTACGCTTCTACCTCGGCAGCGCGCTTCAGCGACCGGAAGCGTCTCTTCGACCCCAGCAGTCGGAGACGAAAAGCAACCGCCAGTCCCAGGACCGGCGGAGCTCGGCGCGCGACAGCCCAGTCGAGGAACGGCGCCCTCGACACCATGCGGGGTCAGTCCTCCCCCGCCTCGGCCCCAACCTCGACGTCCGCGGCACCACCGGATCCCACCGGGGCCAAGTGAGGAGCGAGCTCCACGACGAATCCCACCGGAGACGCTCCCGCGACCGCTACTACCGACGCGGCTCCCTCGACTCCAGGAGCTCGAGCCTTGAGGGGGTCGGACCCAGAGCGTTCGGATCGCTCATCCGGCACGCGAAATTCCCGCAGAGGTTTCGCGCCCTGACCACCATCGGACGCTACAACGGGGAAACAAACCCCGTCCACTGGCTGGAGGACTACCGCCTCGCCTGCAGGACCGGAGGGGCGGACGACCTGTTCGCCATCCAGTACCTGCCTCTCTTCCTCACTGACTCCGCCCGGGGATGGCTCGAACACCTCCCCGAGGGCTGCGTCCAAGACTGGAGCGACCTGCGCCGAGTCTTCGTCGGCAATTTCCAAGGGACTTACACGCGTCCGGGTAACTCCTGGGACCTCAAGAATTGTAAGCAGGGGCCCGGCGAATCGCTCTGGGAATATATCCAGCGCTTTTCACGAAAGCGCAACGAGCTCCCCAGCGTCAGCGACGCCGACGTGATCAACGCCTTCACCTGCGGCACGGCGTCCAAGGCGCTCGTCCATAAATTGGGCCGGAGGAACCCTCGGACCGCCCGAGACCTCCTCGACATCGCCACCACCTTCGCCACCGGAGAAGAGGCCGTGCAGGCCAACTTCGACCGAGGTCGGGCGAAGGACGAAAGGTCGGGGAACGACCGTCGGGGAGATCAACCCCCCGACCGGTCCACGAACCGCCGCAGCGAGCGGGGTGGCGGCAGCTCGAGCCGCAAGGGCAAAGGTCGGCACCACGATGACGACTTAGTGGCCGCCGAAGACCACCCGGCCCGACCCCCGACCAAGAAACCGGCTAACCATGACGGCCACTTCGACAAGATGCTTGACCGACCCTGCTCCAACCATTCTATGCCGGTCAAGCACGCCCTCCGGAATTGCCACCTGGCAAGGAGGTTCTTCAGGAGCGAGCCACAAGCCGGCTTCCCGGCGGCCAAGACCAACCCTCAGGCCAAGGCCGCTGGAGAAGACG
This sequence comes from Zoysia matrella, assembly GCA_001602295.1. Taxonomy (NCBI): domain Eukaryota; kingdom Viridiplantae; phylum Streptophyta; class Magnoliopsida; order Poales; family Poaceae; genus Zoysia; species Zoysia matrella. The sequence continues at coordinate 37,136 of BCLG01000194.1, forward strand.
AAGGGACGGCTTTCCCCGAGCCAGAGGACTGCCTCATGATCTTTGGCGGCCCTGCGGCCTACTGCGAATCTCGCAGCCGCCAGAAGAGGACATGGCGCGAGGTCAACGCTGTCAACCCCGCGGTCCCCCGCTACCTCAAGTGGTCCGAGGCCCCGATCACATTCGATCGGGCCGACCACCCGGACCACGTCCCACAGCACGGGCGCCTCCCGTTGGTGCTCGACCCCATCGTCGGCTCCGTGCGCCTGTCAAAGGTGTTCATGGACGGAGGAAGCGCCCTCAACATCCTCTATGCCGACGCCTTCCGGGCGATGAGGCTGACAGAGGCCGACCTCCGTCCGACTCACGCCCCGTTTCACGGAGTCGTCCCCGGGGGCTACACGACGCCCCTCGGCCAAATCACGCTCCCAGTCACATTCGGTGATTGGAGCAATTTTTGGACCGAGTCGCTCACCTTCGAAGTGGTGGAATTCACCGGCGCCTACCACGCCATCCTGGGTCGGCCGTGCTACGCGAAGTTCATGGCCGTCCCCAACTACGTTTACCTGAAGCTGAAGTTGCCCGGGCCGAAGGGCATTATAACGGTCTCCTCGCGCTTTCAACATGCCCTGGCTTGCGAGCAAGATAGCTTCGAGCTAGCCGCCACGGAATCGGGCCCGGCCCGGCTAGACGCGATGCGCAAGACGGAGGGGGCGAGCCCAGCGCTTCACTCCAAACCCGAGTCGTCATCCTCCTTCAAGCCCGCCGACGACTCCAAGGAGGTCACTCTCGACCCCGCCGACCCTTCCAAGAAGGCAAGAATCGGGACAGCGCTCTCCGGCGAATAGGGAAGCGCGCTCGTCGACTTCCTCGTCCGGAATCGGAACGTCTTTGCCTGAGCATCGTCGGACATGCCCGGCATCCTGAGGGAAGTCGCCGAGCACTCCCTCGGCATTATCACGGGCTCTCGGCCCGTGAAGCAGCGACTCCGGCGTTTTGACGACGAGAAGCGCCAGGCCATCGGGGAAGAATTGACAAAGCTCCTAGAGGCTAAGTTCATTCAAGAGGTTTACCACCCCGAGTGGCTGGCCAACCCTGTAATGGTGAAGAAAAAGACCGGGCAATGGAGGATGTGCGTTGATTACACAAGTCTCAACAAGGCCTGCCCGAAGGACTCCTTCCCACTCCCGCGCATCGATCAGGTGGTGGACTCGACCGCCGGGTGCGAAACCCTGAGCTTCCTCGACGCCTACTCGGGGTATCACCAGATCTCTATGCGCGAGTCCGACCGGCCGGCTACATCCTTCATCACGCCCTTCAGATCCTTCTGCTACATCACCATGCCGTTCGGGCTCAAGAACGCAGGAGCCACGTACCAGCGCTGCATGCAGAGGTGCTTTCACGACCAGCTGGGTCGAAATCTGGAGGTCTACGTCGATGACATCGTCATCAAGACCCGACGGACCTCCGACCTCATCCAGGACCTAGAAGAGGCATTCGCCAACCTCCGGCGCTACCGGATCAAGCTGAATCTCGAGAAATGCGTTTTCGGGGTACCCTCGGGCAAGCTGCTGGGCTTCGTCATCTCAGAGCGGGGAATCGAAGCGAACCCCGAGAAGATCTCTGCGATCCTCAAACTCGGGCCAATCGGCAACGTAAAAGGCGTCCAGAAGCTGACCGGATGCTTGGCGGCCCTCAGCCGCTTCATCTCAAGACTCGACGAGAAAGCGATGCCTTTCTATCGACTGCTGCGAAAAGCAGAGCGATTCACCTGGACCGCCGAGGCCCAGGAGGCCTTCGACCAACTCAAGACCTTGCTTTCAT
>BCLG01000194.1:45373-56210 GCA_001602295.1 Zoysia matrella
CGGGCCGCGCCTTGTCGCCTTCGCCACGGACAGGACGGTGACAATTACACCAACGGGACGGTTGCCAGAGCACGTCTGACAGGCGACGTGACGCGGGCACGCGAACCGCCGCATCCACAACACCGTCGGTTCGAATTCCCGGACGGCCCGATTGCCCTCCGCGTGGAGGCACGGGAGCCGTCTGATCCCCGTAACTGCAACGGCGGGTTCAAACACGGGGAGGCGACCGAACGAAACCCCCCCCCCGCACTTGGCTGGCCGACAGCCGGGGCCGTCGGAGGGCTGAACCGTACGTTCAGGCGCTGATCACGGCTAAGCCTAGGCGCGACGCTGATCATGGGAGGGAACCGCATCGAACCGGCCCGACCTAGGCGTCTCACTGAACGAAAGACCGAGAACGACCTCGGCCCGACCTCGAAGGTCGGAACGATGCGTGCACGCAGAACGAAACCCCTTGCGATCAACCAATTGGCAGCCGAGGCCATCGGGCCAAGCCAAATGATCGGACGCTGATCATAACCTCTGTCTAGGCGCACCGCCGACCACGGACCGCGCTTCCAGCTCTCCAGACGCCCTCCCAAGCGTAAGGACCGGGATCGACCTCAGTTCGACCGCAGCCATCGGCACGATGCCTGGCCGATTCCCCGAGTCGCTCTGGGACCGGGTGACGACCCGGCGAAGCGGCTCAGATAGGATCAACTGCCAACGAAAGGTGATCCGTGTAACGATCCAGCCCACGGCCGATCCTTTGGATCGACCGAGGGCTCGGGGGCTACGCCCTATGGGCGCGCTCGTGCGCACCCATAGGAACTTAAACTTTCGGAGCGACCAGCCCAACGCCGCTTCAATCGAGAACCTCGAAGCGGCATCAGGCTCGGGGGCTACTGTCAGGATCACGTACCTTAGGTACCTAACAGATCGCTACAACGTAAGAAAATCGGGGGTCGGACGACACGGGCGCCGACCCCTCCACGACGACCTACGACGGCTATCTCATGGCCACGCAAGGGCGCGAAGACCCCGGGCTCCGAAAATAACACCCGGGGACGACCCCCAGGAGGCAGGTACCGCGTTATGGTACAATTACTCTGAGGACCAGCTGCCATCCGTCCCGACGAGACAGGACGAGATTCACCACGACGACACTCCAGCAGAAAGCTGCGACGACTGCCACACACGATGGGACAGCACTGTAGCTGGCACAGTAGCGCCGGACAGGTACTACGGTACCCACCGACATGTCCGACGCGACGGGTCAAGACCGCGCCTGGATGGAACGAAGTGATGTCGACAACGACGGACGGGTCCACCTGTCGACGAGACGGCAGAATCGCGTAGGACCCATTGCATATAACCTCAGGGCTCTCCCTATATAAAGGGAGGCCCGAGGAGCGATAGAGAAAAAGGGGAACACCACACCAAGCACACTCTGATTTTTCCACACCCAGGGTCCTTCCGCGAAGAGAGGCTCCCGTCTTGTAACATTGTCTTTGAGATAATCCGCTCCCTAGACATAGGGTATTACACCACTCAGGTGGCCCGAACCAGGCGAAAAATCCCCTTGAGTCCATCTCAGACTAGGCCATATCGAATCCGAAGGCATACCGTCCTTTACGATCGTATCTTTACTGTGCCGGTGATCAGAACGCCGACAAGGCTAATCGAGAATACATCAGCGCAGAGAAAACAACCACCAGAAGTTCCGAAAGACAGCAAAACGAAACGAAGGAGAAGGCCATGCAGGAAGCCAAGTGCGACGTTATTACAGACCCAGCAAAGTGAAGTGTCAAAGCTAACTTGCGACCTCCGCCCAGCACAGGCGCAAAGCAGGGCTAGTTAGTAGAAGGATGTGTGTCTTCCTCGCCTGAGCGTCATCCTCTGAAGCATCTTCCATAGACCCCTGGGGTTGGTATTGAATCATTCTGCTTGGCATTCCGGTAAGCTGATGAAGTTGCTGAGCTCTTGCCTCCTCCGCCACAGTTTGCAGAAGACCCTCAACACCTCGCACAAGATCCTCCTTCGACAAGTCTTTAAGTAGCTCTGCCCAATCAGGGGCGTCCCGGAGTATTTGGAGGCCCCTGTACGAAACAATAAAAAGGGGCTTAAATATATAGTTTTAAATTTCAAATAAGAATAATAACATATATATAGTTATGTATAATAAAGAATGTATTTGTTATCTAACCATTATTTGAAACACGCAATTCTTGTAGCATTATTTGAAATGAAATCTTCAATGATATTTTCATAATCAATCTTCTCCAGCATGTCACTCTCAAGTGCTGTTACTGCCAATGCATTAAGCCTTTCTTGTGTCATTGTAGTTCGCAAGTAAGACTTCAATTTAGAAAAGCTCCTCTCTGCCGATGCAACAGTCACAGGTGTGGTTAGTAGAATCTCAATATCTTGGATGAAATATATCAGGCTTGAAAGAAGCACTTGCAGCATGAGCATTATCCAAGTTAACATCCATATTATCAGAAGCTTCCACATCGACATTTTCTACCTCTGACGCACCATCATTAGGAATAGGATCATTATCAATTTCTATATATTGTGCAACTGCAAGCGTCTCATCATTGGGAGAAGAAAATTGTGGTTCTCGTAATAAACCTCTCCATCGCTCTTTTCTGAGATTGGGTTAATTCTTTAATTCTTTGTTTTTTCTTACACTTCTGATTTTCCGATTCATATTTTCGAATCCGATTTGAGGAAGACATGCCTTGTAAGTTGAAAAAATAGATACTAGATCAATTTGCATTACTATATAGTATACACAAAATTAATTAACACAAAGCAAGGCCTGCTGGTCATGGATTTTACCGGTGTCCAAGTAGTTTGACGGAACACGTGCTATTTCCTCCGGCGATTAGCAACAGAACAGGTTCACTTGCAGCGTTCCTCGGCCCATGGGACGTCAGTCTCCAGTTAAACTCCAAGCAATGAGGAGACGACAACCAGGCTCATCGTTTGGGATCAGGGAAGCGATGAGATTTTGAGGAGACGGAAGAAGGGAGCCGAGCAGGCAACGAGGTGACGAAACGTACGCGGAACAGAATTGGGATCGACACCCTGATTTGTGGTTGATTTGTTAATCGAAAAAAAGTTTAAAAATATAATATATACCTAAGGTACTTAGTAAATTTGAGGGCTCTATAATTTTGAGGGCTCTGTGCCTTCGCACAGCTCGCACAGGCCCAAGGACGCCCCTGGCCCAATAGTTAAGGAAGGAACAAGCTAAAAAGGTAGTCTTTTTTGAGTCCGATAACAATTTCTTTTTAAAACATGCTTTATTTCTAGTCTTCTATATGGCCCAAGTAATAGCGGCAAGGCTTGACGTATAGAATTGCGAGCAATGCTACATCTACAAACAAAATCTTACAAATAACTTACGCACTACTCACATAAGAAACTGCATTGCATGTATTGGGTCCACTGCTTATAGGGATAATTTGTAAGCAATTTGTAGGATTTCTTTGTAAGTAGAGCTTTCTCTAGAATTCCAGATGGAGTACTAAGAGAATTTGGAATGCAGTTAGCCCAAGTTCCAACATAACCCCAAACCACTTTTGCCACTGGACAAAGGAAAAAAAGATGATTCACAGTTTCTTCCTGTGTACAAAAGTCACAGATACTCAAACCCTTCCAGTTTAAAGCTTTCATGTTGTCTCTAGTAAGAACAACATTTTGTTCTAACAACCACATAAAGATCTTATTCTTTAAGGGAATTGAAACTTTCCAAATGTGATTATTCTTACATTTTGGTGCCCCAACAAACATCTTTTGATAGATAGAACTGATCGAAAATTTACCATTGTTGTGAAGTGCGCACTTAACACGGTCAGTGGAATGTGTAAACTCAAAGGCATGAAGCTTTTGTAGGATCTCATCCCATTTTCTATTTTGCTCGGCGGAGAACCATCTCCTGAAGGATAAATCTCAATTCTTATCTTTACAGAACATAACAGTAACTTTCTTTTCATTACAAATATTGTAAAGATCGCGATAAATCATGGCTAAAGACCTCTCATATCAAAATTTAATATTAATATATTATTTTTTTAAAATTAATTTTTTTTAATCGTAGTATTAACACGAGTACGAGAACTAGTACTTTAACTTCCAATCTGGTGTAAGCCTTGGCGCTCGTTGCGCGCGGCCTTGACCTCGTATCCGAGGCATAGCGCCTTGCAAAGCACCGAGTTGGCAGGGTGGACACAGCAACAACGCTCTGGGACAGTTGATTCGTCGCGGGCAATAAACAAGGACACCTGTCCTCGTCGATACCCCTACACAGCAAGGGATCGACAGATCTTCAGCTACGCCGTGGGCGCGCCTTGGTCAACAGCACCCCGGTTCGGGGTCTTCCTGCTCGATCGTCGCCTCCCTTGCGTCAACTTGTATAAGGTAGATTGGAGTAGTATAAAAAACGTGATATCCTTTAAAATGTAGAAATTCTACAGAAATTTTACAAAAATCAATTCAATTAAAAAAAATAAAAAAATAAAAAAAATCTCGCGTTCCAAACAAGCCTAATGCGTCAACTTATCTCGCGCATATAGCGGAGCACGGATATTGTACTTTATTGAATACATGGTGCAGCACATGCCTCTGCCGCGGCATGAAGCTCGCGGTCCACGTGCATGGTCTCGGCGCCCTTGGCTTTTGACATTCACGTCTAAAGATACAAGTTGCTTTAAGGTCAAGTGGTCTTTGGGGCACACAAATCCCCCCTTGCATTCTGTGTTGCCACCCACAGATGACTGATGTGATATACTAATACAAGTTGCCACATACAAAATGTCTCTGAATAAACCTCATCTACAAAGTAGCTAGATCAAAAGGGATTGATTTGCTATATAGCTCAATGGATAATCAAGAACCACTTGGAGGAAGAAGGCATAGTGCCTTTGTGTGAAATTTGGATAAGGAGACAGGAGTCTGGTTCAGTCGTAGGATTAGTTCGATAGGTTTGGATGGTGGATTTTTGTGACTAGTAGGTGGGACCGCTACCAGTTTCATAGGATTAATTCGCTACAGTGACTGCAGATTTTGTTTCTTCAGTCCGTAGCAACGCGTGGGCATTTAACTAGTACTACTTCTGTTGCAAAATATAAGCATATGTAGGTTTGAATAAAATTAAATTCTTTTAAATTTTATTAATAATATCTAAAAAATTACATAATTTCTAATATAAAAAATATTTTTATGTAAGCTTATTCATAATAAATTTAGAAAATATATTTGTATATGATAAAAAATTATTAATTATATATTATTAATGGTCAAAGTGATAAAAGTTTGACTTGACCGAACCATAAAATGCTTATATTTTTTGAACGGAGGGAGTACGTGCTTAATTATTGTCCCTGCTTAAACACTCGTTATAAGTATCTAGCACTATGTATGGCCTTATTGTACTGGCCCCTTTTAAAATTTTAAGCATATCTTGGTTCGGCTTGCAATATAATCCATATTTATATGGTAGTTAAGAAAGAATTAAAAGTTTACCATGGATCAAATTGAATGACTACATAAAAACCATTGCAAACAAGCACAATCTCATACATGCCACTCTTAGTGACACAAGTGAGTAACATGCATCATGGAGACATTTGTGGCACATATGGGATTGAATATTTTGCAATGGATTCTCAGGAACGACGCCAAATGTAAACATTTGTAGACAAAGGGAGTGATGAAGCTGAAGCTCATCTGATAACTAATACTTATGGGCAATTGGTACACACAATATAATTTTCATATACGAAACACAATATGGTACATACAATTATTCATCCAATACAAACAATACAATACATTCATAAATATGCAAGCACACACTGATATGAACTGGAAATAAAACTCCATTATTATATGTAGAGCACTGCGACTTGCTGCTAGAAGGCCGGCAGTCTCTTATAACTCACCATTACTTTCCCTTTGGGCTCTGCCACAATCTTTCTCCAGTCGGACACAGGGAACGGAGATTCTAATTTGAGTTCAAAATTTCGCAGCAAATGACTCCATATCACCTTAATTTGCATGTACGCGTAAGCTTCGCCTGCACAAGCATGCCTTCCACTGCTGAAAACAGTGTAGGACAACCTGCCACCAAGTCTGTCCTCCTCTCGTCCAGGACCAAAGCGGTCCGGATCATATACACCAGGGTCCTTGTAAATGTCAGGCAGGTTGATATTGTATAGTACAGGACTTACTACCGTATGCCCTCTCGGTATATCATAGTTATAACCTTCTTTGGTATGTACAGTAAAGTTCTTGTGTACCTTGCGAAACAACACTTGTGCTGGTGGGTGCAATCGTAAGGCCTCCTGGATGCTACGATGCAGGGATGCCATTTCCTTTAAGGTATTATAGTCTATCTGCTCCCCGTGTGTTTGAACAATTCGGTTTTGCTCCTCGATAACGGCCGTCAAATACCTAGCATGGCTTAGAAGGTAAGCCCCAGTCCATGTACTGGCAGATAAACTTGTGTGTAGCCCACCAAATATCAAGCTGATTATCAACCCGACGACCTCCTCTTCAGATGTGGGTCGACCATCCTTGTGCTTGGAGTCTATCAGGCTTTGAAGCACATCAACCCCGGCTCGGTTGGATCTCCTGCGCGACCTCACAATTTCTTTGAATATTTCATAGATCTTGGAACGAGCTTTGTCACGCAGACGGCTCCAGGGTGTTGGAGCGTAGGGGAAGAAGATGCAAGTCAGGTTGAAACCGTTATCATTGAGCTCATGAAATAGAGTATAGATATCTGTGAACATATTTTCCCTGACCTCCCGTCCGAGAAGGCATCTGCTTGCTATCATCATCAGTAGTTGCCCAAGCTCAAGTTTTAGATCAACTACACCGTGATCGCCCCATTTGGAAAAGTATTCCTGCATGCGTGCAATATCGAATTAGTAGTATCATGACATGGCGCTTAAGTGCCATGTGGAGACTTAACAAGATGAATTTGATTGTGCAGAGTTGTACTCCTATTGAATTTCTATTTTTAGTCTCATGACTCCATTTCAGAAAACAAGAAACTAAACTGTGAAGGGTACCAAATGTCTCTCGTAGTTACTAGAGGGACAACAATAGATACTGACTCATGCCTTGTGGTCTTTCGATCCCTTGGAGATTAGGATTTGTGTAGCAGTGACATGCATGTGATAAACCGGATTTATGTAGGATAAACAAAAAAAAACAAATTTATTACATGACACATTGACTGTTCAAGTCCTGATATATACGAAGAAAATATTAATGCACCAAGTTTATATATTTCATGTGCTTACCTCTACTTCTTGAACCATATTATCCGCTTGGTTCTTGAGCCTTGATGGTTTAATTGCCTCTTTGGCGAAGCGTAGCTGCTCAATGCGTGTCGTTTCGTCTACGCCATAAAGAACATCGTTGCCAAAGATGGGCCCCAAGAACTTGAGAAGGTCACCTTGACTTATCTCCGAGTCTGAACCCCGAAAGAAGTGATCTGACACCTCTGGTCCAACCAAGAATGTTATCTTCCACCAAAACAAAGATACCGTAAACACGCTCCCTAAACGGGTGCATTGCTCGTGGATCATAGCTCGCAGACCCTTTGTAATTAGTGTGTGTAAAAGCCCAAGGACAGAAGCGCCATGAACCACTGGTGGAAGTGGGTTATTACGAACTGGATGATTCACGGCTCTCTCTGTTCGTGTCTTGGTGGTAGCAACCGCAATGACGAAAATAAGAGCAATGGTCAACCACACAATGCTGCTTGTCGGGTCCATCCTGTTATGCGATAGATGATGAGCACTGCAGGAATGGAAGGTTTATATTGTCAGTGGTTTCATCGTGCGTGACTAATTGTTAAATTCCAGGAACTGAATAGATATGGTTTTAATGCAGGGTGTGGCTTGGAGATCCATGCAGCAATTAATATAATATATTTCAAGCGGGTCTGATCCATGTACATAATAGCATAACAGGGGTTCAATATCAAAGAAATCAGATATATAACAATTAGTGTAACATATGAACTAGTGCAGCATTAGGGAAGACTATTGGTGTATTCAGATGATAATCTCTCGGTCTGAACTGAATGTTCCAGACGAGCATCTATTGATGTATTCAAGTGATACATAATTCCGTCCGCACTGTAAAATCAAGAATAGAACTCTCATTACATACCTTGGTCAATTCATAAAATGAAGGGAGTTTTCTTGGTTACTAAAGTAGTAGATTAAGGGAAGGCTTGCACATGCAATGAACTCCCTCGTTCTCAGCTGCAGGTATGCATACTATTGATGGCCGCAGCTACATATATAGTTCACCGATGTAGAATAAGGGAAGCTTAGCCGCCACATATATTTGACTAAGATAGAATAAGGGAAGCTTAGCCGCCACATATATTTGACTAAGATAGAATAAGGGCAACTTAGCAGCCGCATATAGTTGACGAGATATATCATAAGTCCAATGCATGGGCACGTAGAAGATTACAGCAGCTGCACGCGTTGCGTACGTACCTTGGATGCTCGATATATTATTGTATTGTCATGTCCATACGTGAATATTCAACCCGATGTGATTCGTCCAAGTTTTGTACTTGTTTAAATTAGATTACGTGTCATACCAATGATATCCCACGAGCACCGTACCAATCTCTAAATCAGTAATTGGCACACACGTACATCGTAGATATATAGCACATATCAATAATATTACATATATTATCCCAAATAAAGTCTTACATTAAGACTTAAATTACAAGCCAGCGAGTGCACCAGACACCCTCGCACAGTCATTATATAAAAAAAAAGACAAGAAGCAAAAACCACAGACAAACTTGCACGCAGAACAGTCCTACTCATCACCATCGAGGCCAGCACCTTCTTTTTCATCCGAGCAACAATGGCAAGGGTGAGGACAAAATTACTCGGCAAGTTCTAACCCTGTACTTAGCTGTATTCATGCTTACAAGGCCATCAAAGAGGGGCCAAGGTTTCTTTTTTGCGAAAAGCGCTTTTATGCTGGCTTCTCAACAGATGAGTTTTTAAAATGGGGATGGAAGCGTACCTACTCTATCAGTATTTTAGGGGTTAGACCTGAGGGAGTAATCACCTTTCCCGCCAGTTTTCAAATTTTAACTGGAAGAGTCTTCACTATCCCAACCAGACATTTTTTAAAATACAGATAGCTACACCCACTCACACCAACAAAAAAGTGATCAAGACTAATCATTATGAGCCCAAACTGTAGTGTGTCAATACCGTGATAACGGCCATTCTGGATAGATTATACACTCTGTAGAGGTTGTACACTGTACCCACAGGCTATGCTTCTCTTGATCAACAGAGTTGCAAAACGTTCACTCCAACACACACTAAGGTGTCCACAAAGTCTGCCTCAAGATACAAACAAAGGTCATCAATTGGGGTTTTCTATGTCACCGATGACGCGATAGCACATTCCCGTAGCCAGACCATAGGTTCAGATCATCCACGTCTACTCCCTGAGACCCCACACAGACGGGTAATTATGAAAAACAGAGGGCTATACCGGTGGGCAGTACGATCTCATGGCGCGGGCTATTGCTATAATCGAAGACCGGACCGTGAGTATCTCACGTCTGCTCCTGCGACTTGTGCACCATTCGACCGCCTTAGGGGTCAAAGTGGACGACCAAGGGGGTGGAGTGTGTCTCGCCCAGACAGGTTCTGTGGTCGCATAAAATCACTATGTTGAGGTCCGATGAACTGGTCCTTATATGGCAGGAGCGGCACTTGTCCACGACAGGTGGACCAGTCCGAAGCCTACACACAGCACACAGCTCTAAGAGCCCGTCACATAACCAAAAACATTATCCCTTCCCATCACTTATTACCAGTTTTCACTAAGTCCCATCCCACTTTATTTGACACACTCCTCCAAACTCTTATAACTCATTTGATAAAAAATGGTTACGTATCTTGAATGATGAAGCATGGCTTCACGTGTGTATTCCTAAGCATTCTAGTTCAAGGCAGCTTTCCGTGCCTTAAAGTATTTAACGTAGGAAATTCTACGGTTAACAAGGTTCGATTGACAATCCAGTATCAAGGTGGTATTTATACTTATGAAGAGCAAGTTACTGACATAAATATAAATACGTGTATAGCAAATCGATTCATAACTACATAATGTTTTGAATATATAGCTATGAACATGCAAACATACAGGTTCTATAGGCGCATAGCAAAAAACTAGGAGCAAAATAGTCAAGAGATTAGAACTTGCCTTCGAAAGCGTCTTCGGGCTCTTCCTCGTACTCCGGGTCGTCGGCCTCTTTGTCTTTGAGCGCTTCGTCGTCTACACGAGAAAACGATAGAAAGTAAATAAATAAATTTGTACAAAAAATAGCACAAAACGAAGATCAAATAAACACCAAATTTTATAGAAAGTTCTCGGAGTGGTGGGTGGCGTTATCAGGTAGGGCTCGAGTTTATGGTTCTAACGGTGTAAAGATCTTGATAAACAGAGGTGGTATGAGATAATACTAGTAAAAATAAGACGTAGGGGTCTTTTTGAAATTTTCTAAAAGTTAGAGGACTAATGTGAAAATTTGTGGTGGCAAAAAGGGCTTTGCTAAGTGGATTTTTAATGTGTAGGGGTGTATTTGCAAAGTGGAGATTTTCTTGAAATTTTTGAGAATTTATTTGGACTAAAAATAGGCTAGGAATAAATTTCTGTGTACACTGGAGTAGGTAACCGTAGCAATTTCAACTGTGTGGCTAACGTGTGGGTCCAGGCCCCACTGGTCAGCTGGTGTGGGGCAGCGGCCGACTGCCGCCTGGGTCCGGCAACGCTGCGC
>BCLG01000194.1:57205-97401 GCA_001602295.1 Zoysia matrella
AGGCGGCGCGGCTAGGTCGAGAGCGGGAGGCGGCGCGGCGCGGTTGGGCCGGAAACGACCCAACGCGGGGATTTGGTTTTTCTTTTTCTTTTTCTCTTTTTTTGAAAGCAACTCCAAATTCAAATCAAACAAATTCGAATAAATTTTGATAAATTCTGAAAAAGAAAATTCCACTCAAGCACTTATCAAGATTCAAATTTTAAATTTGGAATTTTTTTCTTTTTGAGTCTATTCATTATATGAGATTTTTCTATTGAAATAAAAATAAAAGAGGGATGTAAAAATAGAAAATTGCTAGAGAGTTTTATTATTTAGTTGAAATTTTGAGGGTATCACAGACCTACCCCACTTAAACGGAATCTCGTCCTCGAGATTCGGCTGATTTTCGAAGAGGTGCGAAAATTCTTTCCGGAGGTTGTCCTCTCTTTCCCAAGTTGCTTCTGCTTCGGTGTGATTATTCTATTATACACGGCAAAACTTGATCGTGTTTCGACGAGTCTATCGGGTAGTGGTCTCCAGTATTCGGATTAGCATTTCTTGGTATCGCAGATCTAGTTGTAAATCCATCACTTCCAATGGTACTTGCTGCTCAGGTACTTGCAAACATTTCTTTAGCTATGACACGTGGAACACAGGATGTACATCTGAGAGTTCGGCTGGCAAGTCAAGCTTGTACGCTACTGTCTCTATCTTCTTTTGTATCTGGTAAGGACCTATGTAGCGCGGCGCCAACTTCTCTCGAACTTGGAATCTTCTGGTGCCTCGGATTGGAGACACTTTTAGATACACATGGTCCCCTTCCTCAAAGGCCAACTCTCTTCGACGAGTATCGGCGTAACTCTTCTGCCTGCTCTATGCTTTTTTCAGCTTACTCCTAATTTCTGCGACTTTTTCCTCTACATCCTTTATAATGGCTGGGCCAAAGAATGACCGTTCCCCGACTTGAGACCACATCAGTGGGGTTCGGCATCTTCGTCCGTACAGTGCCTCATAAGGGGCCATTTGTAGGCTGGTCTGATAGCTGTTGTTGTACGAGAATTCTGCAAAAGACAGGCTTTTCTCTCGATCTTTCCCATAGGTTAGTGCACAGGCATAGAGCATGTCTTCTAGTATCTGATTCACTCTCTCCGTTTAACCATCTGTCTGCGGGTGATAAGCTGAGCTGAAATCCAACTTCGTCCCTAGTAAACCTTAAACTCTTCTAGAAGTGAGAGGTGAACTAAGAGCCTCAATCCGAGATTATCTGTGCTGGTACCCCATGCAATTTCAGGATGTTGTCTATGTAGAGTTGTGCTAGTCTGTCACGTCGGACTTCCTTCTTGACTGCGATGAAGTGGGTGACCTTGGAAAGTCGGTCCACAATGACCCAGATGGCGTCGTTTCCTTTCTGAATGCGAGGTAATCCCACGATGAAATCCATGGAGATCTCATCCCACTTCCATGTTGGAACATGCAGTGGATGTAGCAATCCTGCAGGTTTCTGGTGTTTGGCTTTTATTCTCTAGCAAATGTCACATCGGGCCACAAATTCAGCTATCTTCCTTTTCATTCTTTCCCACCAATATTTCTGCTTTAGGTCTTGGTACATCCCTGTCGATACCTGATGGATCGCGTATGCTGAGTTATGTGCTTCTTATAGCACACTTTCCTTAGTTGTTCCACCCTGGGTACGTATATCCGTTGATCGTGCCATACTGTTCCGTCTTCTTCTATTCGAAGCTGCGGAACTTTTCCTTTTTTTATTAATTCCCTCAGCCGTTGGATCTCATGATGTCGTGACTCGGCTTGTCGGATTCTGTCTTCCAAGGTGGGAGTCACTTCCAAGGTGTTCACTGTGCTGGGAGGTACAATCCATAACTTCAACTTCTCTATTTTTTGGATTAGCTTGATTTCCTTGGTCATTCCCTGGATATGGTGGCCGTGTGCTTTGCGACTCAAGGCATCTGCTACTACATTCGCCTTTCTGGGGTGATATTGGGCATCTAGCTCATAGTCTTTGATCAACTCTAACCATCTTCGCTGTCTTCGGTTTAGCTCTGTCTAAGTGAAGATGTATTTCAAGCTCTTGTAATCTGTGTATATCTTGCACTTGTTTCCAATCAAATAATGCCTCCAGATCTTCAATGCATGGACCACTGTGGCTAACTCTAGGTCATGAGTGGAATAGTTTTTTCATGCTTTTTTAGTTGCCGAGATGCGTATGCCACCACCTAGTCTTCCTGCATCAGGACGGATCCTAGTCCCTGGCGCGATGCATCACAATACACTGTGAAATCTTTGTGTATATCCGGCTATATCAATCCTGGGGCAAATGTAAGTTTTTCTTTTAGAGTCTGGAAGATTTGCTCACACTGTGGTGTCCATTCAATCTTCTTATCTTTTTGGGTCAGTTCAGTCATTGGCTTGGCTATCTTTGAGAATCCCTCAATAAACCTCCTATAGTATCGAGTCAATCCGAGAAAACTTCTAACTTCTGTGGCTTGGAAGGTTGCTTCCAGTCCATAACTACTTCTACCTTGGCGGGGTCGACTGCTACTCTTTGGGCAGTGATGATGTGTCCTAAGAAGGACACCTCCTGTAACCAAAATTCGCACTTGCTGTATTTGGCATAGACCTAATGTTGGAGATGCTCCTCGTGTTCGGCGGCGCTCTTAGAGTATACAAGTATGTTGTCTATGAATACCACGACATAATGGTCTAACTCCTCCATAAATATCTTGTTCATCAAGTTCATGAAATATGCTGGGCATTGGTTAGTCCAAAAGGCATCACTGTAAACTCATACTGTCCATACCTGCTTATGAACACTGTCTTCATTATGTCACTTTCCCTGATCTTCAGCTGATAGTAACCTGACCTCAGGTCGATCTTGGAAAAATACCTTGCCCCTTTTAGCTGATCGAAGAGATCGTCTATCCGGGGCAATGGAAACTTATTCTTAATAGTGACCTCATTTAATGTCGGGTAGTCTATGCACATTCTCGGACTGCCATCTTTCTTTTGTACAAAAACCACAGGCGCACCCCAAGGTGATGAGCTAGGTCGAATGAATCCCTTCTCCTGTAGTTTGGCTAGCTGTTCCTTAAGCTCTGTCAATTCATTTACTGCCATCCGGTAGGGCCTTTTAGCGATGGGAGTTGCCCCAGGGATTAGGTCGATCAGGAATTCGACATCCCTATTAGGAGGCATACCCGGTAGTTCTTTCGGGAACACGTCAGGGTACTGACAAACTGTAGGTACCTCTTCTATCCTTTGCCCTTCTATATTGCATATCATAGGGTTAGTGTGCCCTCTGCGAGGTCGGCATATGGCTGGTATTCCTTTGTGGTTGATGAGGATTGCTTCTCGGGCTACACAAATAATGGTGGCTTTCTGTTGGGTTAACCAGTTCATTTCTAGTATAACGTTTATTCCGATTGACTTTAGTACTATCAAATCTGTTACAAACTCTACCTCACTTATTAGGATTTTAAACCCTTTGCAACCAAGCTTGCACTTGATGGTAGCCCCCAGGTGACTTTGTCATTAGTGGCTTCTTGAGCAAGGTTCAATATAAACCCAGCTTACTAACAAACTGAGAAGACACGAACGAATGCGAAGCTCTCGAATCAAATAAAACTGTGGCAATGAGGGAGTTGACCAGATACTCACCGAGCAGAATGTCGGGCGCCTCTTCTGCTTCATTAGCGTGAATGTGGTTCACACGTCCGCGTCCATACTGATGTGTCCCTCTTGGCTGGGCTACTGACTTCTGGGGGTTGCGGGCTATTTCGAAAACAGCAGTTCTGGCTCTAGAGTGGGCAGGCACAGTGGTTGGTGGCCTGTTGTGGGGACAGTTCGCAATCATGTGGCCCAGTTCGCGGCAATTGAAGCATAAACAAACCATGTTGGAATTCTGAGGATTGCTGGGGTTGATCTTGAATTGCTGAGGTGCCATTGGCTGGCGGACGAATTGCACAGACTACTGAGGTTGTGGTGGATTTCTGGGGGCGCGGTATTGCATAGTGTGTTGTTATGGGGACTTCTGGAACCTTCTGAACTTGGAGCGCTGGGTTCGGTCCTGCTGCCTCATTTTCTGCGCCTGGAACTTACGCTTCCTTTCCCCTTCTATTTCAGCCCGAACCTTTTTCAAAAGGATGGTTCGGTTCATCAAGGTGTTGAAGTCGGGATATATGTGGGTGATGAGCTGAGCTTGTATAACGTAACTCAGCCCTTCCAAGAACCGATCCTGCTTCTTTCTGTCGGTGTCAACTTCCCCAAGTGCATAGCCTGCTAGCTTCGTGAATTTGTTGATGTATTGGTTGACAGTCATTACCCCTTGCTTCAGTGCCCGAAACTCATCTGCCTTCATCTTCATAATCCCATCAGGAATTTGGTAGGAGCGAAAGGCTTGCTGGAACTCATCCCAATGGATCACTGCAGAATCCGCAACAGCTTCCCTGTAATTATCCCACTATTCGCTCGCTGCCCTTACAAGCTGGTGAGCGGCTAGTATGACCCTCTCATGGTCACTAGCCTCGACCATGTCGAGTTTTTTGGTGATGTCACACAACCAGTCATCTGCTGCGAGAGGCTCCTTGTCAATGCTGTCAAATGTGGGAGGGCGGAGTCTCATGAATTCTGACATCCTGCTTTGGTCGCTGGGTCCTCCATGGCTAGTCATCCCTTGTGCAATGGTGTACAGCAGCTGAGTCTAGGTGGCCATCACATTTGCCAGAGTGGCAGGAGGATATGGTAATGCTTCTCCTGGAGCTACCCTTTGTGCTGGTTCCACAGCTACTACTTGGGAGGCAGTTCTAGCAGTAGCCCCTACTGCAGTTTCTTGTACTGGAGGTGGTTCGGCTATGTGGGCGGGAGCAGAGTGCGCCACTTGATTTTTACCATGGTGGCTGGACTGTGCTTCCTCCACTCTTGCTCTTCCTGGAGCCCTCTAGTTCCTTCCCGAGGAACAATGCCAGTTGGCAGGAGCTCCTCTAGTGGTGGTGCGCCCCTGGCGAGGGCGTTCTTCTTGCTCCTCATTGTTGAGGTTGCAAGCCCGACGAGCTTGAATGCAGGCTGAGCGCTTCGGAGGCATCCTGTTGATTGCAATAGACGGTAGAGTAAATGAAGAGGTCTGTATTTTATTAGCATTAGTTTCTTTTTTTCACGCAATTATGTAAATTTTGTTTCATTTGTGATCATGGTGTATCGCACAATCAATGCATCAGGCAAGAAGATCGAAAGACAAACAAGCATGCATCCATAACTTATATTACAATCACATCCAAGTTCTACATAGGACTATGCGTGATACACTACACGCAGCTGATTAGATAACATGGGAGTCACCTCTAAGCACTACTACACAACTAGCACACCATTAACTCCCTAGTACAAAAGATCACAAAAGAGCTGCCACACCCCTAAGTTCTATCCTGCATCTACTCCTCACGGTCCCTGAAGAAAGTCGAGCCACTCCTGGTGCAGGTCGATCCCATCGTCCGCTAGCTGCTCTAGCGTGTAGAAGCCGTCCGTAGGCTCAGCTCCTAAAACAGCAAGAGTGGCCTGGCTGTCCACCTCGAGTAATCCTGGCGTGTCAGCTAGGAATTCCACGCTGTTCGACGGGGTCAGTGTAGAACTCAACCTCAGACGGGTCCTCCTCCTCCTCCTCCTCCATCAGGTCAAGAACGGCTGTAGGGGTGCCGTATCCTCCACTAGCAGGTGTCGTCGACGTCGGCTGGGATGAACACCAGTTGTCCTCCAGAGTAGTCGGTGGTGTAGCTGTCGGAGTCGTTGGAGTCGGTCGCCCAAGAAGAGGTCTCCATGGACTCGTAGACGATGCTGCGGGGAACGTCGGAGGAGTCATGAGACCCTGGGTCAGCTACAGAGTCGTGGCCTGAACCTGAGCCAGTGCCAGAGTCGGGGCTAGAGTCGGAGTCAGAACTGAGGTCAGAACTAGAGTGGTGGCTCGTCCTGGTGGGACCACCACTAGGACCTCCCTCATCGTTAGTCCAACGATGGATCATCTCGGAGATAGAACTCCGGGTAGCCTGGTCCAGGATTGGGGCGTGAGGTGGCAGAACTCGCCTCCCACTAGCGTCGTGAGCGAAGACCTGCTTGCGAGTAGTGGTCTTCTAGTGTGCTCCCTGTCGAGGCTGCTAGCTCCCCTCGAGAGCGTCGAAGTAGAAGAGCAGGGGTCCAATCCCTGGCTCGCTCCTCACCGCCCTGCGGTGAGAACGGGCCTCTGCCTGGTCCCGACTGAACTGCTGACGCCAGTAGTCCAGCTTAGTCTGTCGGTATGCAAGAGCCTTCTTGAGGCTCTCCTCACGCTCTCGAGCTGCGTCAAGAGTGGCCTGAACAGAGATGAGCTGCGTCTGAGCAGAAGTGAGCTGCGTCTGCAAGTCATGGACTTAGTCCTCTGCGGCAGTAGCTCGGTGGGCCTGTACAGCCCACTGCTCACGAAAGTCGTTGCACAGGTCGTGGAGTGCTGTCAGGTACAGAGCAGTCTCCACCAGAGTGGAGTCGTCCACAACTCTGATAGGTCCCTGCAGGGTGGACATACGACGTCTCCAGATGAAGTCATAGTCTGCGAGAACCGGGAAATACTTTACCGGAGTAGGCCCGGTGGTCTCCAAGTTCATCGAACAAAAAAGTAGCAAGGCCTCTCGTGCAGCACCCTGCACGGTGTCGAAGAAGGTGGCTCCAATGTAGGCCACGGTCTGTGGAGTCATGCAGCCAAGGGGGAGTCGGACCTCCATCTCGCATGCCGTGTAACCTGCACCCTCGTAGTCCTTCCAGTGGTAGGCCGGAGGGGTGGTGAAGCCAAACCGAAGCAGCGGGCGAGCTAGAATCTCGGGAAACCCAGTGAGGTTAACAACCTCGGCTCTCAAGTACTGTCATCCGTCATCCGAGTCCATCTGCAAGGAAAACAGTTAAACTCAGTAAATTAGGTTTTATAAATATAGTAGAGAAGAGAAAATACGGAGTTCCTACCATGGTAGGGTTTTATGAATAGTTTATATCTCAAAATACCACTCTTCTACAATTAGAATCCTTATGGTCTTGTCCTACGGGCAAGTATGGCTCTGATACTACTCTGTCATATCCCATTTCTGAGAAATCCTGTGAGCGCCGTACCAATCTTTGGATCAGTAGCTGGCACGCACGTACATCGTGGATACATAGTACATACCAATAATATTACATATATTATCTCAAATAGAGTCTTACATCCAAGACTTAGATTACAAACCAGCGACATGCACCAGACACCCTCGCACAGTCATTACATAAAAGGGAAGACAAAAAGCAAAAACCACAAGCAAACTTGCGCGCAGAATGGTCCTACTCATCACCATCGAGACCAGCACCTTCTTCTGCTTCATCTGAGCGACAACAGCAAGGGTGAGCACAAAGTCCTCAGCAAATTCTAACCCCATACTTAGCTGTATTCATGCTTACAAGACCGTCAAGGAGGGGCCAAGGTTTCCTTTTTGCGAAAAGAGCTTTTATGCCAACTTCTCTACAGATGAGTTTTTAAAACGGAGATGAAAGTGTACTTACTTTGTCAGTATTTTAGGGGTTGGACCTGGGAGAGTAATCACCTTTCTCGCGAGTTTCCAAATTTTAACTAGAAGGGTCTCCACTATATCAGCCAGACATTTTTCAAAACACGGGTAGCTACACCCACTCACACCAACAAGAAAGTGATCAAGACTAATCATTGTGAGCCCAAGCTGTAGCGTGTTAATACAGTGACAACGGCCATTCTAGATGGATTATACACTCTTCAGAGGTTGTACACTGTACCCACAGGCTATGCTCCTCTTGATCAACAGAATTGTATAACGTTCACTCCAACACACACCAAGGTGTCCACAAAGTCCGCCTCAAGATACAAACAGGGGTCATCTCTTGGGGTTTTCTATGCCACTGATGACGCGATAGCACATTCCTGTAGCCAGACCGTGAGTTTAGATCATTCACGTCTACTCTCTAGGACCCCACACAGACGGGTAATTATAAAAACCAGAGGGCTATACAGGTGGGCAGTACAATCCCATGGCGCGGGCTATTACTGCAATCGAACACCGGACCGTGAGTATCTAACGTCTGCTCTTGCGACTTGTGCACCACCCGACCGCCTTAGGGGTCAAAGTGGACGACCAAGAGGGTGGAGTGAGTCCCACCCAGAGAGATTCTGTGGTTGCACGAAATCACTACGTTGAGGTCCGATGAACTGGTTTTTATATGGCAAGGGCGACGCTCGTCCACGGTAGGTGGACCAGTCCGAAGCCTACACACAGCACACAGCTCTAGGAGCCCACCCCACGATCAAAAACATTATCTCTTCCCATCACCTATCACCAGTTTTCACAAAGTCCCATCACACTTTATTTGACACACTCCTCCAAATTTTTGTAACTCGTTTGATAAAAAATAGTTATGTATATTGAATGATGAAGGATGGTGTTCTTAAGCATTCTAGTTCAAGGCAGCTTTCCGTGCATTAAAGTATTTAATGACGGAAATCCTATGGTTAACAAGGTTCGATTGACAATCTGGTATCAAGCTGATATTTATACTTATGAAGAGCAAGTTACTGACATAAATATAAATACGTGTATAGCAAATCGATTCATAACTACACAATATTTTGAATATATAGCTACGAACATGCAACCATACAGATTCTATAGGCGCGTAGCGAAAAACTAGGAGCAAAATGGTCAAGTGATTAGAACTTGCCTTCGAAAGCATGCTCGGGCTCTTTCTCGTACTCTGGGTCGTGGGCCTCTTCATCTTCGAGCGCTTCATCGTCCACACGAGAAAGTGATAGAAAGTGAATAAATAAATTTGTACGAAAAAGAACACAAAACAAAAATCGAATAAACACCAAATTTTATAGAAAGTTCTCGGAGTGGTGGGTGGCTTTATCAGGTAGGGCTTGAGTTTATGGTTCTAACGGTGCAAAGATCTCGATAAACGGAGGTGGTATGAGATAATAGTGGTAAAAATAAGATGTAGGGGTCTTTTTGAAATTTCCTAAAAGTTGGAGGACTAATGTAAAAATTTGGTAAAAAGGGCTTTGCTAATTGGGTTTTTAATGTGTAGGGGTGTATTTATAAAGTGGGAATTTTTTTGAAATTTTTAAAATTTTATTTGGACTAAAAATGGGCTAAGAATAAATTTCTGTGTACACTGGAGTGGGTGACCGTAGCAATTTTAGCTATGTGGCTGACGTGTGGACTCAAGCCCCACTGGTCAACGGGCGCGGGGCAGCGGCCGGCTGCCGCATGGACCTGGCAACACTGCACGCGGCTGCCTTGCGCATCATTGGACCGAAGGCCCAGGCGCAGCAGGCACGAGGAGCGCAGCCCACTAGCGGCCTGGCGCCTCGTTGGGTCGGTCCAGCTCGCGGTCGACGCGCGCGCAGCGCATGTTCAGCGAGGCGTGGGGCGCGGTGCGCCGGTGATGTGACGGTGACTGGGTATCAGTATAGGCTTCTATAGGAGACAAAACAGATACAGAATTTTCATTTGCCCATTCTTTGATGGGCACGTATATAGAGAGAGAGCGTAGCAGATTTTTGTTCATCATCGCCACATGCTGCCAATCCCTAACTCCGATGAGAAGATTAGGTGTGCACGCAGGAGTAACTAGGATGCAAAATTCTAGGAGAAAGTATTGGCTACTGTTTGTGCCATGCTGGATCATTAGTATATTGTATGTACACGACTCTGGCAAAGAAAATATTGTATGTCCACGAGATAAAACATTTGTAATTCTCAATTTCCAATGGTATCCTTGATACATAGAGAACCTAGCAGGTTTATGTTCGGCATCCCTGCATTGTGTGCAGACGTGTTGTTAGAGTATAAGTGTACCTGCAATTTAATATGGTATCAAAGCCAAATGTCTCGTGTTCAAATTTTAGCGGACACAATTTATTAAAATAAATTGTAGTCTACTCTTATTTCACATTTGCGTCTACAAAGCTGTAAGTGAGGGGAATGTTGAAGTATAAGTGAATTGCTCACTTTTCCCAACAGTTTAAGCTTTTGGATTAACTGGTTGGTACATACAACTTAATACGTGTGAATCATTCATGAGGCCGAAGAGCATATTGGAGGTACGCAGAAGTATCTAGGATGCAAACATCTCTAGGAGAAAATGAATATTTAAACTAAGGTGGCAGCTATGCTTGATCATTGTACATATCATGTGAGCATATAAATATATTCTAGTAATTTGGTTTGACCAAGTCTTGCACCGAGAAATTAACACAACAAGAAATTTGGTCAACAATGACATTCACATTTCATCGTACATCGAAGAAAAATCGTCACAAAATAATATCTCTGACAAAAGATCGTTTCATCATATCATCACGTCATAGATTAACTTGGGCGACATTTTCTCACTCGCTATCAAAGAATATAACCATGGTACCAACTTTCATGTCGAATTACATCATCACAATCTTAATCCATGTTCACTAATATTTGACCTATTCAAATTTTGTTTTTTCAGCCCATTACTCTCAGCATGGCACCACCAACATGAAACAACCTCATCTATCCAATTTTTAAGAAACAACATATATTAAGCTTTAATTCACTGCATAAAAAAGTTATGTTTCAAGATAAAATGCAACATAAGCTTTTATTCAGAGAATCAGATCTAGTCTATTTTTTCATCCAACACAATATCTAATTTTTGTTGAATTTGATTGTGCACAAGCTCAAGTTTTGTTTTGATCTCAACTTGATTTATAAACCCGCAAATGGTATAAGCACATGGTGAGTTCAACTAGTGCAATATATTCCTCAAAGGGAAAACATGTGTTGTCAACTAAACATGATTATATACTAAAGTTCACAAAAGAAAAAATATTTTAAAACATAAACAACCAAGTCGGTATACCTCACAACTAACAATTTGTTTTTTATAGCTGTAAGCCAAAAATCTGGAGCTCCTTTAGCTGGAAAATAGTTCAACGACATATCAAAACTAGAAAACCAGCTGTAAATATCAAGGAATCCTATTTATTAGATTTCAATGATGTGTGCTAGAAGACCAGTTCGGTTACTATTTGTATAACATAATCAATATTTGCTGTTCAAATTTCGCATGAGTATCAACCAAAACATCTCCCACAATTGGCACCTTTAAAGGAAACAATTAAATGCAACTTTAAACACTAATCTACACAGGATGCCACCCATTAACATATACTACAGCACAATATGAGAATTTTTTCTCTCAAGGAGCAAAGTTTAAAGTACCTCAAGAGGCATGGACTCAAAAGAGCCACTACTGTTCCCTTTTCGTGGCAATTGGATGTCATAATATAAGCCAAAATAGCATCTGCAGATGAAGAGCAAGAGAAGTATGGATATCGATCGGTCCTACTAGATTTTTTGAAGAGCCTCTGATTCAATGCACAATGGAACATTGACTCTGCCAATAAATCCCTGTAATCCTTTACTGTTTTAGTAGCACCAGCAGGCATCTTGCAACTTATAACAGCTGACTATTTTTGGTACAATGAAAAAGAATAGATATTAATAGAAGAGACTGAAAAATGAACTTGAAAGATATCCAAACATTTTAAACTACTCTGAAATACCAACCCCTACCGCTTCAGATTCCACAAAGCATGAAAAGCGATGGAACTGGAAATTCTGGTATAATAGGTGGAGGAAGGGAAGATGGTGGTTTCTTCCTATCAACTCAACAACAACCTGCAATAAGAACAACTCCAATAGACATTGTAAAATGTTTGGTAATTATAAATATAGCTATTATTAGGAAAAATATAGCTATGATTCCGACGCCTGGCTGCTGATTTCATGCGCGCCCCGACTCCGGCAAGGAAGCCTCGCTGCTCTTTCCCACTTCTTGCTGCTCCAGGACATACTATGCTCTAGGCCTGCTCCAAGACCCACTTTTTGGGTGATCCACACACAAGAACTCTGTGGATTGATCTGCCATGACCGGAAGCAGCGGTTACAAGTTGGATAGGGGCGGTGGCGCTCACGCCGTTGGTGAACGTGGCAAAGAAGCGGTGGAGGCCGAGGAAGTACGGGCCAGACATGCATGAAGACGCAGCAGGTTTTATTATGAGTATTAGAAATTTTAGATAGTCTGTTGGACTACTTCAATTTTCATGGGGTATTTTATTTTAAGAAGAGCTAAAAAAAATATAGAGTTAGTTCTAGAGAAACTCTTGGAGATGCTCATGAAACCAAAGGATTGTAAATGGTAATGCAGGTATATTGTTAGAGTTCTCTTGAGTGTTAAAAGGTATGTAATATTCACACCTGTGCATCTAGGAAGTCTCCCACTGCAAAGACATCCATATTGCTTAGATGGTACCGCGCTTCTGATAAAAATGTTTGACAGTCTCATGTGGAACAGTCCATATCACCTTCTCTGTACCTATTGGCAGACATTATATGATTTTATTTTAGCTATTAATTTTGAGTGTTAATTTGAACTAAACTAGAATTAATTTTAAACTACTTTACATTAAGTATATACAAAACCCATCTAAATAAAAAATAAACTACACGAATGTGCCAGCATCTTCATAGTGTCATTCTATATGCTGAGGTCCATTGCACATTTGCAGCTATCATGACAAGTTGTGTGTCCTACCTAAGCAATACACAAGATCCATCGCATGTTTGCAGCTATCATGACAATGATGAAGTAATTTTCCAATTCTATTATTGATCCATATGTAGACAACCTAGCAGTTTATCAGCCTAGCCTTAAAATGTGGCTCTTCACTACTAGAATCAGCAGGTTTCCCTAGGGACAAAAACCCTAGGGAAAGGCTGAAAAACTCCCCAGAAATATTTTCCCTACGAAAAACCCTAAGAAAAGATTCCTAGGGAAATGGTCGGTGGGAAAGTAAAAGTGCCCTACCGTTTTCGGTGAACACCGTAGGGAAAGAAAACTTCCCTATGAGACTGGATTCCTAGGGGAATTGTGTGGGCCCGGTAAAAAAAAAAATCAAGGAGCGTGGGCCCCACAACCCCGCGCTGTGTCCTGCCCAACTGCTCCGCTCAGCTCCGTTATATGGAAAGAGAGATTTCCCTAGGAAATTTGGGAGTTCTAGTGAAAATTTTAGATTTCCCTAGGGTTCACTAAAAACCCTAGGGAACGACAATATTTCCAAGAGAAAGATATCGATTCCGGTATTGCTTTGAAGCTTTGTATGCCCGAAAGTGCATGAGCTGTGAATCAGACTGAAATTGAAGAGAGGAGCAGCATGTAAATTGGACTACAAACGGTGATACGTGGATTAGTAGAAATGAGGCTAGACAAAGCTCCTATAAAAACTTACATGTGCATACTTTGCATAGGAACATATTGTTTCCGCTTATGAAGTCAACTTAAGAAAATTTATGGAGACAAGGAAACATCACATGCTAGAGTTTAGACAACGGTAATGTAGATTTTCATTGACCATGAATGGAGATTTAGCAATAGAATTTGCTTGTAATAGTCTTTTATTCAAATTGTTAGGTCGATGCTTGCTTTTGTTGGAATCAGTTAGTCAAACATTGTAATAATTGGTTGTATCTTCATTTGAAGTAAAAACTGGTCCTCTTTTACCATTATCTGAAACAATGGAGGTACATGGTGCTGAATCTCATATTGGGATTATAAGATTGGACGTGGCTTATTTCTGGAGTGGTTCAGTGTTTTCAATTGGAATCTTTCATTTGGAAATATGCTTTCTCTACATAATATCGTGTCCTAATCATGCAAGATTAATCAAGACTAATCATATGTAATTATCAAGAACCACACTTACTTATTCTAAAATATAATAAATTAATGATCATGGTATACTAAATTAATCATCACAGTGCAGCATGAAGCTGTGTAATAATGCATGGGAAATTTTGCCACTCACTCCCATGCCCGTGTAAAACAGGTTCATGCAGTTTTAGCTGCACCTTTGTGAACACGAGGCAATCAAGCCCACGCTAGAGAAAAGACGAAGCCATGTCAAGATGATTCTCCGGCATGCATGCATTACAAGTCTCGAAGCTATCGTCAGTCTCCACCGCCAGACACCTCGATAGAATCCAAGTATGTCTGAGTTATCCTCGAAGTTATCGTGAGTCTCCACCGCCGAACACCTCGACAGAGTCCAAGTTTCGAGTTATCCACAGCGACTAAATAAGCGGTCATAGTGCTCTTTTCACAGCTATAAAAAGGAGAAGACCGAGACCTGAAGAAGGCATCATCAATCTGAAAAACACCAGAGCGCACGGAGAACCGCATCCACCATCCACCACTAGAGTAGTAGTGTGAGCACCACCACTCTGTAAATATAATCAAGAGTGTGATCATCTGTATGAACGTCACATATTAATTACTCCCCTGTTTCTATAAATTTACTTGGAGTTCCTGAAAGGAAAAACCATATGTAAGTATGCTAGTTTAAGGGAGTAAGCTTTCTTTAAGCTCTCTACTGATCTTGATGTGCGGGTTGAATTTTTTGTGTTAGGGACCCTATAAGAGGAACCTCTGGAGATAGTTTTTGTTTAGCCCGAAATGTCCGGCATCAGAGAAAACCTTGTGCTGCAAAGAAGTGTTTCCTTTGTGAAAATTCAGCTTGTATAATTAATGACTAAGTACGCTTAAGCAAAGTAACATGCTCCAAAGAACTAACATAGGATAAGTATAGTGAGTACCGAGTAAGGTAACTTCGAGGTTTGTCATGCATGCACGGTGGGGAATCATCTTGATATGGCTTCATCTTTTCTCCAGCGTGGGCTTGATTGCCTCGTATTCAAAAAGGTGCGGTTCAAACTCCGTGAACCTATTTTTTATATGAGCATGGGAGTGATTGGCACAATTTTCCATGTCTTGACACAACTTCGCGCTATACTGTGATGATTAATTTAGTATACCATGATCATTAATTTATTATATTTTGGGGTAAGTAAGTGTTATTATTGATAATTATGTGTGATTAGTCTTGTTTAATTTTGCGTGATTAGAGACTATTCTGAGGGTAAATATTTTATGATATTTCTCAGGGGTCTTCCACGCCCGGATAATTGATAGTATAACTATCAATTTGTATTGGGTTGGTTTATATGGGCCTTTCATGCCCAGATTAATTATTGAAAGTATTCTATCAATATTGCAAGGTATCAATCTCATCTATTATTAGGAGGTCAAATTTTGCATTATATTCTTCCTTTGTTTTCAAACTTTTCTTCCATTTCTTTATTTAATTTTGAAAAATTTTACTTCACTTATTCTTCCATTTCTTTATTTATTATTGATAGAATACTATCAATAATACGGGTATGGAAGGCCCATATAAACCAAAATATCCCAATACAAATTGATAGTTATACTATCAAGTACCCCCCCCCCCCCAATACGTGGAAGACCCCACCGAAATATCATAAAATATTACCCAGAATAGTCTGCTAATCAAGCGAGATTCATCAATACTGATCACACATAATTATCACTAATCATGCTTACTTATCCCAAAATATAATAAATTAATCATCATGGTATACTAAAATCATCACAGTGCAGATCAAGTTGTGTCAAGGAGTAAGAAATTGTACCAATCACTCCCATGCCTATGTGAAAAATAAGTTCACAGAGTTTACGCTGCACTTTTGTGAATACGAAGCAATCAACCCCATGCTGGAGAAAAGACGAAGTCATGTCAAGATGATTCTCAACCGTGTATGCATGACAAGCCTCAAGGTTATCCTACTCAATACTGACCATACTTATCGTGTATTAATTTTTGGAGTGTGTTACTTTCCTTAAGCGTCTCTAGTCATTAATTATGCAAGCTGAATTTTTTATCGTCTCTGCAATCAGTTTCATCCGAAGAGAACACTTCTCTATGGCATAAGATTGTCTCAGATGCCGGACATACGTTCTAAACGTGAACTACCATCAGAGATTTCTCCTATAGGTCCTTAGCATAAAAAAAACTCAATCTGCAAATCAAGTCCAGTAGACAGCTTAAAGAAAGTTTACTTTGTTAAACAAACATACTTACATATGGTTCTCCTTTTTGAGAATTCCAAGCAAATTTAGAGAGATTGAGGAGTACTTGCGAGCATTATACAGATGGTCGCATTTTTTATTATATTACATGGTGGTGGTACTCACATAATACTCTATTGGTGAATGGTGGATGCAGTTCTCCGTACGCTCTGTTGTTCTTCATATTGCCTATACCTTCTACTGGTCGAGAGAGAGAGAGAGAGTAATCAGACTGATCAGTGCTTTTTTGGTAAACTAGTGAATATGCTGTGTTTGCGGACACAGAGAGACGGGATTAGTTCTTTTTGCCTCTGTTAGAAAATGTAACCGCTGTCTACCTTCCAAAAGTTGCAGTCACCTGAAGAAGCAAAGAAACTAAGACTAACTTAAAGATAACTCTCTACATTAGAAATGGAAAACTCTTAAAATTGTAAAAGGTTTTACATGGTCGATCTCACTGAAAGATTAAAAGAGAATAATGCTTTTACATGGTCTCTGAAATTTTGGCATTGACTTTCAGCGTTAGTTTTTATTCTCACCGAAAGATTCGATGCTCTGTCAAATGAATTACGATTCTTAATTAATGGAACGAGGAAAGGGCACTCCTTTCCGTAGTTATATGATACGTGACGACATTCACGAGTTGATGTTTTACAAATTTTGAACAACTCTTTCAAAGTTTGGAAAACAAAAAAGAAGAGATAGAATGTTTTCCTATATTAGAAATTTTTTCTAATCGTTTTGTTGTGCAGTGGCAAAGTGGCGGGGAAAGAGCATTTCCCTGATTGGATATTCCAAAAGTAAAAATAAAACCCAAATTCCTCAATAAGTACTCACTCCAATTTAAATTATTGACATTGTTGACTTCTAACATTAACTTTGATCATTCATCTTATTCAACAAATTCATTCAAATATGTAAAATTTTACACATTTGAACAAACTTTTTGAATAAAATGAATAGTCAAAATTGATGTTAGAAATCAAATGTGTTAATATTTTAAAACTAAAAAGAGTACTCGATAATTGGATTTTTATGGTTTCTGAACTTGTTCATTTGATAGTGTGCTTCTCTCTTGTGGCATCCTTTGGTCGTAAAATAATTACAAGACCGTTGTGAAATAACGAGGAACCTGAGCAATTTCGAAATGAGAATTCAGCATGGGCGTGGTGCGGGTTGGCCCAATGGACCTATGAACCGGCCCACGAAATCAATTATATTGGGTCACCGGGCATACC
Organism: Zoysia matrella; assembly: GCA_001602295.1. NCBI lineage: Eukaryota > Viridiplantae > Streptophyta > Magnoliopsida > Poales > Poaceae > Zoysia > Zoysia matrella. The sequence goes on from BCLG01000194.1 coordinate 74,476, forward strand.
ATCGTACGTGAGGGACAGCTGGTCCGCATTTCTTCAATCCCTAAGATCGAGTGGGTAGAACCACCGACGCGCTGCTCTCGTCCCAGTTGGTGAAGTATAGGATACCATAATAGAAAATAACTGTTACTACTCAATCAGTAAAGTTTGTAAGAAGGGGTTATAGATTGTTATCACTAAATAGATAGGTCAAGCGGAAACGAGATTGCACTAGCAAGATTCAATGTAGTCGTGTTTTGATATAGAGAAAGTAGTCATTCATATCAATCATCTTGTCCTGATGTAGCTAAGACTAGCCACAATGTATTGGGTCTTCAGCTGTCAACGTCATACTTTTGGAAGCACCGTTGCTTTTTTCAACTTCGGTCCGCAGTGAAGGCATCGATGACCGTAAAAATGGTGGGCCCCATCAAGAGGAAAGCAGCTCACTCTCTCTTTCCTTCAATACGCACGAGAAAAAATCCCCCATCCAGCTCTCTTGTTTTTCCCGTCTCTCATTTGTTCCGGATGCTGGCAACATCGCAAAAAAAAAAATCCTGCCATCGATCTCTACCTTTCTCAAAAATTTCTGATTTCATCCTGCAAGATCTTACTTCTAGGCCGTCGGCAACGGCGTCCGCAAGTGCTGCGCGTCGTGGAGATGTACACCATAGAGAGAAGCTTCGTGTGGTGCCATGGATCCAGATCTTTTGCGCCCCTTCTTTAGATGAAGGTATGCCCTATCCACTCACGGGATAAAAGTTCGAGCGCTTGATGCTTTGATTTCGCAATCTATTTCATTTCTTTTACTGATTTCTAGTCCAAAATTAGAGGATAAGACATGCACTAGATTGATTTAAATAAATTGAGTACAGAGGAACAACAACATGCACAACGGCAAATCAATAATAGAAATGCAGTTATTTGTAATCTAATGATAACATTAAATTTGCACTAGTCTAGAATACATTCATTCAAGCTTGATTTTCTGCATGAGATGATGATGCTCCTCCAAATTTCTGCCATATATGTTCAACCAAATCATCTTGGAGATGACGATGTATTTGTGTATCTCGAATATCATCTTCTATCTGCCGTAGAAAACTCATGAATTGGCCCATGTCCATATCCAGTCAATGTTGTAAGTGATCTACCTTGGTCGTATTCATTATTGTAATCACGGTCATATCGAACTCTGTATGAATCTCTTTCATCCTCAACAATCATGTTATGCAGTATAATGCATGCATACATGATATCAGCAAGAGATCTCATTTGCCACATTCGTGCTGGGTTCCGTAAAATACCAAAACGAGCTTGTAAAACACCAAGTGCTGGATTCCCTCAAGCACCACTCCATTGTGGCTGGTCTAAATAGCACCACAGCTATAGCACCTTGTTGCCGTAATCACACAAATGGGGTTGGAATGTGGTGTGCAGTGTGCTAACACCGGTGACGTGGCTAGTGTTCTTGTGAGAAAGACGGTGGAGGTGGCGGCTAGGGTTTCAGACTAGTGAGGGTTCTCTAATCTGTGGCCGTACATCCATTTATTTATATAGATCCAGTAATGAATTTTCACGAACAGACTCATTAGTGTTCTAATCCCTCATACATTATCTCTTGTGCGTATCTCCAATAATCGCCTTCACCAGTAGCACAGTAGCAGAGCGTGAGCCAAAACAAAAAGGAGGCCAATCATGATGCTATTGCTATAAACCATATTTTAGAATGTATTTAAGATCAAATTGTTTACATTTTAATAATAAAAACAAATAAAATAAAATAAAATTCTTTTTATTTGGCACAACATTACAATTAATTAAGTAGTCAAATACGTTACAAACTTATTGATTTAGAGCTAAATAATCTATTTGTATTGTATATTTAAGAGAATTTTTAATGGGCAAGGGGGTCAGGACCCAGGAATATGGTCTCTTGTTAGCTCCGCCCCTGGCCTGCACCGCTGCGCTACTCTCCAAGCCCACTGCTCGACCTGTACAAGGCCTTGATCCCAAAACCGGCATGGGGTTTCTGCACTGGGTCCCCTGCTGCGAGAGCAACGCAACGGGTGGGTACTGCAGCCAGGTCGATAACTTCGGCGAATAGAAGTTGCAGGGCTAGGAAAAAAATTTCTGTATAAAAAATTATTGAAGGCCACCGACAAATATGATATTTCGAAAATATTGAAAATTTTGATGAATTAATTTAAACATTTTAAAAACTAATTGATACAAACTCAAAAGGAATTACCTTCAACACTATATCATAAAGGTCTGAGCCACTGACATGTTTTCTACACTAAACTCTGTATATGCTACCACTGAAACAATTACCCCTTCTATGTGCCACTAGACATCTCATCTCTTTTCTGCGCCACTGCAAAATCAAGAACTAGTGTGTATGCTATTGTTAAACTCTGCTTGCTACAATAGCATAAATTTACACATTCAAGCTCGATCCTATAATAGCTACAGCTGCATGAATTACGGTCCATGCTGATGTTAAATTCTACTTGCTCAATTACAGCAAAATCACAATTGACAACATAATTATCTAGTTCCACCCTTGCAGACTCAAATCTGTACCATGGAGAATTGAACTTGTATCTCTCTCATTTCACTGTTCTTTTTGGCTTTTGCATGATAAACATTCCACCAAGGCCACAAATTAGTGTACTTTGTTTATTTAATCTTCTATTTTTTTTGCTTCAAATAAGTAATTTCTGTTGATATTTTCTTCCAGTAATTTCAAGTGGCCCATCCAAAAGCATTGAAGAAATGAAAAATGTTAATGACATACTGAAAGCTCCAGCACTCGCCGCCAGAATGCAAGTATTCAGCAAAGAAATTACTAAGGTAATCTACATACAAATTATGGTGTCAATATCTTTTGCCATGTACAAGGTTTCAATCCATGTATCTTTGATCTGTAAAGCATACTCCACCCATATTGCTTGCCATACTAGAGTCTTTAACTTTTCCCAGTTTACTTGTCATCTTTGCCTCCCTATACACATTTCTCAAGACGAAACCATGTCAAGATGATTCTCCAGCATGCATGCATGACAAGTCTCGAAGCTATCGTCAGTCTCCACCGCCAGACACCTCGACAGAATCCAAGTTCGTCTGAGTTATCCTCGAAGTTATTGTGAGTCTCCACCGCCGAACACCTCGACAGAGTCCAAGTTTCGAGTTATCCACAGCGACTAAATAAGCGGTCGTAGTGCTCTTTTCGCAGCTATAAAAAGGAGAAGACGGAGACCCGGAGAAGGCATCATCAATCTGAAAAACACCAGAGTGCAGGGAGAACCGCATCCACCATCCACCACTAGAGTAGTAGTGTGAGCACCACCACTCTGTAAATATAATCAAGAGTGTGATCATCTGTATGAAGCTCACATATATGAAGCTCTCATATTAATTACTCCCCCGTTTCTATAAATTACTTGGAGTTCGTGAAAGGAAAGACCATATGTAAGTATGCTAGTGTAAGGGAGTAAGCTTTCTTTAAGCTCTCTACTGATCTTGATGTGCGGGTTGAATTTTTTGTGTTAGGGACCCTATAAGAGAAACTCTGGTGGTAGTTTTCGTTTAGCCCGTAATGTCCGGCATCAGAGAAAACCTTGTGCTGTAGGAAAGTGTAGGAAAGTGTTTCCTTTGTGGAACTGTCTAGGTAGACAATAAAAAATTCAGCTTGTATAATTAATGACTAAGTACACTTAAGCAAAGAAACATGCTCCAAAGAACTAACATAGGATAAGTATAGCGAGTACCGATTAGGAGAAGTATAGTGAGTGCCGATTAGGATAACGTCGAGGTTTGTCATGCATGCACGGTGGGGAATCATCTTGATATGGCTTCACCTTTTCTCGAGCGTGGGATTGATTGCCTCGTATTCAAAAAGGTGCGGCTCAAACTCCGTGAACCTATTTTTTATATGAGCATGGGAGTGATTGGCACAATTTCCCATGTCTTGACACAACTTCACGCTATACTGTGATGATTAATTTTAGTATACCATGATCATTAATTTATTATATTTTGGGGTAAGTAAGTGTTATTATTGATAATTATGTGTGATTAGTCTTGTTTAATTTTGTGTGATTAGAGACTATTCTGAGGGTAAACATATTCAAGCTAGGTTCTATAATAGCTACAGTTGCATGAATTACGGTCCATGCTCATGTTAAATTCTACTTGCTCAATTACAGCAAAATCACAATTGACAACATAATTATCTAGTTCCACCCTTGCAGACTCAAATCTGTACCACGGAGAATTGAACTTGTATCTCTCTCATTTCACTGTTCTTTTTGGCTTTTGCATGATAAACATTCCACCAAGGCCACAAATTAGTGTACTTCGTTTATTTAATCTTCTTTTTTTTTGCTTCAAATAAGTAATTTCTGTTGATATTATCTTCCAGTAATTTCAAGTGGCCCATCCAAAAGCATTGAAGAAATGAAAAATGTTAATGACATACTGAAAGCTCCAGCACTCCCGCCAGAATGCAAGTATTCAGCAAAGAAATTACTAAGGTAATCTACATACAAATCATGGTGTCAATATCTTTTGCCATGTACAAGGTTTCAATCGTGTATCTTTGAATGGTAAAGCATACTCCACCCATATTGCTTGTCATACTAGAGTTTTTAACTTTTCCCAGTTTACTTGTCACCCTTGCCTCTCTCATACACATTTCTCTCTTCCTAATACATTTCTATCTCTCTCCTTGTCTTTAGTACATCTTACATTTTTCATCATCCCCTGTACAAAGTTAAAACGGCAAGTAAATGAGGGCAGAGGGAGTAAGTTATAACTCAGCTGACATTATACTATTCAGTGCAGTTGATTCAGCATTGGGTTCTGAAGATATGTAAGAGTTTGGCAATGTTCTTGCTTCCATAGCAAGGGAGACTGCATTCCAGCTACCAGATGCTGCAAGGACACAGAAGATCAGCAAGGTTCCAGAGGTAAATACTCGTACGCTTTAGTTTGTTCTATAGAGAATGCTACGTTTTTCGGAACCTGTCTCAAGGCATGTTGCTTTTGAGGAGAACCTTGACAAACTACTCTTCTGTTATAATTGCCTATGAACATTCAGACGTTCTAGGGAGAATGCTATGTTTTTTCAGGAACCTATCTCATGGCATGTTGCTTTTGAGGAGTTGAGTTGGCTAAGAGTTTAGGGAAAAACTCAACTAATTACCAATACTCTTGTAATTTATTTCATAACCTTATGCAACTAAAGTGCATTCAATCATAATATGATTTATTTTTTGTGTGAATATTATAGTATTCATGGTACGAAAAATATTTTATGTTTGTATATTGTCGTTTGCAGTGATAACAATGAGAACGATCTAGAAGAGATCAGGGTACAGCTTTCTAAAGTGATCTAATAAACCATGCTTCTTCTGGGCTAACTTCGGGAGGGTCGGCGTTACAAAAATAAGATACATGACAACAGACCGGTCTAGAGTGAAAAACAGGGTTGATGACTGCAGATATTAAGTCTGATTTGATCTGGCAAATGTATTGTTGAAGAGTGATGGGGCCGAAATGGATAGTGATGTAACTCTGATTTGATTTACGATATATGGTTTTAGTGTAAAAATGTGAATAGTTACTTATCCACGTATTAATCTTTCTTTGCTCTCATATCATGCACAGAAATTATGGTTCACAAAAGTTTTGTTGTTGTGGTTATGTGGTCTGCCTCACCAGGCAGTTCCTCGGCTGATAAGCTTCTTCTATTCCCAGCCTCTTGTTTCGGGGAAAGATGCGTGGACTGTAGCTGTCACAGTATTCCAGTCTGGGGCCTTACGGAAAAGAAGCTCTGTACTGGTATGCTGAGTTTGAAATACTTGGAACGGAAGAGCTTTTCACCCGAGGGCAGCAGTGAATTAATGTTCCCTTTTGTATGAGAGAAAATCCATAAAAAAATTTGGTGCTGGTGACGTGTGACTCCTACTCTTGTATTAGTTGAAAACTGCTTCTTTTCTCCCTTGCTCTCATCCCATACGTCCTCTCACCAACATGGTAAATTCTAATTAGACTTTGGCAGGGGATGAGAGAAGCCGTGTCCATATTAGTTAGGATCGCTTTGGTAGATATTCTCAAATAGGTTGTGCTTTAGATTCTGTGAGGAGACCTACCAAATGGTTTTCAAAAGCGTTGCTGTTTTTCCCTCTTAAAAAACATCTCAACTTTGTACTTATAAGACAAGCATTTCGTGACTTGTTCAATTTTTTTTGCTTTGGGAATGCATGCGAAGTTGTTTTCTAGAAAAACTATTATGTTTAAGCAGGAAACACGCACAACTGTGCTATGACTTTAAATTTAAATTTCAACCGACGGACCCATATTTACCATGTTCTCCAAATGATTTCAAGCTCTTCGATCATGAGCTGAGGAAGTAATAACTTGCCATTAGATTTACTCCCTCCTTGAATTATTGTTGCTATTGACTTAATAGTTAACCTTATTTCTTCGTTGAATCTCTCGAATCGGTACCAAATACCAAAAATGACGAAATGTTCCGGACGAGAATGGATGGAAACCACTAGGATTTTTTACCTGTGCACATGAATCGGCCAGAATGGTGTTTCACTTCCGAAATGGCTTGTCCAGTATAGCGCATCCCCTCCCAGTTCGCCATTATTTACCAGAAAATTGCCACTGTTTGGGTTTTTTTAACTGTTAATTTTTGAAAATTCAAGTTTCTAAAATTTATCAAAGTTCTTCTGTTAGGTTGTTTTTGTGTCGAGCTCTTCGTGAATATGTCCTCTGAATTATTCTTAAAGTTATTTCGTTAGTTTTCAAAGTTTTTTAAAATTGTTTTAATATTTTTAATATTAACACAAAAAAATATATTGATCGTTCTAATCATCTCCCTCTTTTACTAAATCTGAATCAGTAGGAGGTTTCTAAAGTAGTTATGTTTATGACTGTAAACATTTCTAAACTTAAACTGAAATATTTTTTATTCTTCAAGTAATTGGAATCATACCAAACGCACCTTCGTTCTCAAGCTCCATATCTTACAGTCCAAAGATCAACTAAAAGTATTCGAAACATACATAATTTTGTACTACATTTAAATGAATTCTCATAATAAAATGATTAATAAAAAAGATGTTAAAAATCAACGAGACAGCAATAGACATAAAGGATTCACGATGCTCAATGGCATTAAAGAATCTTCCCAAAGATAGTCGACACCGGTACAAATGTACCAAATTTTTTTGGATCAGTACGCCCTTAGCACTCTCATTATAATTATAAAAGCTGTAGTGTGTCTAATTAGAAAAATCTCGTTGAGGAGGTCGCTCTCAGCTGCCCTTCTCCCGCTGGCGGCCTGCGAACGCACACGTGTGCCCGGTCTGGGCGCTTCCCTCCTGCCGACGCGCCTCACTGACACGTGGGCCCGTCATTCCGTTGACTCTCCTCGCTCAAACCGCCGCCTTTCTTCTTGTTCCCCTCACCCGACGCCTCGCCGCTCGTCGCCCCACCACTTCTGATTCCGTCGATCGATTCACCTCGCTGCGCCGGTCATGGGGGCCGCCGCTCGGGTGCAGGCGCTTCTCGTTCTCCTCTTCTTTGTCGCAGTCGCCGCCGCCGCCGCCTCGCCGGAGGACGTCCTTCGCCTCCCCTCCTCCGCGCCGCGTCAGCTGGCCCCGAGATTTCCCCGCTCCGACGCCGTCGACCTCATCCGCGCCCTCAACCTCCACCCGGCCAACGCCTCCCCCAGCAACGGCCGCCCCGCCGGCGATCTCGCGGGCGGCCCTGCTGGGTCCCTCGTCGAGAGGCCCCTCCGCCTCGCGTCCTTCGCTGGCGGCGGCAGCGGTGGTCCGTCGGTGGAGAACCTCGGCCACCGCGCCGGGTACTACCGCCTCCCCAACACCCACGATGCCCGGTGAGCTTCCTCCTCCCTCCTTTTCACTGCTTCACATATCTGGAGCTGTCTCGTTGACGCACCAGCTTTGGCTGCTGTTCGGGCAGGATGTTCTACTTCTTCTTCGAGTCGAGGGGGCACAAGAAGGACCCCGTGGTGATCTGGCTCACCGGCGGGCCCGGGTGCAGCAGCGAGCTTGCACTCTTCTACGAGAACGGGCCCTTCAACATAGCCGACAACTTGTCGCTCGTCTGGAATGACTTCGGTTGGGACCAGGTATAAGACATTTCTGTCTAAGCAGTGTACCTTTGCAAATTACGTGCTAAAAAACTGTACTGTCTTTTACTGCCTGCCTGGATGATATATACTATCCTTTGCAGGCATCCAATCTGATCTATGTTGACCAGCCAACCGGAACTGGATTTAGCTACAGCTCTGACGCTCGTGACACTCGCCACAACGAAGCAAGCATCAGCAATGACTTATATGCCTTCTTGCAGGTGACGCCTATGTTTATTTTTATGGCATGCGTTCAGTTTCATGTGGAGTAGAAATTGGTGTTTGCATTATGCGAGATGAAATGCACTGGCGGAGTGCATTGCCATATGTTTGTAGCTACACAATGTATTGCAGCTGATTGGCAATGTGTGGTACTTTTCACATTCAGTTGTGTCTCAAAGACAACTTAAGGTTATGGGATTGACTTTCTCTGTTCAGTTTGGCAGGACACTGAGATGAACTAGAGTGACAATCCTGATCTTGAATAGAAATATAGAAGCAAATATGGGTTTTCGTGGTTTTACTGTGAATTCAGTTATTTGCAATCTAACTATGTCATATTGTCAGGCCTTTTTCACTGAGCACCCAAAGTATGCTGACAATGATTTCTACATAACTGGGGAATCTTATGCTGGCCACTACATTCCTGCCTTTGCAAGTCGTGTGTATCAAGGAAACAAGAACAATGAGGGCATTCACATTAATTTGAAGGTTATGATTGTTTCTTTATGGAAGCATCCAAATATTGTTTTCCTTTTAAGACATTATTTCCTTGGTTTAATCCTAACTCTACGATTTTTAGGGTTTTGCAATTGGCAATGGACTGACAGATCCAGCAATACAGTACAAGGCATACCCTGATTATGCGTTGGATATGGGGCTAATTTCAAAATCACAATATAACAGGATTAATAAAATTGTTCCAACTTGTGAACTTGCTGTCAAGCTCTGTGGTAAGCCCTGCTATGCCTGTCAGTATATCTCTTCATTCTTATTACCTTTGAACCTTGCAAAACTATCAGCAGTAAAATGTTTCTTCAGCTATCAATTCATAAGATCTATGCATATTTATTGCTGAAACTTTAATGCCATTGTTTCTTGCAGGTACCTCTGGCACTGTATCTTGCCTTGCTGCATACTTTGTTTGCAATACAATATTCAGTTCCATCCGGACAATCATTGGGAGTAAAAATGTAAGGCAGAAGACATACCCCCCCCCTCCCTGTTTTGGAATCTTCTAATGAGTGTCTGCCTTGTTGATGCAGTACTATGACATCAGGAAGCCATGTGTTGGAAGTTTGTGCTATGATTTCTCTAATTTGGAGAAATTTCTCAATCTGAAATCTGTCAGAGAAAGCCTAGGAGTTGGAGACATAGAGTTTGTTTCGTGCAGCCCAACTGTGTATGAGGCTATGCTTTTAGATTGGATGAGGAACCTTGAAGTTGGAATTCCTGAGCTCCTTGAAAATGACATCAAAGTGTTGATTTATGCTGGAGAGTATGACCTCATTTGCAACTGGCTTGGTGAGTATCTTGCATCCGACAATTAGTAAACACTGATATCCCTATGCTAGCCATCATGTGACCTTTTATTGTTTGACTTGTGCTTTCCTCCTTTGCAATTTGTTGCTTGAGTAGTCAAGTATGAATACAATATTCATTTTTTAATGTTGATTACTGTGAAAAGTGTTAAAGTGGAACATGTTGTAGACTCAGTTACTATGATGTAAGTGTCCTGGTGCTGTGTAGGCCTTTCTAATCCTAAAATACAATAACAATCAATGTTGCTTGTTATGTTTGATTGTATACATTGCTGAAGTTATTGATTGGGTTATGAAAGGAGGACAGCACTGTTCAATTGCCTCTCATTATTGTGGTGTTTTTTGATTCAACCCATGATTTGCTGGATATGTACATAATTGTTTCATGATTTGGACAGGGAACTCAAGATGGGTAAACTCTATGGAATGGTCTGGAAAGGAAGCTTTTGTCTCATCGTCTGAGAAGCCCTTCACGGTTGATGGAAAAGAAGCTGGTCTTCTAAAAAGCCATGGTCCTTTGAGTTTCTTGAAGGTTGGTACCCCATACGAAGTGCACAATATTTTTTCCTTTTAGATAACCAACAGTCTCTTCTCCCTTATCTAACAAGTCTTTTCTCCTGAAAAAAAAAACTGACATGGTAACTTGTCAAAACCAGTCATTTTCGTAAGGGACAATTGCAAAACAGGTTTTGTTTTGGACTCTAATTCTAAAAATGGTCCTCTTTTTCAGACTATGCAAAATCGGTTCTGTTTTTCAAATTTGAAGCACAATGTTGATCCTATTCCGTTAAGTGGTGTTAACGGTGTTAAATATTACATGGCAAGACATATATGACCTTGCAAAATTATTTCTATTTTTGTTTTGGCTTTGCAAAATATGCCGTGTTTTGCGTAGTTTGCATATGGAATCGAAAATTCATATTTTTAACAAATTTAGATGATTTGTTAGCCCCACTTAAATATTTTTTAATATGCAATAAACTATGTAAAATATTTTTGAATGCAGACTCGAGAGAAAGTAAGGTTAAGGGAGGGCAATTCTGTCTTTTCCTTATTTCTTCTTATTTTTCTTTATTCTGAAAATTAGTCACCACTAACGGTGTTAAAAAGAGGACTTAACGGAACCTTCAGATTTTGAAAAACAGGACCGATTTTGCAAAGTCTAAAAAAGAGAACATTTTCAGAATTAGAGTGTAAAACAAGACTTGTTTTGCAATTGCCCCTTTTCATAAATCTTTAGTACAAAATAAAATCAAATATAGACAACTAGAAGTGCAGCAAACTGAAGCATTAAAGTTGAAGGTTGAATATTTTCTCATATTTACTATAGCATTTTGCGTTCTCTTTGCAAACATAACATATTATGCAACAGGTCCACGATGCCGGTCACATGGTACCAATGGATCAACCAAAGGCTGCCTTGGAGATGCTGAAGAGGTGGATTTCAGGAAACCTTTCAGACCCATCGTCAAGCTATCAGAAACTTGATTTTACAATGTAACCTGCATGCTATTTCTCTTATGACATGGCTTGGGTGTAACCGTATGCTATTTCGAGAAACAGTCACGCACATTTCTCAGACTAGTATAAGTAATTATCATGAACTTCAGGTAACCTTAGGCGATGAAAAGCTCATTGTGACCGTGCATATATTATTTGCCTTGTGCGGCACTGCACCTGTTGGTGACACTTGGTGTTTCCATTCGATGAGCACATGTAATAAAGGTTTTAGATACTTGTGTGGAACATGTTTGATAAAGAATATCAATCCTGAAGTCTTTTGTTTTTTCTGAATTCTGAATATTTCTTGTGGATTTTTTGTGGAACTCAGTGCATTTCACAGGCGTCGCATCGCTAAGGTCACAATTCATGACAACGTACTGATCTAAGTGTTAGAAGAACAATTGAGTGAAATGCGTGGACGGTCAAAAAACTATTGCATCAGCTTAACAAAGAAATATTACATCATGTCTCATTTGGATTAGTTGTGTATTTTTGACAGAGTAAACTATTCTCCCTCTCATCTAGGCCTCGAACTTTGGCCTTTTATTATTGCCTCTTTACTATTTCCCCCTTGTTTATCTAGGTGTCAAACTCTGACATTTGTTTCTGCCTTCTTACACTTTTTCATTTCTCATCTATGTTCCTAAACTTTTGGTTTGTATTTCTGAACCTAATATATTTAGCGTCATATTTTTCATTCATCTTATTCAAAAATTAGTTCACATGTCTAATACTATAATTTATTTTTAAATACTTTAATGATAAATCAAATTAAACAACATAAACGATATTTATCATACTTTTTTAAATAAGAGTTTGAGGCCTAGATGAGAAGGTTTTTGCATCAAGAATACCCATTCTGGTTTGATATTGATTTATTTGATAGTGAAATTGAGCATAGGTCAACACTTACTCCACTCTTAGGAGAGGAAATTTTAGAATGTAAAAAATACCTAAAAATAGTTTATGGAAAGGGTCCATTTGGTAAGAAGCCATCTAGCAACCGGAAAGTTATGAAAGAGAGCCACTAGTATTTTTGAAAAGGAGACATGTTTAGTTCATGCTTCCATACTGGAAAGACTTAATACTTTAATATAATATTTTGATGCTATGCACATAGAGAAAAATGTGTGACAACATAATTAATACTTTGAATTCTCTCTTGGACCTTCAAGCTTTAGGTATTAGAAGTGACATTCACCCTGTTGAATTAAAAGATAACCAATTTTATTTCGTGAGATTTGTCGAGAATTGGTAGGAAAGTTTCCTGCTTCAACCTTCATGCTTAGGATGCTAATGCCTTCTATGTTTATGTACATGGTGTAGTATCATTAAGATTTGAAGGCACGTGACAACACAAATGACTCGTGATGCGCCACGCTGTAAGGATCAAGGATACCGAGAACAGCTAAGTGACTTGATCACAACAAGAACAACGTAAGGAATTTTAATATGTCAAAACCCATATTATGCTAGTGATCAAATGAAGGCAAGCAAACTACACTGGCATGATAGCCACCAAGAGGAAGCTAAAGGACAACCTATCACTCTACTCAATTGTAAGTAAATGTGGAATGTAAGAAGTGAAAAGAATGTTTAATGTTTTTTTCCTGAGCTTTTGAAAGGTTGGCACATTCTCTTAATTCTCGTTGGACCACTCCTATCGGAGACTTAGTGCCTCTAGCCGTTCTCGGAATGGAGCTCTCTAGTGCACGCTTCACTTTCAAAGTGAAGTCATTAGGGATTCCGGTTGTAACAAATAATACCCACTCAAAAGAACATTGACTTCAAGGCTCGGACACTCCTTAGTGTCTCTTTCAAGTGGGAGATACGAAATTGCTCACAAATTTAATGTCGTCTTTCACAATCTCCTTGTAAGCTTGATTACAGAATCTTAGCCAGTCTAAACTGTTAAACCAAGAGTAACAAGACAAAATCACTCCTCTCAAAGCCTCACAAACTCTAAAAGTATATGAATTCTTCTTACTACTCTTATACTAGCACAAAAGGTCTCCAATCTTGTAGTGTGTTTCTCTATGGTGTCCTTTGATCTCTCACAAGTTTGCTTCAGCAATTCAGACCTCAACCATACTCCTCAACGTTTCTCTATGGTTTATATAGGCTACCAACCCATATAACATCAAAATGTTCGGTGATTTTCTCTTTCGGACTTCTAGAGACACCTTCTCTGAACTTCATCTTTGTAGACAACAGACTGTCCGATCACTTGTCCTCACTGGACTATCCGATGACTCTGCATCTGGCTTAAAAAACATCAATTCATACCTTTTAGGGGACTTCAAAGGTCATGAAGCTAACCCACGCTCCAAACAAGATCTCTTGTAAGCCTCTTATCCATCTAACATATGTTATATTTGTCATTTCAAAATTTTCAAATGGATGGAAAAAATTCTCATAATTCTTTGCACTACGTTGAAAAAGATGTCATATTATATGCATTGTTGAGATCCGACTATGCTGTAGCTAAAGGAAATTTTGTTTTTACTAAATCAAGCATCCATACTTGGAGGTCAGCTCCTTGGAACACAATTTCGTAAAGTAATTGTGATTGTGTTCTAAAATGAGATGCAGTTCTACCTCATCCTTACGATGATATTGAAACCATGCTTGATACTCACATGACATCGATTGCACGGCCATACAAGAAAGTAATATATCGAACTTCTTTCTTGTACTGATTTATATAACTAACCATTATTTTCTATTTTTTTACATTTGAAGATTTACAAGGCATCAATACCGTCAACTTCAAGTACTTCATCTTGTATTCTGTAGAATATAGATAAACAAATATGGGTATTTGTTTCATAACCTTCAATGTTGCTTGCTGATTTTATAATCAATAAACTACTTTCTAATCAGCTTAATCAGCAAGCTATCAGCTTATAAGATTGCTTGCTGATTTTCTAATCAACATAAACAACAAGGTAGTATTTCTGTTTAGCTTAATCAATTGCTTCCTGCTCTTTATTTTTAGGCAATGCTTGGCCTTGAAAGAGTATTGGCTAGGAAAGTACAACAATTGACTTTTGGGTTTACAATCTTTTATGGGTTATTTTGTATCTAATGGGCACAGGATCATGAATAAATAAAACATGATGGTAGATAGCTATATATCGCTGCCTTTTGTAATTAAAATATGATATGTGGATGGCATTGGTCTATTGTAAAGTTGCAACTTGTACTAAATGTTTAAATGCATTATGCTAAATGAATATTTTGATTCAAAGGTTTCTCTTGTGAATTGTCGATTTGTTGTATGATTTATGTATTGTATATCCTGGTGAAATTTGGAGAGCATCGTGATGATAATTATTGCATAATATTAGTCTTGGCAGCATTTAAGTGATTGGCAATGGACAATGGTCAGTAATTATATACATACCAACTGAGCAAACATTGGTAATTCATATTAACAGCTTTGAATGAAGGGTCAGTAAAGGTACCAACAGGGTCACTAATGATTGGTCGATAAAAAGATCTGTGTCGATAAAGGTTACTGACGCCACTTATACCGACCAATAGTATACGTCGGTAAAGCCTTTTACCCACTGACGGTATATCGCTAAAAGTGGTTTTGAGCGATCAATCATAAGTTGTTGATAGTGAACCGTCGTGTAGTGAGGTAAATACTCTCACACTTCAGTTTGTTCTATGGAAAATGCTATGTTTTCCATGAACCTGTCTCATGGCATGTTGCTTAATTTTGAAGAGAACCTTGTCAACCTCCTCTTCTATTATAATTGCCTATGAACATTTATATGTTCTAGGGAGAATGCTATATCTTTTGAGGAATCTATCTCATGGCATGTTGCTTTTGAGGAGTTGAGTTGGCTACGAGTTTAGGGCAAAACTCAACTAATTACCAATACTCTTGTAATTTATTTAGTAACCTTATGCAACTGAAGTTCTTTCAATCATGATGTGATTTTATTTTTGTTGTGAATATTAAAGTATTGTTGGTATGAAAATATTCTTTGTTTGTATATTGTCATTTGCAGTGACAAGATGTTGCAGAGGCTGTTCATGATGATGATTAGAATGATCTAGAAGAGATCAAGGCACAGCTTTCTAAAAGGGGGTAATAAAATCATGTTACTTGGCCGTTTAACTTCGAGAGTCCATGGGGTTACAAAAATGCGATATCGGAGTCATCGGACAACAAACAAGTCTTGAGTGAAAAACTAGGTTGATGACTGTAGATATTTCAATACATGGTTTTAGCGTAAAAATCTAAGCAAATTTTTATCCGTGTGTTAATTCTTCTTAGCTCTCGTATCATGTGCATAAATTATGGTTCGCAAGAGTTCTGTTTCTGTGGTTATGCGGTCTACGTCACCAAAAAATTCCTTAGCTGATTAGCTTCCATTCCCAGCCTCTTGTTTTGGGGAAAGATTCATGGATTGTAATTGTCACAGTATTTTAGTCTGGTGCCTTACTGAAGAGCAGCTTTGTAGAGTTTGAAATATTTGGAATGAAACAACTTCTCACCTTGTTAATCCTGGAGGACAACAGTGAATGTCCCCTTATGGATAAGAGAAAATCCAGGAAAAAATTGTAATCTGACACCTGACTCCTACTCCTATTATTAATTGTGCTTTGTAAAGAGATTCTAAAATAAATTGTGCTTTGTAAGGAGATTTGTGAAATGGTTTTCAAAAAAGTTTTGCTGTGTCCCTCCGCATGAAACAATTATTAAGTTTTTTGCCTTTTTCGCTGCTGTTTTGTCAAATAATTTTTTAAGTTGTTTTTTGTAAAGAAGCTATTTTTTTAAAAGCATGAGAAAATTAGAAATACGTACAATCATGCTATGACTTTAAACAATCATGCTATAAATTGCTCATTTTTTTTATCAGTTTAAATTTTTGTGTATAATTAGTTAATGTATAATAATTTAATATGGTAGCAGAGCCAAAACTTTTGAAGTTCGAATCTTGACAGACGAAATCTTCTTTTCATTTCTTAATCTCATTTCCAATGTCATTTCCGGTTTCCTAAACAGCACTTGATATTAAATTTAATAAACACGATGAATTCGCGATGCTCATTGACGTAAAGGGTATCTTACCAAAGGTAGTCGATACCTGTACGCATGTCCTAGCAGGTAAAAATGGAAATTTTAGATCAGCACGCACTTAGCACTTTCATTACAAAATCGGTGGCGTCTGGCGTGTCTCGTTAGAAAAATCTCGTTGAAGGGTCGCGACCTGCGAACGCACACGTGTGCGCCGTTCGGGTGCTTCCCTCCTGCCGAGGTTGCTTCACTGACATGTGGGCCCGCCGTAGCCTTGACTCTTCTTGCCCAAACCGCCAAACCGCCGCCCTTCTTCTTGTTCCCCCACTCGACTGCACTCTGCTCTCTGCTCGTCGCCCCACCGCTTCTGATATCGTCGATCATTCACCTCTCCGCGCCGGCCATGGGGCCCTCCGCTCAGCTACAGGCGCTCGTCTGCCTCCTCTTATTTCTCGTCGCCGCCGCCGCGTCGCCGCAGGACGTCCTTCGCCGCCCCTCCTCCGCGCCGCGTCAGCTGGCCCCGAGATTCCCCCGCTCCGACGCCGTCGACCTCATCCGCGCCCTCAACCTCCACCCGGCCGACGCCTCCCCCAGCAACGGCCGCCCCGCCGGCGATCTCGCGGGCGGCCCCGCTGGGTCCCTCGTCGAGAGGCCCCTCCGCCTCGCGTCCTTCGCTGGCGGCGGCGGCGGCGGTGGTCCGTCGGTGGAGGACCTCGGCCACCGCGCCGGGTACTACCGCCTCCCCAGCACCCACGATGCCAGGTGAGCTTCCTCCTCCTCCTCCTCCTTTGCACCGCGATCTTGTTGACGCACCACCGGCGACGTCGCTTGCCTGCTCGCTCGCGCCGGCTTCGGCTGCTGTTGGTGCAGGATGTTCTACTTCTTCTTCGAGTCGAGGGGGCACAAGAAGGACCCCGTGGTGATCTGGCTCACCGGCGGGCCCGGGTGCAGCAGCGAGCTCGCGCTCTTCTACGAGAACGGGCCCTTCAGCATAGCTGACAACTTGTCGCTCGTCTGGAATGACTTTGGTTGGGACCAGGTATAATACATTTCTGCACTTATCAGCCTATGCCTTTTAAAATAAGACCAATTGACGTTGTTTCACTTTGTTGAAGGTAAGACAATCTCAACCGTTGATTTATATAAGGAAATATATCTTTGATTACCGTCACCTGTCAAAACTCACTAATAACTTTTCAAATTGAATTATTCAGCAATTAATAATTATTAAAAAAAATTACCTCCTAGGAGGTAAAAGAACAATTTAAACCTCGAGATCAGCGTAAATGAACGGTTCATATTCATTTGGGCATATTTTAAAATCTGCCGTCTAGATGAGTACCTGCTAGTAAAAACCTGTGTGATCCCCTTACTGTATGGGTAATATAGCCTATACTTTGCAGGCATCCAATCTGATCTACATTGACCAGCCAACCGGGACTGGGTTTAGCTACAGCTCCGACGCTCGTGACACCCGCCACGACGAAGCGAGCATCAGCAATGACTTATATGCCTTCTTGCAGGTGACACCTATGTTTATTTTTATATCATGCATTCAGTTTCAGGTGAAGTAGAAATTGGTGTTGGCATTTGGCAAGGTGGTTTAGTGCAAGATAAACTACACTAGCGGAGTGCATTGCCATATCTGTGTAGCTACACAATGTATTGCAGGTGATTGGCAATGTGTGGATTGGATGAAACTGTACTATCACATTCAATTGTGTCTCAAACACAACTTAAGGTTAAGGGGTTGGCTTTCTCAGGTCAGTTAGGTAGGACATCGAGGTGAACTAGAGAGGCAATGCAGATCTTGAATTCTTGAACAGGAATATAGAAGCAAATGTGGGCTTTCGTTGTTTTACTGTGAATTCAGGTATTTGCAATCTAACTATGTGATATTGTTAGGCCTTCTTCACTGAGCACCCAAGGTATGCTGAAAATGATTTCTACATAACTGGGGAATCTTATGCTGGCCACTACATTCCTGCCTTTGCAAGTCGTGTATTTCATGGAAACAAGAACAGCGAGGGAATTCACATTAATTTGAAGGTTATGATTTTTCCTTTATGGAAGCATCCAAATAATATTTTCTTTTTAAGACACTATTTCCATGGTTTAATCCTAACTCTATACGATTTTTAGGGTTTTGCAATTGGCAATGGATTGACAGATCCAGCAATACAGCACAAAGCATACACTGATTATGCATTGGATATGGAGCTAATTACGAAGTCACAATATAACAGGATTAATAAAATAGTTCCAACATGTGAACTTGCTATCAAGCTTTGTGGTAAGCCCTGCTTTGCTTGTCACTTGTCAGTATCTCTGTTCCATTCTTATTACCTCTTACCTTGCAAAACTATCAGCAGTCAAATGTTTCTTCAGCTATCAATTCAAAAGATCTATGCATATTTATTGCTGAAACTTCAATACCATTCTTTCTTTCAGGTACCTCCGGCACTGTATCTTGCCTTTTGGCATACTTTGTTTGCAATACAATATTCGGTTCCATCAGGACAATCATTGGGAGTAAAAATGTGAGGCAGAAGACGTACCTCCCCCCCCCCCCCCCCCCAAACACACACACCCTCCCTGTTTTGGAATCTTCTAATGAGTGCCCGCATTGTTGATGCAGTACTATGACATCAGGAAGCCATGTGTTGGAAGCTTGTGCTATGATTTCTCAAATGTGGAGAAATTTCTCAATCTAAAATCTGTCAGAGAGAGTCTAGGCGTTGGAGACATAGAGTTTATTTCATGCAGCCCAACTGTGTATCAGGCTATGCTTTTAGATTGGATGAGGAATCTTGAAGTTGGAATTCCTGAGCTCCTTGGAAATGACATCAAAGTGTTGATTTATGCTGGAGAGTATGACCTCATTTGCAACTGGCTTGGTGAGTATCTTGCATCGGACAATTAGTTTACACTGATATCCCTATGCTAACCATCATGTGACCTTTTGTTATTTGGGACTTGTGCTTTTCTCCTTTGCAGTGGATTGCTTAAGTAGTCAAATATGAATACAATATTTATTTATTAATGGTGATTACATGAAAGTGGAGCATGTTGTAGACTCAGTTTACTATGAAACAAGTGTCCTGGTGCTGTGTAGGCATTTCTAATCCTAAAATACCATGATTCTCAAAAAAAAAAACCCTAAAATACCATAGCAATCGATGTTGATTGTCATGTTTGATCGTATACATTACTGAAATTATTGCTTGGGTAACGAAAGTGCTCAATTGCCCCTCATTATTGTAATGTTTTTTTATTCAAACCATGATTTGGACAGGGAACTCGAGATGGGTAAACTCTATGGAATGGTCTGGAAAGGAAGATTTTGTCTCATCGTCTGAGAAGCCCTTGACGGTTGATGGAAAAGAAGCTGGTGTTCTCAAAAGCCATGGCCCTTTGAGTTTCTTGAAGGTTGGTACACATACTAAGTGCACAATATTTGTTCCTTTCAGATAACCAACAGTCTCTTCTCCTTTATGTAACAAGTCTTTTCTCCTGGAAAAAAAACCCTGACATGGTAACTTGTCAAAACCAGTCATTTTCGCAAGTCTTAGTACAAAATAAAATCAAATATAGAAGACTAGAAGGAAATGCAGCAAACTGAAGCATTGAAGTTGAAGGCTGCATACTTTATCATATTTACTATAGCAATTTGCATTATCTTTGCAAACATAACATATTATGCAACAGGTCCACGATGCTGGTCACATGGTACCAATGGATCAACCAAAGGCTGCCTTGGAGATGCTGAAGAGGTGGATCTCAGGAAACCTTTCGGACCCATCGTTAAGCTTTCAGAAACTTGATTTTACAATGTAACTTGCATGCTGTTTCTCTTATGACATAGCTTGGGTGTAACCGTATTCTATTTCGAGAAACAGTCACGCACACGTCTCAGACTAGTATAAGTAATTTACCATGGACTTCACGGTCACCGGGCCGTGCATATATTATTTGCCTTGTGCGGCACTCCACTTGTTGGTGACACGTGGTGTTTCCATTCGATGAGCATGTAATAAAGGTTTTAGACAATTGTGGTGCCAAACGTGTTTGATGTAGAATCCTTAAGTCTATTTTGTTTTTTCTGATTCTGCATATTTGTTGTGAAATTTCTGTGGAACTCATGCATTTCAGAGGCGTCCCTAATGTCACGATTCTGCTTCCTTGAGCTGAATGGTTTCTGAATTGTAATATTGATCTTTGGTTTTTTGGTTTTATTTTCTTGTTTTCTCATTTAATTTGTATAACTGAAGTGTATATTGATTCTGTAATCATAGTTGTGGAACAATGGATTCTTTTTCCTTGCCTCCGGTGCTTCTAATGTGCCCTGCTCTTCCCTTTTTTTTCTTTTTTTCTTTTTTTTTGCTTCAGAGGAATAAAGAATAGAGCTTGTCACATTAGAGGTGATTTTTTTATTTGAATATAATTAATAGCAATGTCGGATGTTATTAGCGACTGACACTGTTGATGTCTCGCTGATGTCATCGGTGTCGGGTATGCTGACATCAACAACCGACACGGCTGATGTCAACGGTGTCGGGCAAGCTGATATTAGCATGTCCGACACTGGTGAGAAAATTTCAGTATCGGTTGTGTTTGGCCGACACTGGTCGTGGCTCGTAGCACTGTCGTGTGAGCAGTGTCGCGTAGTTTAACCGCTACTACAGGTGTTTATGACCCGACACTGCAGATCTTTTTTTGTAGTAGTGAACGTACTGATCAATTGTCAGAAAGAATAATTCATCCAACTAGTGGTTTCTCCATGTCAACTGGGAGCTAGAACTTAAATCAACATGCACAGGTTATGAGGACTCGGTGGAATGAATCTAAAGAATATCAAAATATTAATAATTTAATGTCAGCTATCATTTTCCGTTCTTTCTGAAAACCATTCTTTGAAATCCCTACAGCTAAGCAACTGACAGAAACGGCTGAACGAATTTCAAGTGTGGAAGAACATAGTCCGAAGGCAAATAGCTTTATATACTGCAGTTACAAACTGATCGCAGCTGTCTATATGTAACTACTACACATCAGTAAAGGAACTGCTAACTGTCCTCTTAATGACGTCAAATGCGTTTTTGATCCTTGAACAAAATCCTAAACCACCGGGAGGGATTTCCAGAATTCTTGGGTCACATTCTTCTTTCTTCTGTTTCTTCGGAGCATATTTTCGGTAATATTAATATTTGACGCAACAGTGTACCATTCATCAGAATGCTGATTTCAGAGCCCATTATCACTTTATAGGCGTTAAGGATTAGAAGTATAATACTAGTAATAATAATAAAGCAGCCAATACAATGTGCTGTAGTTAAAGAGTAGAAAGGACAAATAATTTTGGTCCATACCGATGCTAGCACTGCAGCAAATTACTGTACTTATCAACACTTCGGTAGAGCCTAGAAAATTAGCTACTGGAGGGAGTCTTCTCTTCAATGCTGGTGAAAACTCACTGAAACACAGGGAGTCCTCTCCAGGAGAATACTGATATATCTGTGAATTTACTGAAGTGTCATTAGCTGCTGAGTAAATTACTACTTTTTCTAGCTCAATACTACTATTTTATCAACATGATATTAAAATACCTTCATTGCAACGAAGGATAGAAAAACCATAGGAATAGAAAAAACATAGTAATTAGATCGGTGTGCTAGCTTCTCCAATCCTATGAAAAATGAAAATATAGGAAGGTGAATAAGCAAGGCCTTTGGGAGCAGCATACGAAAAGTAATATATATGTAGTTCCTCGCATTTGAATTATGCTAAAATCAAGCTCATTCCCAAATCAACAACATTTTCTTATACTGAAGGAAATTTAAAAAGATAAAGAAAACGAACCCAGAGGCGACGTATTTTAATTCAGAGCTCACATGTTGTGTAACTGAAGTCACATATTCCCAAATCAAATCGAAATAGAGAAACAAAGAATCAACTTATCACATGGGGAGAAGCTGTCAGATCGCTCTCATAGCTTCCAGGTTCCTTATGAGGATGAAGATAGTAGTTTTTACTGCTTCCAAAAGAAGTGTTTTACCAGCAGGCAGCAGGCACCAAAAAGTACGGTAGCGCGGATAGGAGCGAGCAACTGTGCGCGAGCGCTTCCTTTTCACGCCAGGAATTTTACCAGAGGTCAGACCTCTTACTTTCTTTTCTATGAAATCGAAAGCTCAGGAATGGAATCGTGTTCTGTAGAATATTTCCTTTAGCTTTCCTATGAACCAAAGAACCTGTGTAGGAAAAGATTCATATTGTAACTTTTAATCTTACAAAACATGAGTGAGATTCCTCCATTCCAAAGGAGCGTACACTTTTCATACATGTCTCGTTATAAAAAGTCTCCCAACAAGGAAAGGATGGTGGTACGACAACTATGATGTTGTTCATACGAGTGTTTTAAATTTAGTGATTAGGAACTAGTCCCGGACTTCAGTCGTTTTCTTACTTGCATGTGGGCATATTTTCTATTTTGGTTATCTTGATATCAAAACTCAGATTTATGAATGAATGAATGTTTTCTTGAGCAGTGCTTCCTCTATTTTTAATTTTATCTTTAATTATTAATCTTATTAAAAATATAATGTATATGATATATTTTGTAATTTATTTTAGTATTAAAGGTATTGGAAACACAATTAAAAAGTAAATAGTACTATGTTACTAAAAGATAATGACGA
>BCLG01000194.1:115471-125913 GCA_001602295.1 Zoysia matrella
CCTCCCCTCTGTTTCTTTAAAAACGAAATGTCTTTTCATCACGCAAGCACGATTTTGTTTTTTTTTTAATTTTTTCTTGAGAAACAACAAGCTTGACTTTGTTGATACTTCCAGTCTCCAGTTCTTTAAAATCTGACTTCAATTCAACCTAGCTTGTCTTCTCCGTTTTAACTGTTTTATTATCTCTGAAGGATCTCAAATAGAGCAGCTGACATGCTTTTGTTAGACTCGACCACTAGAGAAACTGGCACAGGCGCAGGCACGTAAAAGATTGTGAAGCTCTGACTTGCTACGCCTAGCAAACCATCTAATTTTCAACTTTGAATATACTTTCGGCACCCAGAATATTTGGGGCAAAATTTCAAGTGATATTATCCACAAAAAACGTATTTTCTCATGTCAAAGATGGCGGCATATGGTAAATATAGAACGCCAAGACTCTTGGAGTTCAGTTGAAAACTGAATTTAAAAAAAAAAAACGGAAGCAGAGTTTCTCAACGAGAAAAGAATGGCAACTGTCCCCTGCTGATAAATTAAAGTGGTGAAGTGCCCGTGCAAATCACACTTATTTTGACCAAGATTTCGATGGAGGATGAGGGTGTCGCTTTCGATACGATGCTTCCAGGGGCAGAACAGAGCACGCACGAACAATCGCAATCCACAATGACTTGTTCGCTGATTACAGGAACGTCTGGTATCCAACAAGTGAGTGCGTTGTTACAAGTCTGTTGCAGCTGTAAGAACTTCATAGTTAGTGTCTTTTGAGAGCCCTGAACGAATCGATCGGAGAGCCCTGAACGAATTTTCAGCTGCGAGCGCCTTGTGCACGCGTAGCCACTTCATAGTTAGTGTCTTTTGAGAGCCCTGAACGAATCGATCGGAGATGAAAAGAGCCCTGAGATTTCCAATGACGTTTCTCCATCGGAGATGAGTGGAAGAGCAGAAATGTTGAAGAATTAGAAACCTCTGATTAATGTTTTCAGTGACCGTGTTCTGGAACAAGAGCTCCTTGCCTTAAATAACTGGCTATTTCCTTTTAATTAAGATTGTTTACTGCAGGATAATCTCTACTAGTATGTTTCTGAGTGCTGTCAACACAGTGTAACGTGACATTTTATCACAAATTTCTATTTCTGTCAAAAGATCAAAAACTCAAAAATCAATGAAAATTGATGTCCGTGGGTGCAGGAAAAAGAGATGGGCGTCACTGACTTCATCAACTCCAAAGCCTGTGCTAAACCGGTCCATGAGGTAACCAAGTGCATCCTTGTTTCTTTTTTCTTTTTCTTTTTTTTTGCAACAGAGCGTATATCAACACTCTCATCAGAATTCACATCGATGCATACAGTGAATTTTAAACAGATCAAGCTTGTGCTGCTCTGCAGGTGATCAGGGAGATGACTGACGGGGGCGTCGACTACAGCTTCGAGTGCACCGGCATCAACGACGTTCTCAGAGAGGCCTTCCTGTCCACGCACGACGTCCGTATACACGCCTGCTTGGATTTGTATTCAAAAGCAATTCAACTGCTGGATTCAATTTTTGATTCGTATTTAAAAGCAATTCAAGTGCTGAAACTGTTGCATCCGTGCACAAATAAATACGCATGGTTTGCAGGGTTGGGGCCTGACGGTGGTGCTGGGGATCCACGCGACGCCGCGGATGATGCCGCTGCACCCGATGGAGCTCTTCGACGGCCGCCGGATCACCGGGTGCATATTCGGCGACATCAAGGGCAAGTCCGAGCTGCCTGACCTCGTCGACAAGTGCTTGAACGGGGTACGCTATTGGTTCCTGCAATCCTGTTGAAAACGACAGGCACCACTATAAACTATAAAGATGACAAAGTAACTTAATTTTTTTTTCAGGAATTGAAGATCAATTTCGATGGCTTCATAACACACAAGATGCCTTTCTCGGATATCAACAGTGCCTTCCGGTTGCTCGAGGAAGGCAAGTCGCTCAGGTGCCTGCTCCATGTCTGAGACTTGGACATTAGTGCTGTTTGTTATATAGATATTACAGTGTCCAAGTAGTAGTGTCAATGTACAATTGTAATATTGTAAAAAAAGGGGCTCGATTTCTCTGAAGATTAAAAAACGCAGTTATTGCTTAAGTTGTTAGTACGTGTCCTAGAGCTCATCAGCATATCATTATGTATTTTTTATATATACGAAAATTTAAAACTAAAGTGTTTTTGTGGTATACATGCGTGTGTAATACTATGGTGCTCACAGACTAAATTCTAGAGGCTTGATGTGTTGGATATACGGTGGGCAGGGTTTACAAAACCCTGAAAACCGGTTTGGTGTTACAAAACCGCGAAAACCGGTTTGGTGCTCATGGTTTTCGGTGAAATCGATCCAGTTCGATTTCAGACGATCGGTTTTCGGTTTATTTTTTTTAAAAAATCAAAAAATTTGAAAATTCAAAAACATGTAAAATTAGTTGGTAAACCGAAAAAATCGAGTGATAAACCGAAAAAACTAAACGTTTTTACTAAGAAATTTGATTTTCGCATTTGTCTGGAATTTCGTGAAAGGTTTTCGGTGTCCAAATGATAACCCGAACCCTGTTGGTGGGCTAAGAAATTCGTCGGCATTGGTGAAGTAGGCATGGATTAATATCATTCATCTTAAACACAGGCCACTGCGTCCTCTCCCAGAGTCCCAGTTGCTGCCCAAGATTGCCCTAATGGGCTTGATTCATGGGCCGAGTAGTATGTCACATGTACACAAAAAATCTGGGCCCTAGACATCGCACTCGTGCTCATTGGCCCAGACCTGGCCCTGCTCGTGTCCTGGATAAATATATTGATGTCATGACCCCCTAACATACCTGAATAAATTGTCCCATGAAGCAAAGAATCTACCTATTCACAATGTCATTTTCCCACTTTTCATGATACCTGCAAGGGTCTTTGCGATTTGTGTTTTCTCAGTCACATGTACGCAAAAAGGGGGGGATAGAATGCCTTGTAACAACAAGCTTGGCATCTTTTGCACCTGGCTGGTCTCCCTGGATGTGAAAGCAACTAACAAACCCCTTTATTCCTCTGTCCATGGACCAAGCAAAGGTAGCTTATCAGGTGACTCGCATCCATGTATCTATATAAGCCCCTCACAATGCAATCTACCCCATATCTCATCGCAGCCGTTTCCTAGCTGCACTCTTCTTCCAGCTGATCTGAGTGTTGAGCACACTGCAACCAAGCAAAGCGGGAATGTCGACGGTCACTTCGTGCGCCCTCTTGAGCACCGTGGTGGCGGCGCCGCGGTCGGCAAGTTCTTCTGTTGGCCGAGCTTCGTCCGTGGCACCACCAGCAGCAGTAGCTCCCTTTTCTTCTTCTTCTTCTTCCCAAAGGAGGTCTCGTTCCCTTTCTGTGTGCTGTGCAGTCACCCCAAAGGGGGAGCACAACCCAAAGACAGATTTACATCCGTTCAACATATCTCCTGTCGGTAAGCTGGCTAGTGTTGTTTCGTCGTTGGTATCTCAAACACTTATTTTTCCTTATGAAAATGTGCACTAAATGGGTATCCAGTTATGTGAGAGATTAACCGGAACATTGGTCTACACACCCAAACTGACCCACAGTCCACACTTAGAGACCTACCTCGTGTTTTCTGATCAGGTAATATTAATTAACCATTTCTTTTGATGCTGTTATATTCTTCAAGCTCTGGTGAACCCGGTGCCGCCGCGGGAGGGGAGGGAGGAAAGATGGCAGATAGAGGAGGACGCCATCGCCAACAGCGTCAACCTGTGGTTCCAGGTGCCCGGACAGACAAAGGGGGACCTCATCGTTGAGATCGACGAGGACGTGCTCGTGATCAAGAAGAAGGCCAAGCCGCTCGCCGGCGCGGAAAATACGGACCCCAAGAGCGGGAGAACGGGTCCTGGCCAACCAGCTGGTCCTGCTGATCGCCCACCAGCAGCCAATGGGAAAACGGAAACGGCGCCCGCCGACGGCGACGTGATCTGCGCGCGGCTGCTTCTCCCGGCGGGGTACAGCAAGGAGAGGGTGGCGGCTGAGCTCAAGTCTGGCGTATTGAAGGTCAGCATCGCCAAGATCAAGGAGCAGGTGCGCAGGAAGATCGACGTACCTATCCAAGCCAAGTAGCAAGCCGTGCATTATAATTATGCGTGTATGTCGTGCATATGATGGAGTTCTATTTTGATATTCTCACCGTTACAAACTGTATCGATCGCTTCTGCTCTGAAGTCGAACGTATATGTGCTTTGTATTCCCAGATACCGTATCAATAAAATGAGCCTTTGATGTTACCTTTGGACTGTAGAATGCATGTTAGGCACTCATTCATATTGTTGCCCTTTAATTACTGTTGACACTCAAAATTTACACCTGGAGTGTCCGGCACGGTGCCAAAGTGTCTGACAAGCCATCTTAGGTTTAGGGCATTTCGCCCACCGCAATGTCCGATACAGTGCCGGATTATCCGGCAAGTCTTCTCGAGTTTGAGGTGTTTCATCCATCAGAGTGTCCGACAAGCCCTCTCGGATTCAGTGTTTTGTACGTCGGACCATTCGGCACAATGCCAGACCATCTGGCAGGCCCTCTCTAGTCTCGGGATTTTACACATCGGAGACACTCCGGTAAAGTTGGTTTGATAGTTTTGGTAACAGATCGGATTGATTACATTTCTAATTGATAGCATCTGCTACTCCACGGGGTAAGACCACCCTACCTCTATATATATAAAGAGGCTTCAGACGGATCGAGAAGGCATCCTCAATCATAAAAAACATATCTACTTTTACATATATCTCTCTAAACCCTAATCCTAATCCCCTTACTCGACTCTAATTTTTGTTCTTCCTTCGCTCTGCGCCATTTGAAGGCGATCCGACTGGCCTGTCGAGTCTGGATCAACCCTAGAAAAGTCTCACTCTGACGAGATCCCTCACGAGCTGGATTTTTCAGGTGCCGTTGTGATCGTACAAGACGATCCCATCGTTTCGCACATGGACGTGCGCGCGGTGTGCTGACCTGAGATCCTTTTCGACGCCAACAGAACTTTTTGCGACTTCGCTGGGGAAGAAAGGTTCTGATTATTTCAACCGAATCATCTTTTCCACGTCATGTCTTCCGAAATTTCTCCAACGAACATCGTGATGGCATCTTTTGAGAAAATTCTTGAGGAAGTTTGGAAGACGTTCATGGAACGTTAGAAGGCACGAGCTGATCAAGAACTACAATAACTCATGGCGTGCTACACGAAGGATCGGCACGTCAATACTAAACAAGTTAAAGATCCCATCCTGCCGATGGTTAAATCGGAGGTAACTACTAATACCCCCACATCTGTCTCTGGTTCTGACATTACCAATATGATTGATTCTGCTGTTTGTGCGAGCCTTAATAATAAATTTGATGCTTTAGCTAAAAATTTTGGTGATATGCTTGTTACTCGCTTACAAACAATGGAAGAAAAGGTTGATAGAAAATTTTCTGGTAATACTCTTGATGCTCATACTTTTAATGCCAAAAGATCTATTAATCCATTGAATTGGCAAAGCCCTAAAACTTCCAATACACAACCTTCACCAAGCCGAACCGTTATTGGTACTTCGGCTTATATTAGAGTGCAATTCACTAATGCTACTATCACTAGTTCAGCTAGCCAATACCCATATTGCCGACGCAGTGAGCCAATTCCGCAAAATTATAAGACTGCTCATGCTGACAATTCTTTTGGCGGTTTAAATAACGCTAATAGTTCGTTGCATCATGTTTCGTATCCATTGCCAAACTATTCGTCACAAAATACCTATAGCACACCATCACTAAAATTGGCTTCAAATCGGTCGGAACCGATATGAAAAGCTTAGAGGAATTTAAAGCGGAGATGATGGACATGTTTAGGACAACCTTCGGCTTAGATGCTAAAAGTAAGAGCCGATCATATCAAAAACCCTATCTTAAAAATTATGAGTATATTCAATTTCCTCTTGGTTTTAGGATTTCCGATTTTGTCAAGTTCACTGGTGATGACAGTAGGTCTACAATGGAACACATAGGCCAATTTACTATACAATGTGGAGAGACAAATTCTAATGATACTCTTAAAATTAGATTGTTTCTTTTGTCTCTCTCGGGTGCCGCATTTACTTGGTTTACTTCTTTACCGTTCAATTCTATTCATAATTGGCCCCAATTAAAAAAAAGTTTCATGAGTATTTCTTTACTGGTGAAACTGAGTTGAAATTATCACACCTCATATCGGTTAAACAAAAGACCAATGAATTAGTTGCTGATTATATTAGAAGATTTAGAGATACTAGAAATCGATGCTACAGTTTGACAATTTCCGATAGGGACTTAGCTGAGCTAGCTTTTTTCGGTTTGCTTGATTATCATAAAGAAAAGCTAGAAGGTCTAGACTTTTTAGATGTTAGCCAAGTGTTGCAGAAGGCTATGGCTAATGAAAATAAAGAGTCTAAACAAACGCAAAAACCGAATGAAGAAGTCAATCGTCCTATTTATTTGATTCGTTGCAAATCTGACAAGGTGGATGATGATAGTGATGTTTAGGCTGCTAAATTTTCATGGCCTTTTAAAGCTAACTCTCATCCTTGTGATTCTCTGAAGCCGATTTATAAAAATCGGCAAAAAGAGATGAAGTTTACTTTTGATGTAGCAAAATGTGACAAAATCTTTGATGAGTTGCATAAAGGAGGTTACATCAAGATGTCACATGTCCTCCCTCCGCTTGACGAGTTAAAGCAGGGTGCTTATTGTAAGTGACATCATTCTTTCTCTCATACCACTAACGATTGTAATGTATTCCGAAGACAAATACAATCGGCCATCAATGACTGACGATTGGCCTTCAAGGAAATGTAAATAGATAGGCATCCTTTTTATATTAATACTGTTGATTTACATAACGTAAAAATGTTGGTTCGGCCTGAACAAGCCGATACGACGAAAGGCAAAACTGTGATCATCGGTGAAGAAAGATTGGAGAACACTAATCCTTCAAGGAAAGTAGTGTTGAAAAAAATCTTCGAATGGTAAAGTCTTTGAACATCACTATTAAAGCCTCCAGACTCGGGGGGTAAGTCGAGAAGACTCAAGATTCGATTAATCCTGTTACACAGCCGAAAATGCTGATGCCGAAGAATCCTGAAGTAGGGAGGTGGAAGATAAATGAGGCAAAGAAGATGAAAAGAAAGGTAAACTTCAAACCTACCTTTGGCTATCTTTTGTCAAAATATGTGAACGGAAAGACCGTTTTAAAGAACCGGTTAGAGAAAAGCAATGCAAAGCCATCTTTAGATAACAACTGATCCAATTCTCGTCGATTGTATCCGGTCAACAACGTGGTTAAAGTTCGAAGCATAGATGTGGTGATCAAGGAACCACCAAAAGGACCGATTATTAAAAATGATCGAGCTAATCTGAAACATACTATAGACCCTAAAATTCTAAAGACAATAGTTGCCCTCTTGGTAAGTGTTTCCAGCCGAGGTGGTGTCCCTTTGTCTTAACCCGAACTCAAAAGAGAAGATTGTAAGGGTTGCGCAATCAAGAGAGCAAAGATCAAGAATATAGCAAAACTAATTGTACATCTCACAAAATAGTGTTTCCACGTTTTCCTCCAAACATCAGGAAAGAATGGAGACCTTAACAAGTGGGTGTAGCTTCTAGTTGAGCGATTCTAAGAGTTTATGGCCAATAGAATATTATTTCCCTTTGAAGGAAATATGGCCGATGCATTCATCGCACATAGAACAAAAAAGCCGGTGAATTCTACCACAATCAGGCAAATTTTGTTATTAGAGTATTTTTTGACACGCTAGCTTTGCTAAAAAACAGGAGGCATACGTTGACACTCAAAATTTGCACCAACAGAGCGTCCGACACGGTGTCGGAGTGTCTGGCAAGCCTTCTCGGGTTTGGGGCATTTCGCTCACCGGAATGTCCAACACAGTGCCGGAGCATCCGGCAAGCCCTCTCGGGTTTGAGGTGTTTCATCTATCGGAGTGTCCGGCACAATGCCGAAGTGTCCGACAAGCTCTCTCGGGTTTGGTGTTTTGTACGTCGGACCATCCGACACAATGCCAGACTATCCGGCAGGCCCTTTCAGGTCTCGGGATTTTACACATCTGTGAGGCCCCCTTTTCAGAATGGAGTGTCTATGTGTCACTAGTACCATTCTTTGGACCAGTAGTTGGTACGTATATTAAGAACAAAGTGATATTTATTACACGTACTAGTACAACGTATTACATATCCTAGTATGGTCCGACAAACATAAGTCGACGCAGCGATTTTATTCAAACCCAACATTCCTAGGAGACTAATAACACGCCACAGGCAAACTTGAGCCAAGGGTGAGACTTCTACTCTTCATAGTCGGCATCATCCTCGTCCTCTTCATCTTCTGAGCAAAACAACAGCAAGGGGAGGGGTGAGTACAAAGGTACTCAGCAAGTTCTAACGGTCGACAGGAGGGGATTCGCAATAGCGAAGCAAGGAAACGTTTATGGTTCATATTTTGCGGAAAGCAAGTTTATACGCTAGGCTTTCTAACTGAA
Organism: Zoysia matrella; assembly: GCA_001602295.1. Lineage (NCBI taxonomy): Eukaryota > Viridiplantae > Streptophyta > Magnoliopsida > Poales > Poaceae > Zoysia > Zoysia matrella. The sequence continues at coordinate 124,034 of BCLG01000194.1, forward strand.
AGAGAGTTTTTAATTAGGAGAGAAAAATGTTGCAGTTATATTTTAGTAGAGTGGACCTAGGGAAGGTTTTCACTTCTTCCCACAGTTCCTCAAGTTTTAAATCGGGCAATAGTACGCTTTCATACCGACCCTAGGCACACAGCCAACACATTTCTAAAACATGGGTAGCTACACACACTCACACATCAAGGTAGTATAGAAAATTTAATCGTAGGGTATCTGAACATTAGCATGCCAATACTGTGGCAACGGCCTATCCGGAAGGATTTTTAACTCTGCAGAGGTTGTACACTGTACCCACAGGTTATGCTACTCTTGATCAACAGAGTTGCATAATGTCTACCCCACAACTATATAGGTTTCCATAGATTCCATCCAAGATAAATACAGGGGCTATCCTTCGGGGTTTTTCAGGCCACTGATGATGCGACGGTACATTCCTGAAGCCGGATCGTGAAGATTTACCACAGTCACGTCTTTTCTTAGTCCTCTACGAGCCAGGTATTACCAAACCAGGGGCTATATCTGTGGCTTACGGTCCCATGACGCAGGTAATTACACGGTCGAGAGCCAGGCAGCAAGTCGTCTCACACCCTTCTCCTGTTGTCTTGTGTCCTACCGACCTCCTAATGGTTCAATATGGAATACCTATATAGTGGGGATAGGTCCTGCCCAGATCGGGTTCTGTGGTTGCATGAAAATTACTAAATCAAGGACTAACGAACCGGTTCTTATATGGCAGGGGTGGCGGACTCGTCCACGGTAGGTGGACTACACCGAAACCTACACACTATCACCATCACCCCTACGACCAGAATCAACCCTCTTCACTTAATACCAGTTTCACTACGCTCAGCCCATTTTATTTTACTCACACCACCAAACACGTCTTAACGCATTTGCAAAAGAGTGATATAAGGTGTGGCGGTACGAGGTACCGCAATTGGGGTCCTAAGCATTTCTCTAGTCAAGGCACTTTTCGTTCAATAAAAGTATTTAAAGAACGGAAGTCCTATGGTTAACAAGGGTGTGTCATCGATTGGCTAACAAAGTAGTATTTATATTATTCACAGCAAGTTACTGACATAAATATAAATACCTAGAATCGAATAGGTACTATACTACACAACGTTTAACATATTTTAAATATAGGTAAGCATTTAGTTTCTATAGGTGCAGCAGTAAAAATAGGTTCAAAGTGGTTTAAGGGGGTGTTAAGACTTGCCTTCAGCGGCGTCTTTGGGTTCTTCTTCTTATTCGGGCTCTTCGGGTTTCTCCTCGTACTCGGACTCTTCTTCGGCTACAAACAATAGTTACAATAAGACTACCAAAGAAAAACTAAGAAACTAAGAAAAGAAACAGTCACCAAACAAGGTATGAAGTTTGGATAGGCTAGGATGGTAAGGCTCGTGATGCGGATTCCAATGGTATATTGGTTGTGATGATCGGAGTTAGGATGTGGCGGCAAAGTTACTGGCAATGTGCTATGACAGACTGTAGAAAAATCTTTGTGGACACGGGGTTCGGTCAGTGTCCACGCCCTCTGGACACGCAAGTGTCCAAAATCGGAGATTTTCCTATGGACCTGTGGGTTGTGATGAGTTCGGGGTTTTCATAGACACGTGATTATGTTCGTGCCTATGTCCGTGACCGTGGACACGTGACTGTGTTCATACCCGTGTCCGTGACCGTGGACACGTGGACACATGACCGTCTCCGTGACCGTGGACACGTGGCCATGTGACCGAGCCCGCGTTCGTGACCGTGTCCGTGTCCGGGGACCTAGGACCAAGCGTGATTCCTTGACATGGACGTGAGTGCACATGTGCGGGCCCGGGCGTGCTCCGGGCGCGTCGGGCGCGCTCTGGCGCATTTTGAAC
>BCLG01000194.1:129226-159308 GCA_001602295.1 Zoysia matrella
TACCTTGGTCACTAAAAATGTATGCCAACAATATAAAACAAATCTTAGTTACTATTTGTCAATTTTTAGTGACCAAAATTTTTGTCACTAAAACTTGGTGACTAAAGATCCATTTTCTTGTAGTGCTAAAGCTGTAATCCACTCAAGCTAGCTTAGAGCAGGAGTAATTTAGCATATAAACACTTTGTGAAACACTAGTATATCAAACAACATCATTAGGCCATCATTATTCAACAGAAAAAGTCTCAGATCATGCGTTCGTCTATATGTGACGCTTATAAACTGGCAATTGCTGTCTAGGCAGGAAAAAGTCCTGAATTAGGTAGTTCAGTTATACATTGTATGTCTGTCTAGGCAGTAAACAGTTCCAGTTCATGAAATGCATACGGCATATGAAATTCATTAAAGATTTGCAGGAAGAAGGTATCCATGTTAAATTTAATGGAAAATGAATTGGACTGCTTTTGTGCTTGTGCCTGTCGTTTTCTCATTTTCAAGCTCGAATTTTTGTAGTGATTCAAATGGAGTATAGAAATAATGTAAAAATTACCTAAAATATTATGAGTCATGAGGAAGATATGGTCCAAATTTCGTGATTTTAGTTTTTACTATTAGTTGTCGTAATTTCTTGAAAATTTCAAGAATAAGTGATATGCATGGAAGTTTGAAATTTGAATCCAGCTAAAATTCACAAACAAGGATATGGTCACATTTTTCACAGAACAATAACTGCAAGGATTAGATTGAAAACCTTTTTCAACTACACAAGACGAGTGATTCTAGGTTCCTTCAATCCTAAAGGCAGATTGATGGCAAGGACGACCACCCAGAGTGGAAGGAGGTGGGAAGATGACCAGCTTGAAGTCACAGGGCACAAGATGACCACCTGCCAGCGGCGGTGCAGCGAGGCCTGGCCTGCTGGCGGTGTGCGTGGGATGGTGCGGCGCGACTTCCTGCTTTGTGTCGAGTATTCTGGTTTCTGAGAATATTGGGGAATTTTAGTTAGGGTAAGGCTTTGGCCCTAAAGTGAAAGGAAGCCGCGTGCGGGAAGGAAAATATTGGGCGGACTGAAAAAATCATAAGAGAAAAATATTTTCCTGACTGCGTTTATTCCCTGTGTGTTCTACCATTACCGTCAAGATTATTACTGGCCATCACAGATAATCTGTTTTCCTATAGTGTTAACTGATTTTTCAAATGTGTTTTCGAATTTAGTAGCTGATAAACTAAACTTGCTCTGTAAAAATAAAGTTCAAAAAAAAAAATGAACAAGGCATTACTTGATACACTGATATTTTAATCTGCTGTATTAATTAATTGTCTAGAATATAATAACAGAATATACTCAAAATTTTCTCAGGTCAATCAAGCTTCTACTTTCCATAAGCTGCTAAATCTAAAATATTGCCACATAATTATAATCAGAACAGGTCCAGCAAGTCGATCGCCAAGAAAGAAAGGTATATCCTACAGCCCAAGAGACAAAAGTAATTCGAGTCGGCAAACACGCAAACATATGTACAGATAGATTCGGATTCAGGCAAACATATGGACAGGACAGGTACGAAGTTCCGGAATGGTCCAACAGAAGAACACCAGCATTGCATCACTCTCAAGCAAAGGCTCATCTAGTCGCACAAAAAAAAAAAAAAAAGGAGAGAGCAAAGGCTCATCTAAAGAATAAAGAGATAGAACACGCCAATGGATCGTACTACGCGCTAACCTGCCCGAAGCATCTGACACTTTGAAGAGTACCAAATTGAAGGGATTCCTCCATCTCCATGCATGACGGTCTGCTGCTTTGATTCCTTGCCACCCCGACCAAGCAAAGGAGAGTTTCTCGGCCACTGGTCGCTCTGCCGCGCCTATATAAACGTTCTTGGACGCAGAGTATATTGCGTTAATAATCTAGACTGCTAGTGTTAATGTCTATTCTGATGGCCTCCTACACCGCGGCAATGAGCCGCTTGCCTGTTCTTCCGTCTTCATCCTCCCACGGTTCATGGAGGCCGTCGGTGGTGTTCAAACCTTCTTACGCCGTGAGGAGCCGGCAGCCGCTCACCGTGAGCTGCGCGCTTCCGGAGAAAGAACGGCCGACGGCATTCAGCATCCCGCCCACTGGTGAGCGCGCGTCCATTTTTGTTTCCTCGCCGGGCAGCGTATGTGTCGATTATAGTCATATGATGTCCATGCAAACTTACTGACGCATCGTCGATGGCAGCTCTGTTGTGCCCTGTCCCGCCACCGGACGGGAAGGAGCGGTGGGGCATCAAGGATGACGTCGACCGCGTCACGCTGTGGCTCCAGGTGCCCGGCATGTCGGCCAACGACATCGAGGTGACCACCATTGAAGACGTCCTCGAGATCAACCGCAAGGTCCCGGCTGCCAGCGACGCTGGCAGCGGCGGCAAGGAGGCCGCCGACGTGCACGGCGTGGGGGAGTTCCGCGTCCGGCTGCTCATGACCAAGCTCTACAAGGCCAGCGAAGTGACGGCGGATCTCAAGGATGGCATGCTGGAGGTCGTCGTCCCCAGGAATAATGATGAGAACAGCAAGGGGAAACTCGTCCGGTTAGGGCCGACGCCGACGCCTTCCCGCGGAGGAGATGCTTCCGGTACAGCTTCTAATAAACCAGAACTGGGCAAAAACAACAACCAACGGCAGTCCGGCCCAGGTCTAGCTAAAAGTAGCTGAGGGCTTTTGATCAGACCATCGCCGCCCCGCCGGCTTTCACTGTTCCTGCGTTTGAAATGAAATAAGACTTTCTGTTTTTTTCTTTCTTTTTGTAATCGGACGTAACCAGTATTTTCATTTGGATATTATCATATACCCGGACTTGAATAGCCTTTAATTATGCTATTGTTGCATCTTGCATGTCAATGGGCAAATTCCTTCTTGTATTTATTTCTTCATGCGGCCCACTAGTATGAGCTAAGTTGGAATCACTTGAGAAGGATAAGGTTATTCTGCAAATAACTAGCTTAGTCACGTTGCCATCAGGGTTGAACTTACCAATTGAGCCGTGGAAACTAGTCGGCAACCGGTTTTCACAAAAACTATAAAAACCTATACAGTAAACTGCAAAAACTGCGGCAACTTCAAAAATTAATTTTGGAGCAAAAATTTCCTGGCTTTTTCAGTTTACCGATCTATTTTTTCAATTTACCAAGTGGTTTTTATGGTTTTGAATAATAAAAAATTGAAATCAAACCATTTGACAGGTTTTCAAAATTTTTTAATTTTTAAGAATTTTTTTAAAAAACGGTCATATGATGAAACTATAACAAACGGTTTCACTGAAAACCACGAAAAGCGATTGGTTTGTAAACCTTGGTTGCAGTTGTTGGTTGGGTAAAAGTTGTCTTGGACTGAGTTTGGATACTGTTTTCTAGTTATCCTGTCCAACTATAACAAGAAAAGGATAGAAAAGGAAATTTTTTTTCTAGCTATGGCAACGGAGCCACAGAAAAAAAAATGTAGCAACCACCCTGATTTTACGCCCCGTGTAGATCTACCATTTTTTCATCGTTCGTTAGATTGCATAAACATGCAGGAAGTTAAAGGGTGGATCCTCGTGGTATCTGTGGCTCCTCGCATCGCCACTTCCACTATGGCTAGTCCAGTTCCATCTCCTAAAGAGGAATGTTTTATCCTTTCAAAAAAAAAAAAAAGAGATGAATGTTTTATTTAAAGTACTATTATTAATTTAAGCTCACTTTGCCGGTTTTACAAAATTTTGCGAAGTCCCAAATAGTAAGCTGGCCGGGTTTTTAGTTTTCTAAATTTTCGTTCTATATCTGTGATGGGCCTTTAGCTGGCCAAATTAGGGAAAGATCTGAGTATATTTATTCTCAAGGTGGATCCACAAGACGATGAATCGCGTCAAATGGGCCATGCTAGACGGGCTGCCCCAAGGCACAATGAAAATGATCTGACCCATGCACATCACGGCTCATAGATAATCGAGCTCATGCCGGCCAGGCACGAGGTGCGAGCCATGCTTGGGCCGCCACTTCGGCCCAGTAGGTGGCACAATCTAGCACGATTAATATTAGTTTAATATATATAATTAATTTATATGTAATGAAATAATATTAGTAGATGTATTGGTAAGGTTGTTGCTTTAATTTATTGAGGTCTTGACTTCAATTCTCAGTTCCCTCCTATATTTTGTAACATTTTACATTGGATTGATCTAACTGGGCTGTCAGGCTGCCATGCGAATGGACCGGCTTGACACGATTAACCAATTTTGTGCTTGATTGTGGGCCAATACGGCACGACCCGTTAAGCACGATATTAATTTCAGGGCTGGCCCGAAATATAAAGGGCCGTGCCGGACGGCCTGTTTGGCGAATTCGAATGGCTCGTACCCCTCTTCACCACCTAGCTGACCATGCAAATCTTATTATGGTTTATGCGGTAGTGATAAGCAAGTAAATTCTACGCTTTCTAACCCACACCTCTCTCGTAGTCTCCCAAAACCATTCCCTCGAACAGGTGCACATATCACACGGCCGATGTTTCTAATGTAGAAATAATCTCTTAAATATATAAGGTAAATTAAGGATACCAATTATCATCCCTAAAAAATAATCAAGATATACTGATACCAGGGTTGATCATGACCGTCATCCTGAGTTGAGATCGATATATCCAATGTTTCTAATCTCAAAGCCAGTTATGGCAGTCCATGCCAATTGAAAACATAGTGGTATGACAAAATTTCAACAAAAAAAAGGCCAGGTGAGCCCACGTCATTACTGAAGATGATACTCCTATGTTACTTCCCTCTGTGACGTAGCCTTGCTACCATGTTTGCTCCTTAGCCGTTTTTGCTACCTAGCCTTGCTGTGCTTGTTCATGGAAGCTTTAGCTTGCGAACGCTTGCCTTCCTAATAGAAAGGTTATGGGGGGCCACTTAGTGACCCTAAAAGGTAAGGTGGGTCCACATGGCAGCTGTAAGAATTGTTCTTTTCCCTCATCGATATACGAAGCCTGCCATGCAAATCGTGTGCACCCACATAACGACCTCAAAATCCATGTAATGAACCCTCGATGCTCACAAACCAGCTGTCACCCAAATAGGTGAACATATACCATGTAGCACATGCAGGTAGAGTAGAACTAATCTCTTAAATTGTGTAAGCAAAATTAGTATACTTTTAATTAGGAGCTAGGGTGACAACCACTACTACAAAACAAGGCTACGGTGTCACTCAAAAAATTATAACACTGTCGGCCGAACATAACAGCTGACACTAACAAGTCTCGATAGCCCTCCAACGTTACGACCCGACACTGTTGTGGCACCAACAGTGTCGGGCGCAAGTGACATTATTCTACAAAACGACACTAATTTCTCACGTTATACAATAGTGTCGGTATCAGTAGACATCACGAGCAACTGATAGTACAAAACACGACACCAGTGTCGGTCATTGCGTACTCCATCCACGTCGAGCACTAGAAAGAAACACTATAGTGTTGGACAAACGTGATTTAACAAAAACCGACACTGATAATGAACATATCAGTGTCAGTTTTTGGTGTCGTAGTTCAGACGACATTGCTATCGCCTGTATTGTGTCGTTTATTATGATCTCAATATGTCCGATATTGGTATTTTGTGTATAAATACTCGTCCCCTTCTCCCGTCAGGGCATTCTGTTCGATTCTGTTTCGGAGAGTGTGTTCGTACGGCGACCGAGAAATTTGGAATTAAAGGGGGGACGGTTTTCATTCCGTTTTTAATCAAAGGATATTGCTCCAGGAGGTAAATCCATGTCATGTTTGTAAGTTTTATGGTCTTATGATGTAGTTTTCATGTAGATTTAGTGTGGGATATCATGAGAGGACTTTGAAGTAAACCTAGCGTGTACAGGCATAGATTTAGAGCGGGTTTTGTAGATCTCAACTAATTTTATTGATCTCTAAAAGTATTAGTACATAGTTAATTAGCTAGATCTCTAGTTTACATATATAAAAAGACCTACATTATGGTGCGGGTGGGGGCAGGGGAGAGAGTGAAAAATTAATTGTATATCTAGTTAATTTTATATCCTCTATATTATAATCCTCTATATTATAATGTTTTCTCTCTTTATTTCTTTTTATATTAGTGATTTGTGAAGATGGAGGACAGATCTTAGATGTACAATGGCGCTGGCGAAAATCTATTTTTATATTTTAAAAATGTCACTTCATTTATCGAAGCCGCTAAGACCAGAAATGTACATATAAAAACAAATAGATTATGGTGTCCATATAAGAAGTCAAGAATGTTGTAATGTTTGACACGACCGAAACAATCCGTGAGCACTTGTTGGAAAATGGTTTGATTGAAAACTACTCAATGTGGACCAAACATAGTGAGACACAAACGAATACACCAAGCACTGGAGAACAAGAAGTTGGGATTGGATACAATAAAGAGAGGGTAAGAGGTGAAGGCAACATCGAAGAGCCAAAGTCAAAAGGAAACAACACATAACATAAAGATGAAAGAAACAACGATGATTGTGATGTGTTTCATGAAAGTCACGATATCGAAGGCTTCGATGTCGAGGAATTGTTGCACCACATTGGGCGCGAGAAATACTGTAGAACAAAATGAGAGGCTTAGATAACTTACAGATCTTGTAGAAGGCTCCGAAAGACCTTCTATATACTAAATCAAACGGGTGTGATAAGGAATGCACGATATTGCGAACAATGCTTGATCTTCTCATACTAAAGGCCAAGTATGGGTGGTCAGACACTAGCTTCAATGAATTGCTAGAACTCTTAGCCAAATTATTATCGAAACCGAACAATTTGCCAACTACCACGTATCTTGCAAAGAAATTGTTGTCACCATTGACACTGGGCAAACAAAAAATACACGCTCGTTCGAACCATTGCATATTGTACCACAAAGAGTACGCAAACGACGTGAGATGTCAAGTGTGTAATGCCAGTCGATACAAAAGAAATGATCAAAGTGATGATTCAGATTTTGTGGATCAGCGAAAAGAAAAGAAAGGTAGGAAGATGAAGAAAAGCATTGGTAGTAGTCTAGATGACCAAGATGGCGACAATAGAAAAGTTCCAGCACTTGTGATGTGGTACCTGCCAATAATAGATTGATTGAAGCGACTATTTTCCAACTCTAGAGACGCTGAACTTATGATCTGGCGTGCAGCCTCTGATGGGCGCAAACAGGATAGGAAGCTTCGGCACGCGGCCGATGCTTGACAATGGAAAACCTTTGGCGTTCACCATCCTGAATTTGCCAGAAATCTATGAAACTTAAGGCTAGGCTTAAGTACTAATAGAATGAATCCCTTTGGTGAGATGACAAACCCTTATAGTACTTGGCCAGTGATTTTAAGCCTATACAACATACCTTTATGACTGTGTCACAAGAGGAAGTATCTTATGTTAGCTATCCTTATTTCTGGTCCTAAACAAGTTGGCAATGATATAGATGTCTTTTTAGAACTTTTAATGAAGGATATGAAAAAGTTATGAGAAGATGGGGTCCGTTCTTGGGATGCTTACAAACAAGAGAGCTTCACACTGTATACCATGATTTTTGTTACTATCAATGACAATCCCGCACGCTTGACACTAACTGGACAGGTTAAGGGAAGACAAGATGTGTAGTATGTCTGAACCAAACATCATCAATGTACGTTTCTTTCTCATGTAAGTTGGTGTACATGCGGCACCGACGATTGTTACCAAAAAAGCACAAGTATCGTGCAATAAAAGATCAATTTGATGATACACATGAGAAAGATTTGGCACTGACCAATCTCGATGGTAAATTTGTGTTTGAATTGGTCAAAAATATCCATACCTTCTTGGTAAGGCAATGAAAGAAAAAAAGGAAGAAAAATGATAAGGCTCCAGGAGATGTACTATTTAAAAAACAAAAGATATTTTATCGATATTTATCATACTAGAAAGAGTTAGAGATTGGCCATGCTATAGATACTATGCATGTTGCAAAGGGTGTTTTTGAAATCACGATTGTACCTTATTGGATATCTCAGGCAAGACAAAAGATAGACTTAGAGCACGTAGGGACCCAGAAAAAATAGGAATAAGGCCAGAACTTCATCCTCAGATAAGACCAAATGGAAAGTATTACCTTTCACCGGCCAACTTTACCCTCACACTTGAGGAGAAAAATCAATATGCAAGTGTCTACGTGGTGTTAGAGTCTTCACAGGTTTCTCATCGAATGTTAAGAATCTCGTGTCAATGTTTGAGCTGAAGATGACTGGGTACAACATTCATGGCTATCATACCATGCTCACCCTTTTCCTCACTATTGCAATTAGAGTTGTCAAACAACCATACATAAAGATGGTCGTCATACGAATGTGCCACTTCTTCAATGTTATATCCACGAAGGTAATCGACGTTGCTGAGTTAGAAAAGACACGTAAACAGATGAGGGAGACTATGTGCCAAGTCAAGATGTGCTTCCCACTATCTTTCTTTGATATGATGGAGCATTATATGATTCACATAGCAGATCAAATTTTTATCCTCGGCCCTGTTTATCTGCATCACATGTATTCGTATGAGCGTTATATGTCTATTATGAAGGGCTACGTACGCAATCATGCTCACCCTGAGGGTTCCATTATAGTGTTACACAACTGAGAAGGTTCTTGAGTGCTACAACGATTACATGAAAGATGAAAAATCAATAGGTGTGCCGGTGTCACGACACGAGGGGAGGCTCCTTGGGAAAGGAACAAAAGAAAGGAAAACATTCAACGATCAGAGTTTTGTAAGAGTCCGAGATGCACATTATAGCATCTTTCATCAGTTACATATTGCAGCGCCATACATCCAACAACACTTGCAATAGCTTTGTGAAAAAATGAACATTTCATAGAGGATTGGATCATGAAAGAGCACAAAAGATGTTTTACGTCATGGTTGAAGAATCAAAACCTCCCGATTGGTACAACAAAAGATGAAAAAATGATGCATTTATTGGTCGATGGTACCTTAATGTTAGTTACATTATGGCAGGCATGTGACATCAACGGGTTCACATTTTATACCAAGGCAAAGGACGACAAGAGCCAGCGTCAAAACAATGGTGTTAGAGTAGATATCGAAGACAGTGAGGGGAATAAGAACACATATTATGTATACATTGATGAAATTTTGAAACTCAACTATGGAACAACTTTACAGATCCCTGTATTTAAGTGCTATTGGGTCAAGCACCCACAAGGTGTAGAGGTGGACGAAATGGGCTTCACCTTTGTCCCTAAACAGCAAAGGTCACAAAGATGATCCATAGATACTCTCACAACGTGTCGCACAAGTGTTTTATGTTCTCGAGCCCGAACACAAGAAGAAGCACATTGTTATCCCCGAAAAACAAAGGATCATTGGGGTTGATAATATCACAGATGATAAAGAATACAACTAGTTTGATGAGGTGTCCTTTTTTGCGAATACAGAAATGATAAATATCTTTGAAGCAAGCCTCAGTTATTCATCACTTGTTCCCTACATGCGCAATGATGGCGAGGGGAAGTTAGTTCAAGCTAAGTAATTAAAGTTGTCATAGTTTTGTAATCAAATTATTTGTAATATAATTATTAAATATTATATTATAAATGTGTTCTCTTGTTTTGTGATATTAAGGCTAATATTTTTCCCTCCGTTCTAAATTACTAACGTTGTATACGTTTAATATATAATTTATATAATGAAAAAGAAAGAACGTACAACAATATGTCCACATTGGACATTGCAGCCACTGCAATGTCCAATCTGAACATTCAGTTTACATGCTTACTCGAGAAACGTCAGAAAGCTAGGGCTTATAAACCGGTCGACACTTACAAGAATAGTCGAGGCAGGACTAAAGTACAAGTAACAGTGTCGGTCAAGTATGACGTAAGCGGCAAATGACATTACATAAATCAATACTGTCGATCCAAAATAACGTCAGCAGAAACGACAGTACAATAGATTATATTTAAAAAAAAGAATGTACAACGATATGACTAGGTTCATTGTGGAGGATACGTAGGTTATGCGTAACCTCCACTGCGAACCTGTGCCATACAGTTTACACAATTTCTCACCTACAAACAGACTGCCAGAGCTTATAAGCTAGTCGACACTGCCAAGTATAGTCAAGGTGGGACTAAAGTTACGTCACATAGTAGTGTCGGAAAAGTATGAGCTTAGTGTAAACCGACATTACAATATACAATAGTGTCGCTCTTGTATGATGTTAGTATAAACAGATATTACAAGTAGCAATAGTGTCGGTCATGTATGACGTAAGCAGAAACCGATATTAAAAATAGAAACCGAGAACTTTTACTAACTTGTAGTAATAATATTTATAAACTTACATAACTTGAGAACATAATACTTATAAAATTACTACTACTACTTATAATAACTACTCTTCCATGTTCGAGTCCTCCTCTTCATTCTCCTCTTTAACAGCTGAGTTGGCCACATCAGTGGAGAAGCGCTTGATGCTTGCCTCTGCCTCTCTGGTCGCCGCGTCGGGATGGGACGCTAGCTGAACGAGGGTGTCAAAGGGGAAGTCAAGCTGGTATACCTTTACTGTAGACAATATGCGGTTCGCAACTGCCTGAGCTAGCTCTCGGCGCTCCGACTCACATCATCTCAGGAAGACGACTCAGCATCCCTTCCAGTGGACCCTTGGCATGGAGGAAGTGGGCAGGAGACCCCCTTGGCGTAAAGGGAGTTGCAGACTCCCCAGCTTTAGCTTCTTCACATCACCGTTCACCTTATTGAAGATGTACGATGCCATGTTGGTTTGAAGCCGAATGGATCCCCGCAAAGCATCAAGGTCATGGCGGAGGGACACCCGCAGAGCCTCCAACTCTTGAAGCTGCCTCTCCAGCTCTTGCACTCTCTGGGTCGCCCTCTAAGAAGCGCACGGAGACGAAAGATGGTTGGAAGATGGTTCAAAGAGATGTAAAAGATGAGATGGCTCTAAGAGCGCAGTTGCAACCCTTTTTATAGCCCTTGGATCTTTTTAGTGGGCCTGAGCTAATAGTGTCGGTCAAGTATGACGTCAGCATAAACTGACATTACAGTGTATAATAGTGTCGTTCATGTATGACATCATCAGAAACCGATATTACAACTAGCAATAGGGTCGATGAATGTTGACGTCATTTTTGAGTGACATTTACAGTAGAGTATCAATTAACATATCCCAAAATCTTTCATGAACACATGGATAAGATTATTACAAATTAGAAATATCATTACAAATTACAGTACTGATATTTTACAAAATCATTACAAATAGAGTACATGTCTTCAAGAGGTTTTACGGAGCCTGAAACGGCAGGGTCCACGTGTACTCTGCTCAACGGCGGCGAGGTCTTCGGAGACCGATGCCTGTCACTGGTCTGGCTCAGTCCGCGCCCGTAGGGGAACGCAGAGATAAAGTACAAGATGTAGGCTAGAAGACTAGAAATATCACGATGATAGTAGTGCAAGAGCGAGAGAAGATGAGGACGTTATTGATGAGCATCCGCATGCTCTTCACCTTGCACTACTGTCATCACGATATTTCTAGTCTTTTAGCCTACATCTTGTACTTTATCTCCGCGTTCCCCACCGGGCGCGGGCCGAGCCAGACCAGTGACAAGCACTGGCCTCCGATGACTTCGCCGCCATTATGCAGAGTACACGAGGACCCTGCCGTTTCAGGCTCCGTCAAACCTCTTGAAGATAGTTTTCAGCTCTGTCAAATCTCTTGAACAGAGTTTGAACAGAGTTTCAGGCTCTGTCAAACGTCGTGATAGAGATTACATGACACCAAACTTGATTTGACAACCTTCTTTAAATGAGAGTAACAGATCTGGTAAACAAATGATGTTGCAAACACATCTGACAATTAAAATATAGAACTTGTATATGCTCGCCCAGTGACCAGGCTACCTATGCGCGACTGGACATCATAAGTAACAACCGAAGAAGGACCATACGCACGGCGTGACGGGAGGAGGCTAAGGAGCGTGCGACTGCTAAGGGGCGGTGGCTATCAGGTGAGAAGCAAGGGAGGCGAGATTCATATATATAGGCGAGATTGAGTAGGGTTTAGTTAGCAATGTCGGTCGGTATGACATCATCAATAAATGACATTACAATAACAACAGTGTCGGTCTTTTACTTCTGTAGTGTCGGTCGAAAGTAACCGAAATTACAATGTCTCTCAGCAAACATAACAAAACATTTCAATTTTTTTAAGCACCAAATGTTCCATTTTTTGTACAATGTTTTCTAGACGATAAGCAATCCTATTTAATTTTAGAACGTTTTTTTTTATAAATTTTGTTATAACTTTTCACCTCCATTCAGCATTTTCTTATACTCATAATGTGTAGTGACATATAATTGCTAACCTATAGTTCCATTTGAACTAAAACTTTCAAGAAAGGACTAAAAAAATTCAAACAGAAATTTTTCAGGTTCCTTACACAATGCAATTTACAAAAATCAAATTGTAGAACAAATATCATTATATACGTCGAGAAAAAACAATAAATAAATTGTTAAACTTTTTAATAGTGTCGGACAAGATGACATCAGCTTAGCCCGATATAGCAATGCCACAGTGTCGATCTTTTACTTCTGTAGTGTCGGTCAGACTTGATTGAATTTACAACGTCACTCAGCAAACATAACTTAAATTATTTCAAATTTTTTTACGCGCCAAATGTTCCATTATTTTGTACAATGTTTTCTAGATGATAAGTATTCCTATTTCATTTTATAACATATTTTTTTATAAATTTTGTGATCACTGTCAACGTACATTCAACATTTTTTTGTACTTATAACGTGTAGTGCCATAATGATTGGTAACCTATAGTTCCATTAGAACTAAAATTTTCATGAAAGTACTCAGAAAAATTCAAATAGAAATTTGTCAGATTCCTCATACACTGCAATTTACTAAAATAAAATTGTAGGTCAAATATCATTATATACTTCAAGAAAAAAATTAAAGATATTGTTATAGTTATTAGCAGTGTTTGTAGTGTCGGTTATTGTAACATCATAGTGCTCAAAATTGTTAATCTTACTAAATAAGTGAGACTTGTTGCATCGTTTCACACTAAACCTAGTGGCCTTTTCATTTCCAGCGCGACGCTGTTACGCTGCCGAAATTTTTTGCCAACCCTAAACCCACCGCTGCCACTCCTGTCGCTGCTCCTCTAGCTCCGACCGGGGCTACTCGATGGTCCTCCTTGGCTCCGGCACCGGTCACGGCTACGCGGCCTCCTCTTACCTCCGATTGCGCGTTCACCTCCGACCTCGACGCCCATCACGTTTCTTGCTACATACGGCTCCGGTCTCCCGGCGTCTCCTCTCCCCCTCACCCACTCCGAAACCTTAATGTAAGTACCCTCAACCATTCTTTCTCAGTAAGTAGCCTCCCATTCCCCATTTCGGCAATTTGCAAACTGTAAGCCGCCTCCCCTCCTCCATTCCAGCAATCTGCAAACTGTAAGTCGCATCCCTTTCCACCATTGTTCCTCTCAATTCTTGTGGCTTCGAAATGCTATATGACATTTTTGATGTATATACATATTATTTTTTAGTTTATGGATATATTGTAAGACCTTCTTTGACACAAAGGTAAAATTTCTGATTTCTATGTTTCTCCTGTAAATTTGATCTGATTCCTATGAAATTCTTGTGCGAATCCTGTGAAATTGCTGTGTGAATTACAATGTCAGTTTGATGACGTCAGTGACCGACACTGTTGCCATATAGTGTCGGTATTGCTGACATTATCTTTGACTGACACTACTATGACACCTGTCCTAAATTCTCTTATATATAGGAAGGTTACTATTGCTATATGTCATTTAAATTATAAACATAATCTAGTATAATCAAATTGTAGGCACAATGTGCTTTTCAGTTGTATTTGTGCTCAAAGATGAAAGCGGACTAAGTGAGATGAGAGTGGCAGCTTGGACCATATATATCTTGCGACTTACGATATCGGATATGTGTTGCTATACGAGTCAAGGACCTTAGAGCATTGGAAGGTTATTAAATTGGCAACACACATCGAGAGCAAAAGTCTTTCTATTTTGTACCCTTTTCTTTTATTATAGATCATTGGGTCTCTTTCATGATATATCCAAAAATATGAGAAGATTTGGGTAGTTGACTCCATTGATCGTAAGAGAAGTTCTACATCAAGCATGGAGGAAAATACCATCCAAAACAGAAAGAAAAAATACCGCACAAAACACATTTTTTGGTACTACTACACCATAATTGAATAATCTATATCACTATATTTTTGTTTATATTTTTGAGACTTTTAACCTTTCTATTTTGTTCCCAAAGTGTGCCAAACAGGCTCCTGGCAGTGTGCATTGTGGCTACTATGTGTGCAAATACATAGAAGCTGACTGTGAAAAATACATGACATTGCCCAACGATGATTATGTATGGAAAAATATAAGTATTTGCAGTATTAGTAATATTGTTATATGCATTTTCACACTATTGATATTTGTATTTTAGTAATTACTAATTATGTTCTTAATATTGGCAGACAGACAAGCACGTGCAAGTGCAAGAAAGCCAATTTGATGAAGCCACACTCAATGACATTGCATCTCGGATGATTCGCTTCATGATGCATGAATTTATTCATCCAATGGGTAAATATTTTGAATTTTTAGGTGATGTGACAGCACATCAAGAACTTGCTAATTGGTGCGGGAATATCACAATTCTGAACTAATTCGCCAAAACTTTGAGACTGGACAGAAGAGAATTAATGAACAAGACTAAATTTGGTCGAGCAAATAAAATTTGTGTTATTAGTTCTACGTGAAGTATTCATGTATATGTGTAAATTAAGCTGCTATAGTGGATGGACTTGTGTACATATGTGACTCTAAATATTCACTTTGTGAATACATTGTCTCTGTCAATATATTTTATTAATCTGTTATTTGCATTTGATTTGTGTTATTAAGGTGGCTCTTATTGAAATACATGAAAGTGTCGGTTTTGTGATGTCACAGAAACCGACACCTCTAATCCAGAAAGTAGTGTCGGTCACGTAACGCCATAATATATGACATGAGAGTCCTGCAAACAATGTCGAGAAAATTGACATCCTTGAGAACAATGTCGAAAAAATTGACATCCTTGAGACCGACACTGTTGGTAGTGAGTTTAGTGTCGGTTGCATGACGTCAACACAACCGAAACCACAGTGAAATTGTCAGTGTCGGTTCCGTGACGCCATAATAAACGACACTGATGTAACTAATAGCAGTGTCGGTCAGATGATATCATACCGTCCGACACTACCGCTGTAGTTAATTGTCTCGGTCTGATGATATCATGCCCTCGACATTGCTGTTGTTGATACTACTATCGGTCAGGTGACATCATGCCGTTCGACACTGCTGTTTTTAGGGCTAATGTTGGTCTTGCTGGCGTCATCTCCACCGACACTAAAGTCACAGCTATCAGTGTCGGCCAGGTGATGTCATTTGACCGACACTAATAAGTTGATTCAGTGTCGGTTTCTCCGGCCTGACATTGATTACTATTTACAGTAGTGTCATGTGAGGAGTGTTGCACAGTTTGATTGACATTGCAGAACCTTATGACCTGATATTAAAGGGTCTTTTCGTAGCAGTGAACATGATATCCTCACCTGTTTAGGTAAACAATTAAAAGGCAGATTACAAGACGGTCATCCCACCGGGCTTTACCTTTTAATCAGGAGCGTGACAACTCTCACCCACCCTCCCGAGATAAAAGTTAGGTGGGATGACCGTCTAGTAACTCGCCTTTATTATTTCTTTTAACCTGACCTTAAAATTTGAAAAAAGTGGGACATTCCAGGAAAAAGTTAGGTGGGTCCACGTGACAGCTCACATGATTTGTTCCTTCCTCTTCCTCGCTACCAGCTACTGTGCAAAACTGTTAATGGTTTAATATCCATTAATTCACTACTATGTAAAAACCACTGGGTTGATAAAACCACTCAATCAAGCCTGTGTATGACCACGCGGCGAATACAGCCAGTGTGGAACAAAACTCGTAATTTTTTATAAACAAAATAAGGATATCAATTATCTTGACAGATCACTCCGAAATTAAGGATCATCCGGATATGCTAATATCATAGTTGATCAGAACCGTTCATCATGCATCAATCTTACACACATGGAAGCCACAGCATGAGAACAAACACCTTCTCAAAAGAAAGACTTGGTGGGACCACCTAACCCTCACCAACCACCCCCCCTCATGGTTCCTTTCTACCCCTCCTCGCCGTCTATATATGTTGACCCTCTAAAGACTATTTCTCAGATCCAATCTAGAGAGTGGAAAATCAGGCGACTAAAGAAAGACTGACGGACGACAAGGCTGATCAACGACTTGCGCTCTCTCCTCTCTTGGTGACAACTTCGCCTCTCGCTCCTCCACACTCGAGCTTGAAACAAGGTGAAACCTAACACACACAACTTATGTTTTCTGAATAATGACGGATTTGACTGTTTCATCTCGTTCATGTGCTCGTGCCGCATATTGATTTTTTCTTAAGATATACGTCGTGTTCTTATTGGGTCTATTACTTAGATCTCTCCCTTCGCTTGCTCTCGTTGGGACACAATGTCTTCTTGCATAGATCTATATATGATTTATAGATCTACTCGATTGTCGCTCGTATTTATCGTGTCTCGGTGACTTCTTTCATAGTCGTGTTGTTGTTGATGTTGACTGAAGCTCACTTGGATTACTAACGTTGGACGCCTTGGTGACTTTAACTCTGTACTTCGCCATTGATATTGAGAGAACAAGGTTTGTAGATCCACTGACCACTGGGTTATCATTGATATTCATGGCGTGTAGCTTGGTGACTTCTTCCTAGTTTGTAGATCTGTTTGATTACACGGCGCTGCTTGATCTTCTTTGATCCTCTTGGCCAGAACAAGAACGCGCTGGAGTGATTTCGTCCCGTTTTGGTTGTTTTCTTTGGGGTCTTCCACCCCCCTCCCCCCCCCCCCCCAACCTCTTGTCCCATGATGGTTTTTCCCTCTGTTTATATTTGTGTTTTTTCTCCTGTTTAGTAGTTTCCTCGACATGGACTAGCGGACTTATGATTCATGTGAATCTGTAGTTTTAAATTTTTTTTTGTCTTGCAGTGTCATCTTTGATTCCTGTGATGTTTTTTTTTTCTATTTACAAGTACCTAGATTTCAACGAGGACTACAAATCTATTTTTTGTATATCCAGGGGGGTCTATTTTTAATATTTCCATTTCATGGCACGCTCGAGGTTTGTGAAGATTCAGTGAATCTTAACGATGATTTGGTCCGTTTGAGTGAGATTTCTTTGCCCTTATATAAATGTATTGGTTGCGAAATCTGGGTTCATTCATTTATTTCGATACTATATATATATCTTCCAATACGGTTACTCACATTTTCTGTTCCCTCTTCGATCTGTTTTGATTTCGAAGGGGCTTGAGCAGTTGCCATGGCGAGCCACCACCGTGGAGGCGGCCGAGGCAGCGGAGGCGGCCGGGGCCAAACGAACCCTAGCGTCTCGCAGGGAGGAGGCCGAGGCGGGCAGTACTACGGCGACGAGCGCGGTGGCAGAGGCGGTGGCCGTGGCTGCCAGGACTACGGTGGCCGCGGCGGCAGAGGCGGCGGCCAGGGCTTCGATGGTCGCGGCGGCCGAGGAGGCCACGGCTACCAGGGTGGGGCTGGACGTGACGGCGGCGGTGCCGGAGGCCGCGGTTATCACCAGGGGCAGGGAGGCGGCGGTGGCCGAGGCCGCGGTGGTTACCATGACGGCCGCGGCGGCTACCATGAAGGCCGCGGTGGCCGTGGAAGGCATGACTACGGCCGCGGCGGCGGGCAGCAGGCAGGCCCTAGCCGGCCTCCCGTTCTGCGCCAAACCGGACCGCCTCTCGCGGAGCGTTACGCGGCCCTGGCTGATGCCCTGAAGGAGAAGTTCCGGATGATGGACATCCACCGCGACGCGCCCATGTTCCCGACGCGCCCCGGCGTCGGCACCGTGGGGACGCGGTGCGTCGTCGAGGCCAACCACTTCTTCATCGGACTCCGGGATAAGGGCCTGCATCACTACGACGTACGTCCTCCATTCCGTTCTGTTCCGACTTCTGATTCGATCTTCGTTATAGATCATAACGTCCATCTGATTGATCTTTGTTTGTACATGTTGGTTGTTTCCAGGTGAGCATCACACCGGAGTCGACACTGAAGGGCGTGTACAGGCAAGTGATGTCGAAGCTGGTGTCCGAGCACCAGCACACCGAGCTCGACGGGCGCCTCCCCGCCTACGACGGCGCGAAGTCGCTGTTCACCGCCGGGGAGCTTCCCTTCAAAAGCAAGGAGTTCGACGTGACCTTGACCGCCGGCAAGGCGGAGAGGCGGTACAAGGTGGCGATCAAGCACGCCACGGCCGTCAGCCTCGACCAGCTGAAGATGCTGATGGCCGGCATCTCCACGGACATCCCCGGGAAGGCGCTGCAGGTGCTCGACATCGTGCTCCGGGACATCGTGCTCAACGAACGCAGCGAGATGGAGTGAGCACTCTTTCATGTCTTGATCTCAGTCGTCGCTGTAGTGTACTGTGCGCGTCCTTGAACTGGTTGGTATCTTTTCTGCTTATAGTTACGTGGTTGTTGGGCGCTCGTTCTTCTCGCGGCTCCTTGGTACCATTGAACTTGGTCACGGAGTGGAAGGATGGAGGGGTTTCTACCAGAGCGTCCGCCCCACGCAGCAAGGATTGTCTGTGATCATAGGTCAGTCGGATATAACTTGAACTTAGCAATTTTATAGAAATTTTTAGATTGTTGAGTGGATTCAATAGAATTTGATAACTTAGCAGTAACAGTTTTTGTAGACACTTTTAGATGATTGAGTGCTGTTTATTTTCCATTGCAGACACCTCCTCAACACCTTTCACTGAACCTCTACGATTGACTGACTTTGTCAAGAATGTCCTGGATAAAGGCCCCCATGACGATTTTACTAGTTTGAATAATCAGGAATATTTCAAGGTATCTTCTATTTTTTTTTTCTTGTGGTTCGAAATCGAACCGTGCAAAGATATGTACTACTACGTAAGATTAACGTTGCTGTTTACTGAACTCGCAGATCAAGAAGGCCCTCAAGGGTCTCAAGATTGAAGTCACGCACCGAGGAGACCAGCGCAGGAAGTATCGAGTTACCGCGTTAACAACGCTGGCTCTCCGTGACCTGAAGTATGACCTGCAACCCTTTTTTCCTTAATGTTGTTGATGAAAAATATCTTAGCACCTCTTGCTTGAATTGTGTATTTGAAATAAACTCTTGTATTGTCAGGTTTGAATCTGCCCCTGGGGTTTCCAAGACTGTCAAAGATTATTTCAGGGAAGCATACAGGCTGAATCTGGAATATGATTTCCTCCCGTGTGCGCAAGTTGGCAGCGCGGAGAGGCCTACCTATCTTCCTCTCGAGGTTCCAAATTTTCCATATGCATTCTAATCTTGCTCTATTTGCTCTGTTGTTGATTCTCCATATGCATTCTAATTGTTTCAGGTCTGTCAGATAGTTCCGGGACAGCGCTATCAGAGGAAGCTGGAAGAGGTACAGGTTGCTAGTCTAAGGACGGCAACCTGCCAGAAGCCAAGTGATCGCGTGGGCAGCATTTGTCAGGTAACAGGTTTATGCTGTTGGTGCATTATAATCTATAGATAGAAAACATATTTCTAGGAATCTTTATTAATTCTAACTCCCCATTTGTTTAATTAGATTGTTAACCGTAATGAGTACAACAGCGCTAACCGTGCTAAGGAATTCGGCATAGAAGTTGACTACAGGCCAACTTCTGTTCAGGCCAGAGTTCTACAGGCCCCCAGTGTAATCATCCTTCTTAATTTGCCTTTTCATTACTTTGTACGATGCATTTTTCTTATCAGATTATATCATGTTCTATTACTATTTCTGTAGCTGAAGTACTATGGAACTGGATCTGATAGTTTGTGCTGCCCACGGGATGGGAGCTGGAACATGAAGTATAAGGTATCTTGTTGATCTATTTATTCTACGTTACACCTAACTAATAGGCGCTTGAATGGTCCATTTTCAGTACTAATAATCACCAAATATTTACACTTGATATGATCATGTTTTTCAAAACATTTTATTTTATTTTTTGCAGAAAGTAGTAAATGGAGCAAGTATCAGCAACTGGGCCTGCATCAACTTTTGTAAACCTGAATATCTGAATAACGATGAAGCTCGAAGGTTTTGCTTTGAGCTGGTTCGAATGTGTCAAAACTCTGGTGTGGTAAGAAGCGTTTTCATGTTCCCTTCGGTTATCTTTTCCTGCAGGACTGGGTAACTATTTCTCTTTCATTTCAGCACATGGACCATTCGAGGCATGCAATACTCAATCCAGATCATTCTCGACTTGGAGACCCTCTAAAATTCACGCAGTTTGTACTACGGGACTGGTTGCAAGGACGAAAGGTTGACCTGCTGCTTGCTATATTGCCCGATAAACATGTGTATGGTAATGTGTATACAAATAGAAAATTTAATTTATCCATAATCAATCTATGTGTACACCTCATCTGATATTAATTCTAACCACAGGAAAATTCAAAAAGTTCTGCGACACAGATTTGGGTTTCATGTCCCAGTGTTGCCTCCAACAAAATGCCAAAAAGATAAATCTTTCAACCTTAGGAAACATTGCTCTTAAGATCAATGCAAAGGTGACGGGACATTCCTCTTGAATTGTTGTCTGACAACAAACAAGATTGTGGATCAATATAATTAATGATACATCTATCAATTTCGCAGGTTGGAGGAAGGAACACAGTGCTTGCTAATACAGCAGTTAGTTTACCAATTGTTTCGAAGAAGACAACAATTATATTTGGTGCAGATGTCACTCATCCATCTGCCATGGATGACAATGCTCCTTCCATTGCTTCTGTAAGTTCTCGTTAGAACACATGTCTATAATTTCATCTAACTAGTGCACCCACAGTTGACGTTTGATATTCCATTTAGGTTGTTGCCACCTTAGACTGGCCTGAGGTGACCAAGTATAATGGGGTTTATCGCGCACAAGGTCATCGGGTAGAGATTATCAGTGAGATGGAAGACATGGTCAAGTATGACCCTTGTGTTGTGCAAGCGAGAAATATAGAAGTATATATATATGTATGTATATTGGCCTCCTGTAAAGAAATTCATTAATACTTTTTGCAGGGAGCTTCTAATTGCATTCACACAGAAGCACGGGACAAGGCCCCAGCAGCTGGTATTCTACAGGTCAGTATTTTTCAGTTGTTCTTAGGGATGAAAGTGGGCATGCATGTCTACAAGTTCACATATGGTTCACATTTTGCGGGTAATCCATAAATACCGATAAAATTTGAACTAGATTTGGCCCACTTGCATCCCTAGTTCTACACTGTGCTCTTGGTATTGTTATGCCGTGTTGAATTTTTATTTTGCTTTTCTTCGCCTTCATTCAACTGTCAGGGATGGCGTAAGCGAGGGCCAGTTTAAACTGGTGTTGGAACAAGAAATCCCAGCTGTAGAAAAGGTAACCTCAGTTTTAATTAGGAAAATGATGATTCTTTTCAAATTATTGTTAGATAATATTACCCTGCTTTCTTCAGGCTTGGAAAGACCTTTACAAGGAAAAGCCACAGATAACATTCATAGTAGTGCAGAAGAGGCACCACACAAGGCTGTTCCCTAGTGGCGGCAGTTTTAAAAATGTTCTACCTGGTTTGTGTGTATATATATATATATACCGTAAACTCTGCATCATTTAACGATGGTGTTTTCGCTCACATTAATTTTCCTTAAAAACTGCAGGCACGGTGGTTGATACGAAGATATGCCACCCGACAGAGTTCGATTTCTTCCTGGTTAGTCATGCAGGGATCTTGGTAAGACATGATGCCTAAAGCTATCACGCATGGTATACTTAGTTCTGGAGCCAATGCGGTGGTAAAAAGTGTTTGCTTGTGCCATTTGCCATTGCAGGGAACAAGCCGTCCTACGCATTACCATGTGCTGCGCGATGACAACAAGTTCAGTGCAGATGACCTGCAGACTCTAACATACAACATCTGCTACACGTAAGCATGTTCTTTCGCCTTCGATATTCCTGTTGTTTGAAATGGTCAGTTTATTTGTCTAACGGTTGGTTCCGTGCTATCTCTTGCCAGATATTCAAGCTGCACGCGCTCCATATCGATTGGTATGTCCTTATATCTGGTTATATGTATGGTAGTGTTAGAATGCACCTTGTTCCTGTATTTATTTATTTTTTCTCAGCCATGGTATCTTGTGCAAATACTTGTTGAATTGCGTGTTCTGAATATCGTTTCGAAAAAAATATGAAGATAAGAACAGAATTAATAAACTTCCACTTATGTCAGCACTTATACCATCTCAACTAACGTGGTGTTTGTGTTTCAATGTGCAGCTTCTCCTGCGTACTACGCTCACAAGCTCGCATTCCGTGCCCGCTTCTACCTGCCTCAAGTCTCTGACGCCACAATGAGTGTCGGTTCCAGCAGTTCAGCTGCCGCAGCTCAACTTGCAGAGGTCAAGGAAGAGCTGAAAGGGCGCATGTTCTACTGCTAGCCCTCGAGCAGTTAAACCGTCAGGCTATGACTAATTGCGAATTAATGGCATTGGCTATTGTTCTGTTAATTAGCCGTCCATCCATGTAGCTAGACATGCATGGTTTGGACATGTAAGGAGTGTATTACTGTATTGACATTTTGCTGCTTCCTGTGAACAAGTTACGGTTTCATGCATGGTTTATATTAGTGACAGACATATATGGTCGTCTAAATCAATCGCTAGTTTGAGTTGAATATTCGATTCGTTCTCTTGCCGTTTAGTTTAGTTTACTTTGAAATGTCTTGTTTTGTGTAACCTTGTGGTCTCTATTTTACACCCCTACCGCACACTTCCATAATCTGGGTTTTTCTTTTTTTTTTCTTTTCGATCTAATACGCATTTCTTCTATTTTCAGTAGCCAAGTATATTTTTCTGTTCTACGCTTTCTGTTTTTCCAAAAAAATATTTCTTCCAAAAAAAAAAAATTTTGGCCGGCCCGACATGCCATGCCTCACGGGCCATGCCACTTTGAACCACGGGATCAGGTGCCACCCACGGTACGATCCATTATTAAGATCATGCCGGACGAGTCTATTACCCTACACATACATGCACATTTAGTACCTCGGTGAGCTTCGTTCGTTGCCATCTCAGTTTTTCAGACTTACCGGGTGTTGCGCTGCAGTGGATCAAGTTGTGAGCAGGTCTGTTTTGGCTGTGTTGCAGAACGCGAGTTTCTGTTGTCGCTGGGAAAACCAGAAGTCCGTCCACGCCAGCTCTTGTTCTTTCGTCCTGCTTGCATGCCGATGCCGCTTGAGGGAGTGATAAGTGATGACCAAGCCGTGGGCGCGGAATCTCCAGATCGTGAGCGACGCCGTCTTCGTCCAACTCTGCACCGTGGCCTTTGAAGCCGAAGCCGTCGTCATCAACGTTCGTGTTTGCTGCCGCGCCTCAGTTCAGCGCGCGCACGTCGTTCCTTCGAAGCGGCGGTCGTCCTCGCCGTACGTAGTCCAGTGGCTGCCGTCCTCGTCTCGTCAGTTCAACCTGTGGTGAGCTCTCTTGTCCACCTTGCGTCGTTTCTCGTCTGAGTTCTGAGTAGTTCGGGCCGGTTCGTAGTGTCGCTGCGGTTGAGAGGCTCGCTCAGAGGAGTACCGCGGCAAGCCGTGGTGAGCTGTTCCGTCCGGTGTTCTCTGGTTCACGTAGTTTTCGCCGTCGCTTACGTACGCTAGTGCCGTAGAGTTCGTGTTCTGGGAGCGTTACTGTGGAGCGCCGTGTTGGAGCTTGTACATTGCGTTAGTTAGCCGCTGCAGTTTTCCCGGTTCCGTTAGTGTTCAGCTTGTGGTTGGCCAGTGAGGTTCGCTTGGATCAGTTCCTGCGGTCGATCTGTGCGCTTTGGAGCATGGAAGGAAGGGCACGTCTTGGAGACCGTTGCCGCAAGCTTCGTCGTGCGCCTGGGTTTGCGACCGAGGTGTGGCGCAGCCGTCCGTCGCCGCCGGTTTGTCGCGCTTGGGAACCTGCCACGTTTCCGGTTGAGGCTCCGTCGTTTTACCCGTTCGTTCCAGCAATTTTCCTCTGGTAGCTCGGCCGTTTGCCTGGCTGCGTACGTTCGAGTCCGAGGCTGGGTCGTTCAGATTCGGAGCTTCAGGCGAGTTCTCCAACAAAAGTTGCTACCTGGGAGCTGCCCACCATCGTGCTGGAGAGAGAAAGAATGTAATGAGATGTTGGAGAAGGGAGAGAGAGAGAGACAGAGGATAGACTGCATGGTCCTGTGGACGACGGAGGAGATCAGGAGACAGCAAGCCAAGCCTCGGTACTTGGTTTGAGAAAGGATAGCAATAGCATCGCTTGCTCCTGGGCGTCCAAGCCAAGCCACGTGAAGATCAGTCGAGTACTATCTAAGAATATTTTATTCTATGGAATTTTCTTAGTAAGGTTAATCATGGGGAATCCAAGAGAAGTTCCTTTTAGTTTTAATTTTTTTTAAAGTTATCCTATTAAATTTGTGTCGTTAATCTTTTCATGTAGGTATGTATCTTCCAAGTTGTTTCCATATCTGATTTTGGAACGTTTAGACTCATAGTTCGATTTGAATTTAATTTTTCAAATTCGAATTTGCCATTTAATTAGTTCTCACCTGTTTTTCGTACCGTTTATTCAGTTGGAGATATTGTTGATGAGGACCTGAAGATTGTTCTGCATGAAGAGTGTACCATTTATTTAGTTGGAGATATTATTGATGAGGACCTGAAGACTGTTCCGGATGAGATCTCAAATTACGAGGCAAGCGCGCTTCTTGATTAATTTTGTACCTAATTTTTAAACTGCATATTTTGATTGAAACTATAATTTATATGCCAAACATTTTAAAATATACTAGCAACATTTTCAAGTGATGTCTATTTATCATTCCACAAATTATGAGCCATAGGATTAATTTAGTATTATTATTTTATTTCTATACTTAGCCCTTAGTCGCGTTTATTTTATTTATACTCAGCTCTGTTTAATCGCATTTATTTTATTTATCTTTATCTAACACTTATCACTGTAAAAAGAATTTGTGTCAAAATATTTTTGAATTGTGATTTAAATGTGTGAGTTTTGCAAATAACTCTATACATAATATTTTAGCAGAAGCCGGCTGGAGTCTGAGATGTTGGAAGACTTTTAGAAGTCCCTATGAACTTGCATGCGGTGGGTACAACGAAAAGGGCTTCAACCTTTTTGTGAGAGTTGTTGGTTGTTGGTGTTGAAGTTGGAGAGAGTGGCTGCCTCATCAATTAAGTATCGAGTCCTTCAAGCTTTGTACTCTCAATTGCTTACCATGCATACCATGCGATTCTGTATGGACAGTTAGCTTAATCTTAAAGCTTGCCGAGGCTAGTTGCTTACCCGTAGACTTGCAGTGTTGTGTTAATGTGGTGTCGAGTTACGACTCCTCTTATAAAGTTGAGATACCCCACTTTATCAGAGATAGGCTCCTCACAGCTGTAAAACCCAATTGTGTGGGCAATTAAGATCCATATCCTAGAGAATAAGTGACCTCACATAAGGTTTAGATACCCCACTTTATGAGAGATAAGCTTCTCACAGCTGTAAGACCCAATTGTGTGAGCAATTAGGATCCCTATCCTAGAAAATGAGTGACGTCCAGTCCAAACTTTGTGGATAAGTCTTATGTACTTGTCGAGACTATGACGATGATTCTCGACAGCACATCATGTGGGTCTAAGTGCATACAATCTGCATAGTTATAGTCAATATGCACCGACATGTCCTATGTCAAGATACCGTCTGAGTTGTGCTTTTTGTTGAGTAGTTTTGGATTTTTTCCCTCTACCTTCTGTTT
This sequence comes from Zoysia matrella, assembly GCA_001602295.1. Classification (NCBI taxonomy): domain Eukaryota; kingdom Viridiplantae; phylum Streptophyta; class Magnoliopsida; order Poales; family Poaceae; genus Zoysia; species Zoysia matrella. Next base: position 155,265 of record BCLG01000194.1, read on the forward strand.
TTAAATGTTTAGACTCTGCCCTTTGAGCCGTGGCTGGGTGTGAAGATTACACCATCATTTAAAATAAACCTCCGTTTAGAACAATGAAGATTCTTACGGGTCAAGATAACAAAATATGATAGTTTTAAAATAAAACTTCTTGCATATTTAAAATAATTTTTTCAACTTACATTTAACACTTGAGCCAGCTTTAATTCTTGAAACTACTCTTGCATATATATATTTTTGATAGATAGTGCGCGGTTTAATAAGTATTCACGTACTCACTACTTTTCACGCTTTTCACGCCATCTTTTTAAGAGGACAACCATGTGTTCGACTTCGACTGCTTTTTGGATGAGATTTGCTCTTACATTCAAGTTGCGTGTGAAGGAGGATCATCATGGTGTTGCTTCCGCTTGCTGAATTCTCTCTAGTAATGCTCCGCTTGAGATGTTTAATATGTTTTGGATGGTCATGTTAATTTATTTATCTCTAACTTTGTTTAACATTTCTGTTATGATTTTTTATTGACCACTTGTGATGCCATACTTGTCTACCTCCTGAAATTGGCGAATGTACGTGGAATTGAGTATTATTGAAAGATAATAAATTCCAGTTGTTACACGCACCTTACCATCAAACTGCATTATTTTATTTGATTACTTATAAAATAAAGATACAATTACTAAATCTTAATAAACCAGCCTCCATGCTGAGCCTGGCCGGGTAGGTACGAAATAAACTTGGCCGTGTCATGCTTGGGCCGGACTGATTTTTCTGTGCCTCATACCGGCCCAAGAAGCACAGCTCATTTGACCAACTAGGCCTGAGCTGGGCACGGTCTGCAAAATAGATGGCCTAATAAGCAAATTTAGCCCAGCGTCTGGGGTATTTGCACTCTAAAATGACCTGAATGACCTGGCATCTATTTTAGAGTACCAGCACGGGTAAAAAAAATATTAAATTAAAAAAATATAAAATTATAAATTATAAATTTCTTATTATTTATCACCATGATAAAGGTTAAAATTTACATAGATATTTAAAATTTGATACACTTTAAAAATTTCTAAAAAAAATAGCTATATTTTTTTTACACTCATTATCTCGATACTTCAATAATTGTAGCAAAAAATTTAATCCTGAATATATTTACATCCTACACATGACATGAATAATGAACTAATAAACAACTCATAATTCATTAAGTCATATATTTCATCGAAGAAGAATTTGGTTTTCTATGATACGAAAAATGTAATCTCAAATATTTTCTGACAATATCCTTCTTGTCTCATTTAAATTAGATGCTTAATAATTGAACCAAAAATTCTCTCCAAATATCTAATGTGCATGTAGTTCTAATAGATGTCTCCATCATCAGTGTCAGATGAATGCCACTTTACAGATTAAAACCGAAAAAATATTCAGATATTTTGTTATTGCACGACATGCATTGTATGTCAGCACTAACTACTTACAATTTTATTTAGTGTTCAGATACGAATGTTGAGTTAACAATTGTAACACAAAAAATAACATCTTAGAAAATTGTTGGCACTAACATCCCAGAAAATTGCAACAGAAAAACTAACAGTCACAGGAGTTCAAACAATAAGTTTATCAGTTCTGCCGCTAAGGAATCCAAACCCCTTTGGATCTTCACCCACAATGATGAGGCTGTCCTCAGCCAACTTTTTCCCATCAGGTGAAGATTTAGGGGCATTCGGATCTGCGTGGTCGCTTATTCCTGATAAATCCAAAAGGTAAGATTTAGTTCATTGCTGTATTGCTCCAAAATAAAAAGCACAAAGAATAAACAAGATAAGAAGCAATACTCGTTTTTCACCCATTAAAAAAGTAAAATGAAACATATCCAGGTATTCCTACAGGCTGACATCCCAGAAAAGATGTGACAAACCAGTTTAGCTCAAATAGCAGTCAAGAGCCCAAAGCATGACATTTATCCTATCATTAAGAGCCACCGTCCCAAATGATGCTTCATTTGACAAGTTATTAAAAATCAAACAGGGATGATGCTACATTTGACAAGTTATGATAAATTTGCAGATACTGTAATTCATATAATCAAATAGGGATGATACTACATTTGACAAGTTATGAAAAATCAAAGCAAAAAACAGAGTCACGCACCTAAGGCAGAGACACAGCACAATTGTATTTATGTTCCAAAATTAAAATCTGATGTACTTTCTTCGCAATCCCATAAAAAATCCTCGCAAAGTGAGTCATGTCAACGTGAGTCCTAATGCTCGTGCTAATGATAGTCTAAAAAAGTATTAACCCAATATACAAAATTCATAGAAACAAAGAGATGCACCAGTATAACAAAGAATTAAGGTACACCTTGTTTGGTACTCAAAAGCTCCTTTCTTATTCTCTATTAACACCCATGACCCATGCCAGGAGGAATAACATATCATGATTCATTTAGACCGAAGATGCTGCTTATAGCACGATTAAAAAGAAAAAAAATATATTTTGAACTGGAATTCCATATTGCATATCTGAAATCATGAAATTCAAAGCCCGTACACCTAAAGCAGTGAACTGGATGTCAGCTGAAAATTCACTTCGCAATAGATATTAAAAAATAATTAGTATTTTTTTACAATAATTCAAGTATCCATTAAGCTTAATATAGAATAGAATGTGATACTGGGTAAATATGATGCACTGAAATGCAGCATCAGCTGCAGCTTTTTACACCAAGGCAAGTCAATTGAGTTGATGCCTACTGAACAAACAAAATAAAAATTGAAAAAAGAAAGGCAAAAATAAAGAAACTTAACATAGACATCGCATGCTGAAATTTTAAACAAGACATGCAAATAAACACAAGAAAATAGCCTATTAAAAAACAAGCAACTGTAGGCATTTATCAAAACCAATGTGCACACTCCAGAACACCTGGCTTCTGCTGAATCATCAACCGACACTGGAAACCTTACACTACATTCTGGTACATAATTGATCTCACAACCTCAGATATCAACAACCGGAGAATGGAAAACAAAGTTTGGAGATGTGGTAGTGACGTCCCTGGTAAAAATTGACATGATTAGTCGATGAATAAAAACTTGTGAGGTATCACCAGAAAACAGTAGATGAAAATAGAAATTAATCACCCCTAGATCAAAGGACAGCAGAAAATATTTTGAATACATATAAGACTGACTGCATAATGGATTAACATAATACATATCCACAAAGCAAGCGGAATAGCAGAAAAACATGTCAGATCTCAAGAAATTTTATTTTATTCATCACCTTGATCTCCCTGAATGAACGGGATGAGCAAGCTTTTCTACGGCTTGAGTCCAAAACCAGCAGCTTATCCGCCTGCTTCAAGTTACTTCAGATTGCTGCCAATGCATACATATTGTTCGACGAAATACCCCTTCAGAACAGCAACCGAGCAGATGAAGAATCGCAACGGGAAATAGCATAATCGAAGAAAGCTAATCATAAGAGTTAAAATATATGCACGAACATGACGCATTTAAGGAACTCGGGGATGGCAAGTGCCAGAGCACGAGGCACATAAGTTTTTTTCTTTTGATTAGAATTCAAATTAACATGTTAGAATTATATTACCTTCCTGGCCCTGAGTATCGATCACTTTGCTCACTGTAAAAGCAACCATTTCACAAGTTATACACTTATATACATAAGATACAAGAAATAAAAAGAAGAAAGAACAGCAGGGGCGTTCTACCATTTGGCTGAACACATGATGTGCATAAGAACAAATGAACATTAACACCCACAAGCACAAATTAAACAACCCTTGCACTTGTATGCTCGTAATCCAGGCCATGTTCACATCTCCATAATAAAATCACAAATATCAATTCAAGTGCATGTTGCTACAATCTGACAAATTGATGCTAAATGTAGACAGACAAAAGGGGAAGGAGCAACTGATGGTGGCAGGAGCAAACCTTGCTTGTTCTTGCCCATCAAGAGGCCCAAGCACCTTGCCGACCCTTCAGAAACCTGAGCCACAGCACAATGCATACATAAAAATCAACTGAAATC
>BCLG01000194.1:177438-195634 GCA_001602295.1 Zoysia matrella
CCCCCGCGTCGCGCTCAGTTGCCGCCATCGCCGCCCCGCGCTACGTCGTGCGCAGGCCGACTGCGCCGCTTGACTCCTAGACAGTGCCGAGCCGATGAAGACCTCAACCGGATCTGAGACCACCAGCACCATCGACGCCATGCACCTCCCGTGCGAGCCATCCACCTCCCCTCCTCCCGCTCCCGTGCCGTCCACATCCATGGTCTTCCTCCACCTCCCGCTGGATCTGCGTCTGTGTCCTCGATGGTGCGCGCAGAGGGCCGATGCAGAGGAGATCTGCATGAGAGATAGAGAGAGAGTCAGTGCAAGTGTGCAATGCTATGTCTGAGGAGAGAGAGGTGGAGGCGGCCGAAGAGGGAGAGAGAGGGGCCGACGGTGTGTGGCCACCGGAGGCTAAGCCAACGACGTGTGGCGGCCAAGGGCCAAGCTGTCGTCGCCGGTGCTTGAGATCTGGACGTGCACTCACCTGAGACAGAGAGAGAGAGAGCGCAGGTTGATGGGCGTTGGCCAGAGTGGCCCGGCACGCGGCGGCGTCCTTGGCATGGCGCACGGCGGCCTAGCGTGAGCAGCGACTGGCGCGCGAGCCGCCAACTCCACTATCGTTCCTCTAGGGGTTGCCGCCCTCTCTCTCTCTCTCTCAATCAATTAATTGATGGCCTCGTGGTGGCCCAGTGCTCCTTGTTGGCATTTTTTATTGGTGTGGTGTGCGGCTGTTGGGGTCTTGGACGGCCAATATCAAAGGTGAGTGTGTTTTTTCTTGCCTCATCGAATGGTGGTAAAACTAGTCATGACTTCAGCCGTGGATTGCCAGCGTGGACTTGAGCTCGGATCGTAGATTTCTTTCGGCCAGGCGGCGGTTGACGCGGCCCGCCTGCGCAGACCAGGTTAAGGCAGACGGTGGTCTTAGTTGACCGCCTGCACAAATAAAATGATTTGGGCAGGCGGCTGTTTATGTCAGCCGCCTGCATTAGAAGTATCTCCGCATGTGGTTATTTTTCCGAGGCCTACATGCTTCTTAATGCAAGCAGTTTTAAATTATGAACTGCTAATATGTGTTGTAAGGGGTGTCAGGATAAATGCTTTTTTATCAGTGCAAGGAGGATTCATCCACTAGGACATTCGATCCAACTCCAAATATTCAATTCTTTCTATCCATTAAAAATTCTTCACGGAGACACTGATGTGGGGCCCACATGAAAGTCAAGAAAGTGAGTCGGCACTAACTTAGCACCAGAAACTGACCCTTTTTTTTAAGAAAAACCACGAACTGACTTAGGGATTCCCTGTACTCAGAGATTGTAGGAGCCCTACAAATTGCGGAAAAGGAGGTGAAATGCGATAGACAACATGTGGCTTAGTACATTTTGCAAAGCATGTCAATATTGTGATCTGACTTGATAATTTTCAGAAACCACTTGTGATCGGGTTTATCATGGTCACCCTAGATAACAGGAAGAAACTATAAAAATCTTAATATCATTTCAGTTTGATCCGTGATAATTGTATGGATTAAAAAAACTATCTTTCTACATGTTATTATCAATTTATAATTATTCCAAATTTAATTCCTACTTTAAATGTAATTATAATTTGATGAATAATTCAAAACTTTTTTATGAATGCTTATTAGTTACAGGGCCAATATTTTCTTCTAGCATAATATTGCTTGAATGCACTTTATTTCTACCATCAAGTGCATTTTTATGAAGTGGTAAATAATTCCTCTAGCTAGCATAGTATTTCCTTAAATACATTTTTTTGTGTTATAAATTATTTCACATTTCTTTCCTTGTGCCACATTCCACCCTGATTGGTTGCATGCCTTTATGTGGCATAGACTAAAAAGAGATTGCCCTATTAATTTTTCATAGTTGTCAAATTGTAATGAATTTGGAGCTAGGTGACATGGAGGACGATGATCCTCTCCCAGTTTTTTCAACCTAACGTAACTAATTGCATGTGCTATTGTCAAGCGGATCATGGATGAAAAATATGTGTTTATTGTTACTGTGTATAGTATCTTTGTGGTTATTGGTTCAGCGTATATGTCACAGTGGGATCGTTCGATCTGTTTGTTGTGTACCACTCTAATGTATTTGTGTGTAAGAAACTTTCAATGTGTATGTGTGGACGCGTGCTCAGCATGTCTAGTGTGTATGTGTGTGAACCACTGAATCACACGACCTGTGTGTGTGAACCACTGAAGAGTGAAGAATCTGAACGCCGAGGTGGAGGCCAGCCTGCGGGCAAAAGCTCCAAGTGGGAGACAACGCAATCGTCGAGGTCAACGTGCAGATCCACCAGGTGCCCAGATGGAGGACAGCCTACGGGCGGAGCTTGAGATGGGTGATGGCAGGCTCGCAGAGGCCGAGGCGCAAATCCGTTGGGCCACCGAGGTGGAGGCGAGCCTACGGGCTGAGCTCCAGACGCGCGACATCAGACTCACCGAGGCCAAGGTGCAAATCCGCCAGCCTGCGGGAAGAGCTCCAGATGCATGATGGCAAGCTCACCAAGGCCAAGGCGCAAATCTGCCGGACAACTGAGATGGAGGCCAGCTTACATGCTGAGCTCCAGACGCGCGACCTCAGGCTCGCCGAGGTTGAGGCGCAAATCCATCGGGTGTCTGAGATGGACGCTAGCCTGCGGGCTGAGCTCCAAGCGGGAGACCACTCAATCACTGATGCCAAGCACATATCCACCAGGCTGCCAAAACAGAGGCCAGCCTTCGGGCTAAGCTTCGGATGGGTGACGACAGGCTTGCCGAGTCCAAGGTGCATGTCAGCTGGGCTGCTGAGTTGGAGGCCAGCCTACGGGCTGAGCTCCAAGCGCATGACCAGGCGATCGCTAAGGCCAAGGCACAGATCGACCAAGCTGCTCAGACGGAGACCAGCCTGCGGGCTAAGCTTCAGATGGGTGATGACTGGCTTGCCGAGGCCAAGGCGCTTATCAGCCAGGCCACCGACTTGGTGGCCAGCACATGGACTGAGCTCCAGTGGCGTTCCTAACGGGTGGAGCACGTATGCCACGGCATACTTAAAATTTTAGATGCGTATAAAAATACATATAAATTATACGATTTTATATAGAACTTATACCAAATTGTATATGTAAAAAATATTACGGCATACCCTCACTAAAATCTTAAGTACGCCATTGTTGAGATCCAAGCGCGTGATCAGGCTGTCGTCGAGGCTGAGGAACAGATCCATCAGGCTGCTCAGATAGAGTCCAGCTTGCGAGATGAGCTAAAGATGCGTGACAGCGCAATCACCGCACTGCAGGCTGAGCTCAATGACGTGCAGGAAACTCAAAGATGACCATCAACCCTGTGCCCCGAGTTCGCCGCCGCATGCATGGCCAGGTGATAAGCAACTCAGCCCGTACGGTTCCTGTTGTGCAGCGTGATGATGAAGAGGTGGAGGTTAGAGATGAGGCAAGACTCGAGCAAGGCCTGACAAAGAATACTGGGAAGGGAGTTCTTTGGAAGCATTTGCCAATCTATGTGCCAGGAACAGAAGGGGATGCCAACAAGGATAATGAGAGTGACACCAATATGTTCATGGCTGCAGCATCAGATTCCATGGCCGGTGATGAAAATGATGATGTCTTGGTGAATGTAGTTCCACTTGCTGCTCCGAGGCAGGGAACGCTAGAGACTCCACCGGACATTCAGGATGCTCCAGAAAAAACAGCTGAACATGGTGTGGTTAGTGACAATATCGAGGATACTGACATGCCTTATGATGACCAAGGAAGAACCAAGAAGAGAGGATGCAAAATACGTGGGGATTGAATGTTTTACAAGATGGTTTCCAAAGCTCTAAAAGAGAGAGATGGAAAGAGCTTCTGAGGTGGTACCCACAGTCCAAAACTATTGGTGCTGGCTGTATGCCCCTGGGTCTTCGCAGTCAGTGAACGTGGAGAATACAGATCCAGAGGCACCGCAAAAGCAATTCATTGAGGTATGTTAATCCTACATCATCATGCTTAAAAGGCTAATCACAATATTACCATGTTTCTATTTGTGGCATATAATTTTGTTTACCTGCTGAAAGATAAAAATATTTATGTAGTATTTTTTCAAAGTCGTAGAACTTTTGAAAAGCTAAAAATTAAAATATTTGTGGTATTTGTTCAAAGATGGTGTTCTCACCAAATATAACTTGCAAATTGGAATCGGAATGGTAGCAAAGTTTGTAGCTTCTTCACTAAGCATGAGTCAATTCACCGTTTATTTTTTGATGTCACTTTGCTAAGTGTGTGTTACAAGTTGCTTTTAATTTAGAACCACCTGACAATTCACATATTTGAGAGTTAGCTTGCGGGGGTGCCGCATCTGATTTATGTTTAGCAACATGGATAAGTACAGATAATATGGTGTACTTGACAATGCTCTAACTAAATCATATGCAGGCATAGGAAGTCAGGAACCCATTGACTGATTTTGAGCACAACTTTGCACAAATGAGGAGGGCAACGTGATGATCCAGAATACACGACGAAACCTTGTGACTACAATGGTAATGCAGATGATTGCCAATAATGGACGGAGATTTAGTAATAGGATCTGTACTGAATAACTTATCTTCGATACATGAACTAATGCATATGGAGGTGACATGGAGGATGATGATGCTCTCCCAGTTTTTTTTTTCAACCTAACGTAACTAATGCATGTGCCATTGTCAAGCGGCTAATGGATGAAAATACGTGTTTATTGTTATTGTGTATAACATATCGGGTTAGAAAATATGAATTAGAAAATCAAAAGCATAAGATAAAGCAAAGAATCAAAGAAGTTGATATTAGAATTTTAGGCCCTGTTTATTGTTCTGTACAGGGGCCTCCAAATTTATCGGGACGCCTTCTTGGGTCGTGAATGGATACTCTTGGTTCATGAATGGATATGCTTTCATTTATGGAGCTTTCTCGTGACATGGATTCTCTAAGTGTCTAACGACGTATGGTTACTATTGTAGAGGGATTTCATGCTATCAAATTCCATTTACTGGATGACTGCAAACGAAAAATATATATGTGTGAACTGTAAATAGAGTATAAGTATATTGGTAAATGTTTCTAGTTGACTTTCATATGGCTTGCAAAATTTTGAAAGCAAAACGTGAATGTGCTACTAGGATTTTAGGTGCGCTGAAATGTAGGACAACCAAAAAGGTCATATAAAAGAATGAATTACTAGAGAAATATAACTAGCACGTGCTTCTGTATATGTACGAATACTCAAAGAGGCCGACGAAACCCAGCCCAAATCTAGGCTGGGCTCTAGGCCTACCGGCCTTCTTGTTTTGACAACAAGCTTCGTTGAATCCCTCAAAAAAAAGCTCCATTGAATCTCGATGCGCCGCCAGCATTGAGCAACAGTGGATTAGATCGCCAACAACAACCTTTTCAGCACCTATATATCTCAACAAGCGCGTGCAATGCAGGAGATCTCCACCTCCATGCTGCCGGGGTCGGGTAAGGATCGAGTACGTTGTGCTACGGCTGAAAGAGCCAAGAGCGGGGATGGCAGCGGCCAGAGGAAAGGAGCTCACGGTGCCGGCGGCAACATTGCTATCTTGTTACTTTGCCCCGGTGTCAAGAAGGCATAGAAAACAGTGCCTACTTGTTACTTTGACAATAGTGAGTAGACTGATTAGTTACAACGATACCTAGATATGCTGTTACATGATCGTTATACTTCCACGTAAGCTTCATACTGCACCATTCGCATCAGAACATGCTATTGGTAAAAAGCATAGCCAACTGCTTTTACCAGATATCTGAACAACTCGCATAGGTAATCCTAAAAGTTCAGCAAATGATGTCTCTTTCCCTGTAGCACACGGTACAAAATCTAGCTTTTGATAACTGCAATTTTACCGTGGGCAAAGGAAGTTAGGGAACAATTTAGAGCTGGTCATGGTTCTACCGTCTAAAACACAAAACCACTAATTTACTTTGATTAGAGGTCCATGGGAGCCTGCACCACGCCAGAGAAGACGTTGTCTGCCAACCATCAGCAGGACACAAAGATTGTGATTCCCTTGATGCCTCTCATTCCTAGCACACCCAACACACATAGAAACACTCTGGGTAGGCATGCATGCAACTACTCTCGTCCTCTCCGTTTACAAGTTCCTACTCACTCAGTCTAAGTGTGGTTGATGAAGGCTCATTACTCTGTATAAAAAGGCTGGGAGAGGGGCACTAGGTTAATTATTACTACCTCCGTTTAAAATTTAAGCATTTCTATGATTGATCAAGTCAAACTTCTTTAACATTGAATGTTCATAGTGGAGGATTATTGATGCTTTATTATATATACATTATGTTAGTTGATTCATGATGAAATATATTTTTCATAATATGTACTCCAGCTCTTTATATTAGAAAACTAGGCAAAGACAACATGTTCTTTTTTCCCTGAATGAAACACTGGATTTGGGGAAAACTAGACAATCACTGATGACCTCATTTTTATTTTTCCTAGGTATGAAGGATAATGCTGTATTTGGTGAAAACTAGACAATCCGTTGTTTCCCCATGCAATCCATCATCAACAGAAGCTAGCTGTCCTTTGCTCCATCCATTAGACCTAAAAGAAGAAGAATGTTGACAAGTGTTAGAAACAATCAACGATCTCACTTGCACATGGTGTAGTGTGAAATGGAGCAATAAACACAGATTTACAAGCATAATCATCCAATTCTCTTACCTGGTAGCTAGGAGGTGGATAGTGGTGGTGGGAGCGGTGGCGGTGAGAAAGAAGAGGCAATGGCCGTTCTAGTTTGTAGTGATGTTCTAAGTGGAGGAAGTTGTTGACAACCATGTGGTCTATTTCATTCTTTGTGCATAGTTTCAGTACGCAGGCCATCTCCATGTTGGAAACATTTTGCACTGTCTTGCAACAATTGGTCAGGTAGGTTGCACTCACAGAAGGGTACTCTGTCTCAAAGTATTTCTCACAATCCCTGAAGATGGTGACTTTGTCATGCATGGTACATTTTCCATGCACTTGGTAGTGACACGTGATTGTCCACACCAGGAGGAGAACTCCTACCCTTGCCAATGACACCATTTGGGTGCTCCTAGCCTTGACAGTTGTGGGTGGATAAAGTGGGGATGCAAGGCTCAACTAGGTACCCGAATATATAGAAACCTAAAGTGGCTACAAAGTTAAGATATTCGAGTTCTCAAGATGGCTTTGATTCAATAGGATATGTCAGAAAACAGATACTCCCAAACTATAGCTAGATATGCTACCATTTATGCATAGTAGATGTTTATGCTTCATAGATATTCAATACATATCCTCGATGAATTATGTTAGGAAGATGGATAGTCTTGGGTCATGAATGGATATGCTTTCATTTATGGAGCTTTCTCATTGATTTCTCTAAGTCTTTAACGAGGTACACTTACTATTGTAGGGGGGTAGATACTCTTGGATCATGAATGGATATGCTTTTATTTATGGATCTTTCTCGTTGACATGGATTCTCTAAGTCTCTAACGAGGTATGCTTACTATTGTAGGGGGGTTTCATGCCATCAAACTCTATTTATTTTATGACTGCAAATTAGAATATACAAGTGTGAACTGTAAACATTGTATAAGTATACTTTTAGATGTTTTTAGTTGACTTTCATATGTCTTGTAAAATTTTGAAAGCAAACAGTGAATGTCCTACTAGGATGTTAGGCGCACTGAAACGCGGGACAAAAAAAAAAGGCATACTATAAAAGTATGAATTACTAGAGAATATATCTAGCACATGCTTCTATGCATATACAAATACTCAAAAGAGGCCAATGAAGCCCAGTACACGAACCCAGTCAGCCCAAATATCCTAAGCTGGGCTCTAGCTAGGCCTTCTTGTCGTGACAGCAAGCTCCGTTGCATCCCCTTAAAAAACCAAACTGTTAAACTCTCGACGTGTCACTGGCATTGAGCAACACCGGAATAGATTGCCGATGGCAATGCGGCGGTGGATTCCTCAGCACCTATCTCAACAAGCGCGTGCAATTGACAACGTACTTCCTGGTTGCTTCTTGAGATAAGGCAGATTTAGGGTGGATTAGAGTTTGAATATTTTTTCCCTATGTATGTTCTAATATAAACCGTAGTACTTTACTGAATTGCTTAGGGCAATCTGGTCTCTTTTATGGATTGATTCCTTTTTCCCGTCTTTGCTTTGTTTTTTCTAATGATTAGAACAGCTGATTCATTTATAGAGCTTGCTTCTGTTTCCAAGTCACTCTGCTGCTCATTGTTTATGTAAATTGTTTACTTAGTTGCCTGATTCCGAATGTACGTGTGCGCGCAGAGCTCCTGGTTTTGGTAATAACAGGGACGAACAATCTCGATTATACACCTATGGTGATCGAAGGAGAATCTGCCTACCCACCAGTGACCAAAAACAATTGTTGCTTTCACAAGCTGGAGCTAGGCTTCTTATGATAGGTTATCTCAGACTTTCATTTCATTTATTCCGGGGATTATTTTAAGTTGGCTACTGAATACAGTTTTGTTCATGTCATCAGCATGGTGCCCTGAAGGAGTATCTACTTACTGATATACTATTTGAAGAAACTTTTTTCTCTTCTCCATTAATTTTTCTACTATGCTCTGTCCATACCTATGTTAATAGATGCTACATATTTTGCATATGAGTATTACTATTTACCTCTGCATTTTCTGCAGTTGGCAATTGTTACCACAATGGCTAAAATTATTTCTACATTGTACAATGGGTAAGCAGCTGTCATTGTTACAGTTCGCCACCACCAGATAGAGATAGAGATATATTGAGAATAAAAAAAGGTACATTGAGAAGTGAGGATGATAAGTAAATTGAAAAAACTTAAAAAAGCTAGGATGACAAGTAATTTGGGACGGAGGGTCTCCATAATTACTGCTTATAGTAAATATATAAAGTCCAATTGCAATTGATATTGTTGGACTGTGTCTTTAGTTTTTTTTATTATACTGAAATATTTCAGTTTCGATTAATATTATCATTCGTATGTTGTGCTGTTGATTCTCATTGAGCTTACAAATTAATTATGCTTCTTTGATGCTACAGGATTACTAATTAAGGAAGAGCGCATGTTTTTAGGAAAATCTTTCCTGCCGTGCACTACATACAAAGTATGCCACCTACATATAGCCCTATTTTTTTAATATACTTTTATAAATGCTTTTTGGTATAGCTAAACTTCAGGGCTATTCCTCTTTATGTTTATTTTCAGAGATTATATGTGAGAGACTCTTTACAGATTGTTGGTATAAGAGTTTATTATGTCCATTCTTCCACTATGCTTCTCTTTAGTTTCCTAGAACTATCTGTATGATGTATATGATTATTTAGTCCAATGCACTTTTTGGCTGCCTGTCAGATTGATGCTTGCCGGGCGATTATGTGAGTGGTGAGCTGCCATACTGTTGGCATGTATCAATTTGTATATTACATGCTTATGTGTTCAGATTTCATCAGTTTTACTTACTAGCAGAACAACTTCGACGATTTTTACAGCCTCTTCCGGTTTTTCAGAGTTTAAGCACCTTTGTAACTATAGTGTTGTTGCGTTTGCTTTGCCTGTCTTTTGGCCAGATTTTAGATAAATGACAGCTTGGTGACATAGTCAGGCAAAACCTGTTTAACATCAGTTTCTGATACTGTGCTCATAGTCTCATTTTGTTTTAACCAGCGCTGTTGTCTGGAACGCAAGAGGAAACCTCGGGATTGGGAGGAGCAGTTTCACCATTTTTGTAGCACCGTATAAATGATATCGACGCTGGTGTCCGAAAAATCTTATGTCAGATGCAGATTTTCATCGCCAACGTCATGGGTATGTCCCCTTGCATTGGAAATTTGGATGCGGGTGACGTTGCCATTTCAAAACTGTAACTCACGGCCCCCTTACCCTTTGTATCAAGAATCAATGTATCGAATTTTTACTCTGATTTACAGATATTAACTGTGACTGCTACTCTGCTAGCTTTACATTTGATTTTTTTGTTTGTCCTGATGCCAGGAAGCAAGGGGAAAAGGAAGAGTATGAAAGAAGAAAAAAGAAAGGATCAAGAGAGCAGACATAGAAAACAAGGGGGCGATTGGCTTCAATTTCTCTAGGTAAGACATCACATAGTATCAGTAGGTAATGCCCTTGGCTACACCATTTGTTAGTTCTGATATAAACCGTGCTGCTGTGTTGAAGCATTTACCACGGTCTGTGCTCTTTCATGTGACTGCTGACACTGTTTTAATTTGCCATTAATTGTTCTTCTATTTTTATTTTCTTGTGCTACCTGCTAATTGATGGGGGCAACTATACACATACTTAAGGTACTTCTGCGTAATGGCATGCTGAATGAAAGGGATGTTCAGATTACTTGTTTATTTTTTCAGCTATTCTACGATGCCTCTCATGTGGAGTAAGTAGGGTTTTCCTTCGTAAGATGCAATTTGTCCCTATGAGAGAGCACTTCATAATATTCGTCCTTCACAATGTGCAGAAGAAAAAAAAATTCAGCAGGTGAAACCCTTTAGTGGGTGCCTAATGATAATGGTAGTTGAAAGAGCTTTATTTACTATTGTTAGGTCATCCTGTTTAGTTCAATTGAATTACCCCCCCCCCCCCCCCAAAAAAAACAAATTCATTTTTTCATGGGACAAATATATTGATGAGCTATGATTTGTTTTTGGAATCTACACTTTTGGATCAGGAGTTGGATCAAAACTCTGCTACTGAATAGACGATTCTTTGGCAGTAATGGATCACAGCAGCATTGCTTTTAGCTTTCCCCAGGTATTTTTCTTATGATTACTTGCTGTGTCTGATTTATAATTTTATTTTACGACCTCCGGTTTTAAATTTGTTCACATTGGTCACTGTCAATTTGTACTAACCAATGCTGTGTCAGAATGTTTGCATATTGTTTTAAATTCTATTCGATGCACAAAGCTGTAACAGGTTTCACATTTTCAACTCTTATTTCTGTGAACCATCATATTCTTCATTCGATAAAGCGATAGTGGTGTACTTTTACACTCAGCAAACAAGAAACACCTGATTTTCAAAACACATTTTGAAGAAGCAAATTAATTCAAATGAAAAAGTTTTCAACTACAAAGTTGTATAACTTTTCAAGATCTACAACTTTTATTTTGGTTATTTCTTCATTCGACAAAGCGATAGTTACGTTGTTCGCAAAATCTACATCTGTTATATAGTTTTATTAAACTAGAAGAAAGATATATAAGATTTTTGAACAATGTTATTACCACTATGTGGGATGAACAAATGATCAAAACAAAAGTTGTAGATCTTGAAAAGTTATACAACTTTGTAATTGAACACTTTTTAATTTGAATTAATTTCCTGCTTCAAAACATGCTTTAAAAAATCGGGTCTTGTTTGCCGAGTGTAAAACCAAAAACAGTTGGCAAAGATTTTGTTTACCGAGTGAAAAAAAAACACTCGGCAAACAGTTGGCAAAGATTTTGTTTACCGAGTGAAAAAAAAACACTCGGCAAAGACCTAGTTTGAAATTTAAATTGTTCAAACGATCTCAGATGGAGAAATAGCCAAAATGAAAATTTTAGATCTCGAAAAATTATGAAACTTTGTAGTTGAGAACTTTTTGATTTGAAATCATCTTGTTATCGAAAACTACGTTTGAATTTCTTAAATTTGAAATTCAAATTTTGCAAACGACCTTTTGGATGGAGAAACTACCAAACTGAAAGTTGTAGATCTCGAAAAGTTATGAAACTTTGTAGTTGATAACTTTTTGATTTGAATTCGTTTAAGGTCTCAAACAAGCAATTTACACTCAGTTTAGTATAATATATGTGGAACCAAAATAGAATCTAAACACAAGTGACAGTGTGATGCAGTAGTTAGAGGGGGTGAGAGCGAGAGGGAGGTCGCGGGTTCGAATCCGGTCGGTCGCGACTGGCTGCTTTGCAAAAAATACCGTGACCGACCAGTGCGAAAAATGTCGTAACCGACCGATGGGACCTTTCCTGATTAAAAAAAAATTGCTTTTTTTTCGAGTTTTTTTGGGTTTAAATTTTGTCGAGTGCTTTTTTTTGCCGAGTGTCCATACAGCATTGGCAAAGGGTTTGCCGAGTGCTTTTTGTCGTGCACTCGGCAAACATTCGGTTTTCGGTAGTGAATAATCATATAATTTGATATAAAATACACATGTCTTTTTTGTAATCCATATTGTGGCATAATGTATATATGTGTATGTGTGTCATAATGTATATATGTGTATGTGTGTCGCGGTGTCCACAATATTTTATGCAGAACTTTTGTGATGTGTAGATAACTGACGAATCTTCATCAGGTGTGCGGGGTAACCCACTAGTAACACTTGAGAGAATAGCTCCGGGAGCATAACTGCATAAAATATTGCTCGAGTGAAGGTGTGGCAGATGAGGATACTGTTTTTCTAGATAATGGCAAATAAATTACTGGCTTTAACTTCTATCAAAGCTACAGCCAATTATTACAATGGTAGCAGCTCAAACGGCTGCTAGAAAAATAGAGAACCTCTCCATTCACACACAAGCTTTAAATGAAAGACTGTTACAAGCAAAGTCTATTGCTAAATCTCCATCTATTGCTAAATCTCTATCTATGCTCCGTAAAAATCTGAAGAACTATTCTTCCAATGTTCAACAGGCTTCGTTTATTGCTTTCTTGCCTTCATCTTTCTTTTCAAGCTGACTCTAAAATCGAAGCCAATATGTTCCCTTGTGAAGCACCTCTATAAAAGATTTGGATAAGATTTGGATGAAGTTTTGTCAAATACAACGTCTTTTCGACTAAGGCATATTGCCCAACATAAAGCTGAGGCACCCAGAAGTAATAATTGTCGTAACTTCATTCCCACTCCATCTAGCCAATCTCCAAACTTGTCACTTACATTTTGGGGTGGTTGTAACTTGTAAGCCAAAAGTGATATGCACTATATTTCAAAGAAACCTTGTCATATGACAACTAAAAAACAGGTGCCCAATATTTTTCGTGCGCCATACAAAAACAACATTGTTTATTGCCATCCCAGTTATGTCTAAAAAGGTTATTTTTTGTTAATACTACCCCTTTATATAAGTACCACATGAAAATTTTAATTTTAAAGGTGCTCTAGTTTTCCAAAGAATCCTATTTCTCTGAATGACTCCCTTGTTGATCAAAGCCAAATACATCGAGTGTATAGTAAAAAGACTAGTTTGATGCAACTTCCATAAGAATATATTGGAATGTTGTTTAATTGAATATGTGTTATTTCTGGCACTAATTCATTCCATAATCTAAGGTTGAGTGCATTTAAAGACCTCCAAAAAGACACATTTAGAGGAATAGTTTCAAAAACTGAGCATACTGTAGCACTCTTTTTTCCTTACTATATTATATAAAGAAGGGTATTTGACTTTAAAAGAGATACTTACCAAGCCATATATCTTCCCAGAAACGAATGTGTTTGACATTATTCATCTTGAAAGATGCGAAGCTTAGGAACTCCTCTTTTAGCTTCATTAGTCCTGACCAAAATTGAGAATCTCTTGATTCGACTCTACTCATCGCATTGTTTGATTCTTCAAATATGAATTTATGAAAAAATGTCTGATATATGGCATCAGTTGATTAAAAAAGAGTTACAACCATGTATATCCTAGCAATTTGAAGAAAAAAGCACAGAAGAAGAATAACTCTATCGGTGCTGAGATTGATGATGATAGTGGTTTCAACGAGTTGAATGGAAAGAAGAAGATTTCTTCCTTGGTGATGTGGTACCTTTCAGTGATTGATCGCTTAGAGTGTCTGTTCTCAAATGTTAGGGATGCTGAATTCATGCGTTGGCATGCTGAGAAGCGTAAGATGAACCCGGGAAAGCTTCGACACTTGGCTGATGCAACTCAATAGAAGAATTTCGATCTTCTTTATCCAGAGTTTGCTGAGGAGATTCGAAATATAAGGTTTGAATTAAGTACGGACGGCATGAATCTATTTGGTAAAAACAGGACCATGGATAGTACTTGGCATGTTATTCTAACGATGTACAACCTTTCAACCTAGTTGTGTCACAAGCGAAATTACCTTATACTATCCATTCTTATCCAAAGTCCAAAACAAACTGGCATTGATATTGATGTGTTCCTGAAACCTTTGATGAAGGATATGGCAAAGCTATGGAATGAAGGTATTCGAATCTGGGATAAGTTTCGACGAGAGTATTTCACTTTACGAGCAATTATATTTGTTACCATCCATGATTACCTAGGCCTCTTTACGATATCTGGACAAACAAAAAGGAAATAAGGATGTGTAGTATGTGTGGATGAAACTGCATCTGTATACCTTCCATTATCTAGAAAGTTAGTGTTCATGAGGTATCGAAGGTTCTTAACAAAACATCACAAATACCGCAACATGCAGAAACATTTTGACAACACCATTGAAAAAGATATTGCTCCGACACCATACAGTGGGAAACTTGTCTTTGAAATGGTAAGAAACATAACTATTGTATTTGGCAAGGGAACGATCAGGGGGATAAAGATAAAGAAAGACACAGCAGCAGATGGCTCACCGTTCAAAAAGCAATCAATTTTTTGAAGTATCTACCCTACTGGAAGGATTTGGATGTTTGTCACAGTATTGACTTGATGCACGTTACAAAGAATGTGTTTGATCGTATCATTGGAACCATATTGGATATGCCCAAGAAGACGAAGGATGGGTTGAAATCTCGTAGAGACTTACAGCATCTGAATTTGAGGTCTGAACTTCACCCTGAAGATAGACTTAATGGAAAACATTATCTTCCCTCGGCTAGCTACACTCTGACACCTGAGAAGAAAAAGGCATTTTGTAGATGCTTACATGGTATTAAAGTGCCGACGGGTTTCTCATCCAACATTAGAAAATTAGTCTCGATGAATGACTTGTCTCTATTTGGTTAGAACTCTCACGATTGTCATATTATGAGGACGGTGTTCTCTACAATTGCAGTAAGGTCAATCAAACCAGTGAATATAAAAGTTGTCATCATAAGACTGTGCTACTTCTTCAATGCAATTTCACAAATAAGGACTATCTTGATTACGAACTCGACCTCAGTACACCTGAGGGAATCTCATTACTTGGACAAGCAGTAAATGAATTTATCCTTTGGCATAGACATGATATTGTTTTGTGTGATGGGCCACCTACATCCCAACCACGTCTGAGTAGCCCAGCACATCTGTCGATAGAGCCAGCCACCAAGGGTGAAGAAGATGCTATCAACAAACAACCTTCTCCAAAGGATACATTTGATGTACCTCCACCTTCTCCTAAGGGTCCATCAGATGCAACAGAACAATGTGTCTTGAAGGGCAAAACAGATTTCAAATTGTCAACTTCTCCTCAGGAGCAACAAAGTACACTGCTCCAGCCTTCCTCTGAGGGACTTACACTTTCAACTCTACCACTTTCTGACAAGAACCCAACAGAAATGCCCAAACTACCTCTCAAGAGCAAAGAAGATTTGAGCCAAAAGAGTCAAACTATACCAACTTCTGACAAGAGCCCAATAGAAATGCCCGAGTCACCTCTTCAGGGCAAAGAAGGTTTAAGCCAAAAGAGCCAAACTTATTCAGCTCCTGCACACATTCGCCGAGAAATTGCCTCGTACAAAAAGACTTCTTCGGCAAACACGTTAAAGTATCTCCAAGGATGATATAAAGCTGTGAAGAAATGACCCACTATGGCGTAAGGAGGATGTGCCTGAAGAATATGTGAATGAAAAACTATTTTTAACCTCAGTGCAACTCAGTAAGCTACATTTTTCCATTGAAGAGATTGCATGATTGGTATATGCGGGCGCATGTGCCAGCAAATGCATTTTGGAGTGGAGAGAGGAGTCAATCTTTGAGTTTTGAAGATTTATTCCTTGTTTTCCGCAAACAGAGGCTCGATATCAACCTCCTAACCGTGTGATGCCTATAAGTGATTCTTTCTAGATGTTAATTAAAAGCATTTAAGTAATTAGTACGAGATGTCATACTATTGAATAGTAACTTTATATGTAGGATGGTATTTTTAGATGACAAGAAGTAGAAGAAACTACAGACGGGGATCCTCGACCCAACACGGATTTCTCAGGTCAATTTTGATCTAAAATTCAATAAAAATTCAGAGAAATATAAAAACATGACAAAGAAGCAGTTTGAAAAGGAGAGAAAGAAAATAATGCAGGAGAGAATGTGGGAAGTGACGGCATATATAGGAAGGGCGATGCATAACTTCGTGAATGATGGCAAGAAGGATATAATGGCCCTTTATAATTTTAAGTAAGTTTCAGCGCGCACGACTTATTTTCTTAAGAAGTTACCTAATGCTTTCTTTATTTATATAGCGATCGCTATATTTGTTTCCTTATAAAACCAATGGACGCGATAGGGGCAGTCTTTGACTTACTCAATTACCCCAAAGAGCAATACAAATATTTTGTCAAGATTTTAGAAAAGCAAGCGTATTTTCTGCAAGTATATTGGTGGATACTATTATAACATAATTTATTTCCTTTTGATAATCATTTTTTGCATTTATACGGTGCTTATAAATTTTACATTATACTTGGCGGGGTCCATCCTCAAGGAAAGGAAAAGCTAACTATACGCTATGATTATCCGGTAACAAAATATCTTGTTTTCATATGTAACAGTCAAAGTTTTAACTAATTTTGTTTAATTTTGTTTGAAGTGTCATAAGCAACCTCTCGGCACTGTTCTATATGGATATTATGCCTGCGAGTACCTTAGGATTACGGGACATTATATAGAGTGAATTGTGAGAATGTAAGCTATCTTATATATCCGCTTTGTATACTTAGATTAATTGTTATTATAATTCTAGTAATTATCTATCATCTTCTCATTTGCAGCAACCCAATGTCGATGAAGAATGGCCTTGGGGAAGAGACATGGAGCTTACAGCAGTTGACTCTGTTCGTAGTGACTTATGCTACTTTATTCGTCGAGAGATTGTTCATCAGGATGGAGTATTTTTTGAAAGGAAAAATAATGAATTGTTTTTGTACCCACATTTGTCTTTGTAAGATAGGTTTAAGATTATATAAATGTAATCGGATTTATAGTTGGATGCTATGTAATATGATATTTAGATAATTGTTTTATAATATATATAGTTGTTTGTGTTTCAATCATCAGTTAGATTACTTTGATGAAATATTGAATTCAATACTCCCTCCCAAGCGACTTCTGCTGCATTCATTGCGTGCCGGCATCTGGGTGAGTGCTTCATTCGATCTGCTGATTCGATTTCAATTTGTTACAGGAACAAACATGTTAGGGGTGAGGGGGATTTCCATTGCAACTGGGGGCAGTGACTGGGTGGAGTGATGGGGATTTCCGCCGCATCTTCAAATCACAGCGAGTATGGCAACAGATAGGACGCAGATCACATCTGGGCAGGTCAACTCTTATCTTCTTCGCTGGATCTTGCTAAAAATGTTTATAGACGGGCTCCTGGTTATCTTGTTTTATACTTGCATTTTAAACTTGTCAGACCACAGTGATTAAGTCGATCGGGTTGATGAAATGTGATTAGTAACAACATGGGCGGACTTATTAGTGCTTGTATAATAATCTGACAAAGTCACATGTCAGAAACTACAATGGTTAACTTTCCGGTTACTAGCTGCGCCAAGTCTTTTGATCATCGATACAAGCATTCAATTGCTGAATGCTTAGAAGAAATGCAGATGTAGTTGAAATTTACTCTATCATCTGCTTTATTTCTTCAATCGTGTAAAATGGCTTGTAGGTCTGAATTACAAAATAGCTCATTTCTGATTACCTGAGTGGCAGAATGCACCATCTAAACTCTGTACCAAGATTCCATCAATTGGAATATTTCTGTTTGACAGGTTGATTCCTGAACAGTTCATTCTTTTTTGTCCTATTTCTGTTCTCCTTATATCTGCTCTCTGTTCTATATAAGCACCCCACTTCAACAAATTGCATGGTTGTTGTTTCAATGCAGTTTCAAGAAGTAATTTTCTTATGTAATATTCATTACTTTTTGGGATAAGTCTACTTTATTTGCTCACACTCGCACTGGCACTTGATCCTAAAAGTACTCTTCATCATTTTCATAATATGCAGTTCCAC
>BCLG01000194.1:195644-229670 GCA_001602295.1 Zoysia matrella
CACTTTTAAGTTTTTATCCCCTTGATCTGGCAGTACTTACAGATCATGTAATCAGAATTATCCATGAACCTTTGAAGTTTTCTGTTTTCTGTTCTTTGATTTTTGTTCATCTACCAGCCCAGCTTCTGTTACACTTCTCATTTGAAAATTTATCCATCTGTCAAGGCTCCAGTTGAGTAATCAGCGTAGATATCTTTTAGGTGTTTGTTCTGTTAATGCTAAAATAGTTATTTCTCCAAAACTTGATAAGGGCAGGTCCTAATTGTTTTTCACCATTAAGCATCTGGATTAAGTGGATATATAGGTTATTGTATATGCAATTTATGCCTAATATGCCTTTAATGGATATGTATGGGTTACTGTTGAAAAATACATAGATTTTTAGTTGTTTGCATGTTTCCTAACTAAAAGACGTTGGACTGCTGTTATTTCTTTTTGTTAGCCTCTACATCACCTTAATTTCTCTGAAGGAAAACTAGTGAGTAGACAAGAGTTATATATATCCTTACCTGGAATTGTCAGCTGAATTAGTGATGCTGATTGCAGCAAGCAAGGTGGAAGGTTATGGCGGGTGGTATGACTCAGAAAGATGGGAGTATAATTAGCTGCCTCCACTGCCCTGGTGAGTATATGCCTGCTATTCCTCCCTAGCAACCTTCCTTCAAATTTGTTCATTTAGAAATGCAGATGGTATCCAGTGCCAATAGACAATGCTCCATCTAGCCTTCATGTTTTGAAATAAAGATTTTTGTCTTGCATGGACTTTAGTTTGTGATCCTGTTAGTTGACAACACATGTTTGTCTTGAGGATTGTATAAAACTAGTTGAACTCACCATGTGCTTATACCATTTGCAGTCTACATGATCAAGTTCACAAGTTAAGATCAAAACAAAACTTTAAGTTTGTGCCAAGTCAGTCGAGCAAGTTAGATAGTGTACAGATGAAAACTTAGATATGATTTCATTCTGAATAAAAACTTATTTTGTTGTATATTGTGTTGGATCGTAACTTTTGTATTTCTTGAAAGTTGTATATATGAGATTGTTTTATGTGGGTTGTGATATGTTGACAATAATGAGCTGAAGAAACAAATTTGAATAGGATAAATATTTATGGACATGGATTCAGATTGTGACGATCTAGTTTGTCACAAAAGTTTGGGCTAGGTTGGGCTTGAGCTATTATGTGACGATCTAAAAACATCACGGATTAGAAACTATTCTTGTAATATATACTTTTATTTTTTATAAATTTTTTTGAAAAGTAGCGTATGTATACTTTTATAAAATACATTTTAAGGCAAATCAAATCATATAATTTTCATATTTCTAATTTTAACAACTGAAACATTATTTGTCAATTTTATCTAATGTTTGTCAAGCAATGTTCAAAACCACTTAAATTATAAGTATGCTGGGAGTGGATATGAGTAAGTGATTTCCAGGATTACGACATGAAAACTATTGAGGGTATTTTAGACTTTTTCCTATAACTGTGAATTGTTAGCCCCCTAGCGGATATAGCTAGCCAAAGAGCCTGGCCCAGCTCGGGCTCCGGCCAACTTCGAGGCGGCCCAGCATGGCTCGAGTAGTTGATCGGGCGATGCTGTGCTGGCCTGCAGGCCTACTGCCTAAGCCAAGCATGGCCCGCCTAATTTTTCACGGGTTGGGCTGTGTCATTGAGCCCGTTGGGTCATGTCGGACCGAGCCGCCCGAAGCATTAGAAGAAATATATATATATTATTCTTCCTAAGATATTACTAAAAACTAATTATATAATATCAAATTTCCTAAACTTTAAAAATAAATAGGTCAAATTATATATTTTTTATTAAATTTAAGCAAAATGATAAAGGTGCCAGTCGGGCCGTGACGGGTCGTGCTGGGCAGGCTATACAGGCCAATATCAGGCTAGCTTAAACTGGATGTGCCCGTGCCGGACGAACGGGCCCACGGCTAGCCCCAGGCACGGCCTGTGTAATGCCTCGAACCAGTCTGACGAACCAGTCCGACCCGCTCAGCCTCCATGCCATGCCGTGCTCGGACCAGTCCAAAATAGCCAAGCATCGTGCTGGCCCATTTAGCCCGGCCAATATATCCAGCTATACTGGCGGATGGACTTGTCCAGGACTAATAGACAAAAAATTAATTCCTGGATGGATTAAAAGTTAGTCCACCAGTTAGTCCACCCGTTCGGAGAAAGCGGGATGAATTTTTTTGTCAGCTATTAATTAGTCCACTGCTCCAAAAAGGGCTTAAGTCGTGTTAGGATTAGCTCAGCACAAGGCGTCGTAGACATGTTATTCTTTGTCCACTATGCAACTTTATTTCATGTACTCAATGTATGTATGTACCGGATCATTATTATATTCGTATTATTTCTGTCTTATCAAATTGGGTGTATCATCTTTACAAATTTATCTCTTTAAAATTGTATCTCATTCCTTTTATCACAAAATATGTACTTAGACCTTTATTCACGAGAAATCCATCCACAACATATTTTGCATGGTAAAAAAAATGTTTATGCTATTTTCACACGTTGAAAATCGAGTTACCCTTGGTCGTATATTGGAGGTGCGAAATTGATTCGTCGACATTCTTTGTTTCTTACAAGCCTTTGTCGTGCATTCAATATACGAAACTTCTTTTGTCCGCATTGGATATACGAACTCATGTAAGTCGCTTTGAGTATACGAATTTAGCTAAGTCGCGTATTCAACTTACAATTTCTCTTAAATTGCATATTCGTTGTACAACAAGTTAATATTTTTGAAATTTATCCATTTTGAGTATTATTTTTGTAATTTTCACAAAATAATATTTTTTAAAAACCCTAAGAATGTACTAAGAATTTTTAGACAAGTGCGAAGCCCTTTAAATCCCTTACGTAAGGGAGTATAGATCATTGTGCCGTGAAGTAGGAACAGAGAGTGCTAGGAAGATTCGAAGATTTGCATTCTTGAAACCAAGAATGTGATGATTAAATAAAGTGTATCTTGCTTTTTATCCTTGGTTGTGATCGTGTATGCATGGTTGACCATGCATATATAAATTTACCAAGCATATATAGATTTTCCAACGGATAGCACGTTTAAGGCATATATAAACCAAAATTTTCTGTCAAATCTGAAGTCACTTTTTCTCCTTATTGCCGAGTTGATTCACACGGTCGTCTGCACGACAAACATAGACTTTGCCACGCCATGATTGCCGCGCCGAAGACCAAACTTTGCCACGCGCGCACCACGCTATGCGGTAGACATACAGCTGGCCATTGGGCCGGGCCGGGCCGGCACAGCACAGGCTGATTCCTAGGTTGCCTAGCACAGCCCGGCTAGTTGATCTGACCATGCCGTGCTGGCCCGCGGGCCGATAGCTTAGACCCAAGCACGATCTAGCTAATTTTTCATGGGTCAGGCTATGCCTTTGGGCCCGTCGGGCCATGCCGTACCTGGCCGGCCCGGCACATGGGAAAAATAAATACTATTTTTCCTGAGAAAATCTGAAAACTAATTATATAATATCTAAAATCCTAAATTTTAAACATAAATAGTCCAATTACACATATTTGAATATTAAATGTCAGCAAAATAATAAATGGGCTAGGTGGACCGTGTCGGGTCGTGCCGGGCTAGATGGGCTATATATACGAGACTGATATTGGGACTGACTGGGCCAGCTTAAACGAGTCGTGCCCATGTTGGGTTAAGGGGCCTTCGGCCAGGCTCAAGCACGGCACGGTAAGGAGGTGGCGGGCTGGGTCGGCTCAATGCACGACACAGTCTGTGCTTGGGTCGGACCAAAATAGCTAGACCTTGTGCCCGCCCATTTGGTGTAGTCCACATGGCCAGCTATAGCCATACATAGGTATACGGCCTGCCATGTACTTTCTCATTTTTAAAATATTATCGTTATTCACTTCTAACATTAAATTTAGCCATTAATCTTATTCACAAAATTAGTTTAAATGTGTAAAAGTATAAGTCGTGTTTAAAATACATCTAATAATAATTCAAATTATAACAAAATATACAATATGTATTGTACTTATTTCAAATACAACGAATAGTAAAAATTAATGTTAAAAGTCAACGATAACAATTCAAATTATAACAAAATATATAATTTAGCACTGGGAAATTGTTAACGGGGGCAAATATCTGAAATGTCCGACGTTCAAGTTTTCTGGTGGGCCAGCAGCCCATCGGACAAACAAAAACCCTGGTCAGCGTCGGGACAGAAGCAGAAACCCGCGCGGCCTCCCTATTCCCCAAGCAAAACCGTAGCCTCCGCCTGCTCCCGGAAACCATTCCGTCCGTCCCCGCCGCAATCATACTCGCCTGCAGCCTCTATCACTCCGGTGCTCATCGCCTCCGCTTTCCAGGCGCTGCGATGTGGCCTGGATACAGCTCCCGCGGCAGGGGCCGGACGGCCCCAACAGCCGACGCTTCCAACCACGCCACTGGATCCAGCTCCCGCGGCAGGGGCCGGACAGCCCCTACGGCCGTCGCTTCGGACCTCGCGCAGCTCAGGAGACTGCCTGCCCCCGGCATTGTGGACCAGCTCTACCGCTAACCCGGCCGCGCGGACCTGTTCCGCGAGGCAACGCTCGTACTCGAGGAACGCGAGCGCAGGCTCGCTGCAGCGGAGGACGAGCTCCGTGCGGGGCACGTGGCTGCGGACCGCCTCATTGCGGATATTAGAAGGCAGGATGAGAGCCGCCTCGCTGCGGGCGCCGTGACGGAGACGTGGCTCCGGGACGAGCTCGCCGGCTCACGGAGGCCGAGAAAGAACTCCGCGCGGCGCACAAGCTCACGGACCGCCTGCTGCTGACACGAAGGCGACTGAGGCACGGCTGAGAAAAGACATCGGCGAGCGCGATCACAGGATTGCCCAGGGCAGGGCGCAGATCCGCCGGGCCGCCGAGAACGAGGCCAGCCTGCAGGAGGAGCTCAAGGCATGTGAGATCAAGCTCGCCGAGGCGGAGTTGCAGATCCGCTGAGCTGCTGAGGCCGACACCGGCCTGCGGGCAGAGGTTCAGACGCGTGACCTTAGGCTCGCTAAGGCTAAAGAACAAATCCGTCGGGCGTCTGACATGAATGGCAGTATATCTGGCCAACCGGCTGTGCCGGACAGGCAAGGCCTCGGCCCGCCCGAGCTCGGGCCTCTTTTTGAACAGCCCGGCCCGGCATGTCTGTAATAGCTCGTACCTCAGAAAATACGAACCATCGATATCAAAATCATATCGGATATCACTCGGTGAAACGAAGGTTCTACTATAGCTCAAGCACGATAAAATATATTACAAACTTGTTATTTAAGTTTACATACTACGAGTTTAAAGTGCGAAAACAAACCTATTACACAAGAGCGTCCTTAATACTAAACAGAAGAATACATCGAGTCCGTACGATGTACCTGCTAGCAACAACCCACTCAAGACGGCGAGCACCAACAAACGAAGTCACTCTCAAAGGTTGCTCCCTCTGTCTGAAACTAAAAAGAGAAAGAAAAAGCACATGCAACAAAAAACAAGAACCACAAAGCCCTAAGCAACTAACACTCAGCAAAACTTATCCGACAAAAGTGGCTACCTACAGCCGACTTCAAAGGATGGGAAAACTGACTCACTGAGTTGGCTATTTGCAAAGATAGCACTATGCGTGAATCCTTACTCTTACTTTTATGTTTTACCGGTATATTAAGTTATGAAAAGATAAATTTAATTTGCACTAAAACTATATCATATTAAAATACCAAAAAGTTTCTGAGAGATCAAACATAATTATATTCTATATTAATTAACTTCTTACTACGATGTGACACAGCGAGACAAGTGGTACTCGTTACTATGAGATGCAGCGATTCGAATCGATTTACATCCAGCTAGAGAAACCTAATTACACGACATGTACGCGCTTTTCGGAAGCCGTACATAGCAACTTTTTACGCCAATGATACATAGTACCGGTCCGATGTTCACCTCTTCCGAGCAGTGGTCCTCCATACAATAATCACACCGGATCTATCCATGGTTAGCCCCAAAGCTATTCTTTTTATCATCTTCAGAAGAGAGATTCGATAACGTCCAGTCACTACGCACATTGAACTATATCAGTTTTCTGGAGCTATAAATCCAGTATGTAAGTAGTACTACTTAAACTTGCTTGACAAAACTGACAATGAATGGTTCTTAATCGACTCCGACAGAGCTACAACACATTGGCCATGCATATGCAATGAAAACATGTTGTGTTACAAGCTATTGTCTTGCCCGGTCTCTATTTTATTCCATATGACCAAGTAACCCATTGTATCTCAACCTATAGCTCGCGAGTGAAGATCTATCCACTCGACTTCTACTGTTAAAAGAACTATTTGCTTAGCTCTACATCGAGTTATCTGTATCAAAAATACAAACCCAAGGTAGGATTTTATAAATGTAACTACGGTTTCAAATCAACTCCTATCACCTAGTGCACATTACATCCTAACCATCTAAAGTGATAAAAATAGAATAAAAATTTAAAAGAGGGCAATGCACCGGGGCTTGCCTGAGCTTTGATCAATGTTAGTCTCCCTAACTTCAGAAGCGTCAATGAACGGAGTTTCCTGAAAGTCAAATGGACACTCCCCAATCTCTTCTTCCACTTCGTCGAAACCTATATGAAATTATATGCAAGAATTATGATGAAAATTATGCCCTTTATAAAAGAGAGTTTATTAAATAGAGTTATAAGTAATAATACAAATTTGAAAGGTAAAATAAGTAAATATGATTATAAAACTTCTTTAATATGGTTTTTAAAGACATAAAACTAATTTTAAAGCTTCCATAAAATTAATTAGGCTATTTTCGAATTTCTCATTAATTTACAGAATTTATAGAAATTAAATAGATTTATAATGAATTAAATACTAATCAACAAGGATAAACTATTTCTAAATTATTTTTATTGAAATAAAATATAAGATTTTGCAAAACCAATAAATTGTAAATAAATAAATAGAAAAGTGGATTTTGTAACATTTTTATACGCTGATAAAGGGGTAATAATGCATTTCTTGTTTATTATGTGATCTTAATTAATTGAATTATTTTAATGCATAAAATAAAAATTAGTCAGCTCCAGAATATTTTTATAGTTGAGAGAAACCTAACAAAATTTCTTTCATAATTTTCTGAGCTAAAATGAAGTTTCTATGAATTTTACAAAATTAAACTAATTTCTAAACAATAAATAATTCGAAGAAATATTAAACTAATTTTTCAGCCGGATTGGGCCCGGCCACCAAAATGGGCCGAAATTCCCTGTCCCACAAGGGGGTAGCCACATGGCGGGTCACATGGGCCTCCACACGGGATTCCGGCTTAGCCACACCAGATCCCGTTCGAGCTCCAGCTCGGCCATGGCGCGATGGCCGGAACCCAGCCGCCCGCTCGCCGGAAAGAGGTTCCCGGCGGCCAACCACTCCCAACCCTGTACCAAAGCACTCCTCACAACTCCACGAGCTCACTGGTAGGGTCAGAGAGGCGGGGTTCTCACCGGAACAGTGCGGACTGCGGCGACGGCAGCAAAACGACGTTCGTCAACGGCGTGCTCCTCTAAAACTTGACGAAACTCCCGAAAATTTGCTCCTACAGCTTCACTAGAGTGGGCAGATGGACGACATCGATGTTGTCGTTGTGGAAAGCGGCCAGGTGGGGCTGTCCTCGGCAGGGTGGTCAAAGTTCCGAAGAACGGCAGTGTCGCCGTCTCCAATTTCTGCACAACAAGTCACATATTCTGTTGATTCTTCGTTCCAGGAGGTGCGTCAATGGATTAGGAAGAAATATGAGCCGGAAATAATTAGGAGAACGCACCGGAGTCAGCCGGATTTCATCGGAATGGCCGGCAGCTCCTGAAAATGTGAAATTTGGAAGAACTCCTAAATTCTTTAGTTGCTTGCTGAGAAATTGCAACGAAACTCGGTTATGAGCAAGAGGAGGTCCTGAGATTTCTATCTCGCACGCCTGGCTTGCTCGAAATTGCCCTACAGAGGCCGACGCCGAGCTCGTGTAGGAAAGCGGCAATGGCGGATGAGATTTCTGAGAGAGAGAGAGAGAGAGAGAGATTAGGCGGGCAGGAGAGTGAGAGAGGGCAGTAAACTCAAGTTTATCCACACCAAACGGTGGCTAAATGCTACCTTGGGTTAGTATTTTTAGTACAGGTAACTCGATGTAGAGCTAAGCAAATAGTTCTTTTAATGGTAGAAGAAGAGTGGATAGATCTTCACTCGTGAGCTATAGGTTGAGATACAATTAGTTACTTGGTCACATAGAATAAAATGGAGACCGAGTAGGGAAGTAGGTTGTAACATGACGCGTGTCTATTGTGGATGCATGGCCAATGTGTTGTAGCCTTGTCTGTGTCAATTAAAGACCGTTCGTTGCCGGCCCTGTCGAGCAAGTTTGAATAGTATTGATTACATGCTGGATCTATAGGCCCCAAAAAACTGATGTAACCCAATGTGCGAAGTGACTGGACGTAACCGAATCTCTCTTCTAGAGATGATAAAAGGGAGAGCTTTGAGGCTAACTATGGATAGATTCGGTATGGTTATTGCATAGAGAACCACTGCTCGGAAGAGGTGAGTATCGGACCGGTACTATGTATCATTGACGTGAAAGGTTGCCATGTACGGCTTTCGAAAAGTGCGTACATGTCGTATAATCTGGTTTCTCTAGCTGGATGTAAATCAATTCAAATCGATGCCCCTCACAGTAACGAGTACCACTTATCTTACTGTGTCACATCGTAGTAAAGAGTTAATTAATATGGAATATGATTATGTTTGATCTCTCAAAAACTTCTTGGCATTTTTGTATGATATAGTTTTAGTGCAAATTAAATTTATCTTTTCATAACTTAATATGCCGCTAAAACATAAAAGTAAAAATTCACTCATAGTGCTATCTTTGTAAATAGCCAACCCTGTGAGTCAGTCTTCTCATTCTTAGAAGTCGGCTAGAGGTAGTCACTTTTGTCGGATAAGTCTTGCTGAGTGTTAGTTGCTCAGAGCTTTGTGGTTGTTGTTTTCTGTTACAGGTGCTTTCTCTTTCTCTTTTTATTTCCAGTCAGAGGGAGCAACCCCTGAGGGTGGCTTCTTTTGCTGAGAGCCTTGTTCGCCGTCTTGAGTGGGTTGTTGCTAGTAGGTACATCGTACGAGCTCGATGTATCCTTCTGCTTAGTATCCAGGACGCCCTTGTGTAATAGGTTTGTAGCTTTCGCACTTTAAACTCGTGGTTTGTAAATTTAAATAACAAGTTTGTAATATATTTTATCGTGCTTGAGCTGTATTGTGGTCCTCGCTTCGCCGAGTGTAATTCGATATGATCTTGAGGTCGATGGTTCGTATCTTCTGAGGTACGCTCTGTCACAGCTGGTATCAGAGCAATATTGAAAGTAGTACGGCTTTAAAGCTATTTTTAAAACTCTAACTATGGTGCCGAACCTTAGTTCAAGCCCAACTAAAGACTATTCTTAGTTTTAGCTTTAACAGGTGGCTGTTGTGGTGTACTAACAATAGATCGGTAGTTCGATTAGAAATCGATTTAGTTCGTGTGCCATCAAGGTCATGTACAGTCACTTATATGACTTAGTTTTTATTTTGTAAGGTTCGATAGGCGGATTGCATATTGTTCATTGCATTTAAAATCGGTAATCATAACTAAATCACCTTAAAAGAAATCACCTCAAATATCCTAAAAGTTTTCAAACTTTTGTGTCAGCCAATGTTGGGGCCGAAATTGTTTTAAGTTTCAACTACTTTGCAGTTAGGACAGTCGGCAACATTTTATTTTTAGTTGTATTTTATTTCTTTTCTTGAAAAGAAAGATTCTAATGACGAGTTTGAATGTTGCTTGATGATGGATGACTACCCCTACGTAGTCCTAGAAGAAGATAGTTGGCTCAATCTAGAGGATTGGGTTGAACTGAAGTTTATATTGATGCCTCTCCCCACCCTTAGTTGTCCAAATTGAAAAGCTTAGTCTACCAGTGCTATAGGTAGCGACTTAAATAATGCATGATGGAAAGGCTGCATATAAAGCTCTTACTAAATTAACGAAGTGATCTGCGATGGTTATTGCAAATACTTTTGTTGCTTTGTATTCGGCTCAAGCATGGCAAAGTCAAATGTAGCATGCGGGTAATATTGCACGGACCGCTGTCCAAGAAGGATGAGCCAAATCGACAAGATATTCTTAGTACATATTTATCCCAACTAACGAAGCTTTTCAACATGAGTGTTTAGAAGAATACGGTAGGAGGGATGAAGAAAGAGAAGAACAACTTCGTCTTATGGATCACCGACCGAGGAAGTATGAGTAGTAACTCCAGATTTTGAGTTGTTGTATTGCAGATCTATAGCTAAAAGCACAGAATTCTCGGCAGAACGCCCAAGAGGAAGAGAAAGACAAACTAGAAGAGAGAGAGAGGAGGCATCTGAAGTTGATTCGCAATAGAGGAGACAAACTATGAAAGAGACTTGAGCTGCTGTAGATGTTTCTCACAGTTTCGTCATATATCTTGCAGTTTTAAATAGCTATGAGTAGAGAGTTTCTTTTACGGTGCTTAGAAACATATCACATAAGTGCTTGCTTCTCATTCCAATATATCTCACTTTGCCAATATCTGAATCCACACTTGCACCTTTCATTACATGTTTCACGGAATCCTTGAATCTTGTGCAAGGTTGAAGATGTTCTAAATAGGAAGCAACCTACCTCTTTTATGATGCCCAAAGCTTTCTTGGTGTGGCCACTTTCAAGTGGTCACTCTCGTAAAGTTAGGTCCTCCTCTTTCAATCCTTTATGTCAGCTAGTTCTTAAGTGATGTCTCCATCTGTTTAAAATCCTTGTTCGCTCACCTTAATTTAGTTGGATGTTGCGCTCTTTAAAGTACGATTTTGTTTTTGAATTGTGTCGGTTTGTCCAGATGCTTCTCAAAACCAGAATGGTAGTACTGAGAAAACACCTCCTATTAACTCTGGTAAGGGGATCTGGTCGCAACATTCTTCTGAACGGATGGCGTATTATCCGGAGGACGCAACTAGAATGGAGAATATTGTGCTTGGGAACCCGCATGTGTACATCCAGTCTTGTCCTTGATTTCAGACCTATATCCTACCTTGAATCAAAATTGATGTATGTCTCATGTCATACCCTTGTAGAATCTCTATCATTTCTTTTGAGAATAATACAGTTCGCTTGTATTTGACTCGAATCTTGAAGATCATCGAGTCTCTGTATAAATCTTCTTGTTTCCTGGCCACATCGTCTCCATCCTAAGTTATTCTTGGTCTTCCAGTTGACAATCTTGGATATCTCTTAGCCCACCCAAGAAATAAGTTCTTAAAAGCGCCAAAAGATGTGATGATTGTGAGCACCAAACAACCTACAATCTGAGACGAGGTTGTTGCGGCCCAGAAAAGAAACAAGAGTATGGTACATCTCCGAGAAAGAATGAAAGCAAATATCATCAAACAATTTCATCAAGATGAAGAAGGATAGTATGGTTCAAGGATAGATTAGTGAAGCCGAAGAATCATAAGCTACGAAAGAAGATCCTTGATGAAGCTAATCATTCCAAGTATTTAATTCACCCAGGAAGCAATAAGATATATCAAAATCTACGCAAAAAGTTTTGGTGGACTCAAATGAAGTAGGAGATTGCTAAATATGTTGCAAAATGTGACAATTGCCGAAAGGTTAAGGCAAACTATTTGAGGTCAGCAGGACAGCTGCAGCCATTATCTATTCTAGCTTAGAAGTGGGAAGACATATCCATGGATTTCATCGTTGGACTTCCAATAGTATCGAAGAAGCATGGTTTTATCTGGGTCATCACAGATCGTTTGACCAAGACTTTTTATTTTATACCGGTTTACATCAGGTACAACGTTAGGAAGTTTGACGAACTATACATTTCTCATATAGTTTGTTTGCATGGCGTACCAAAGACCATCATTTTCAATAGAGGTCCTTAATTTGTAGCACGTTTTTGGGAACAGCTTCATGCTTTGTTAAAAACAAGTTTAATCAGAAGCTCCACTCATCATCCTCAAACTAACGGTCAGACAGAGTGGATCATCCAAATACTAGAAGACATGCTACGTGCGTATGTACTACAACACAGTAAGAACTGGGACAAAGGACTGCCATTACCAGAATTTTTATACAATAATAGTTATCAGAAAAGCATTAAGATATCCCCGTTTGAAGTCTTGTATGAGCGTCTGTGTCGAACACCCTTGAACTAGTCGAAATAAGAAGAAAGTGATTTTTGGACCCGAGCTTGTCTCCGAAGCTGAAGAACAAGTACGAATCATTCAAGCAAATCTTCGAGCAGCACAGTCCAGACAACAGAGTTACGCCGACAAGCGACGTCGACCTTTGGTTTTTGAAGTTGGTGATCTTGTGTATCTTCGAGTCTCACTGATGAAAGGAGTGCAACGTTTCGCAATCCAAGGGAATTAGCCCCACGATGCATTGGTCCATTTCACCATCAAAGAGTTACAGACCCGTGGCATATCGACTAGAGTTACCTACAAACTTGGCCAGAGTACATAATGTTTATGTATCACGGTTGAAGAAGCATTTGAAGGCTCCAAGACGTGATGATTTCAGAAATCGAGCAAGTGCAACCTGATCTCACTTATTCCAAGAAGCCGATACAAATGGTTGATCAGAAAGTAACTAAAAACAAGATCCAAAAAAAAATCTACAACATACAATGGAGCAACCATCGACAAGATGAAGCTATGTGAAAGACCGAAGAATATCTACAAAACAATTTCTCCAAATTCCATCAGTCTCCTTGATGTTCTATTTTCCCCCTGTTTTATTTTAAATCTCGAGATGAGATTTCTTTAATGGGGAGGGTTGTAACATCCCACAATTTTGGAACAAGTGAAGTCAAGCCAAGTTGGACAACTTGGATATTTGAAACCTGAGCTCAAGAAGGAAAGAAATGAATGCAAATTAAAATTTTCAAATATGGAATTTAAATTCAAATTTTAAAATGGAAGTTCAAAACTTTTCAGGAAAATATGTGAAATAAAATTCTTATTCGAAAGGCCTTATCAAGATTTTAATTTAGAAAATTTTATAAAGCTTTATATTATGTTTCAATTGTTTAAATATATTTCTGAATTTATAACAAATTTTCGAATTGGAATTTGAACATGACCCAAAAAGAAAAGTTATTCATTTCAAAAAGTTTAACATTTCCACAAAGTTTGAGAAGAAGTTGAGCTCGGGAATTATGTGTTTCAATCTGAAAACAGTGGAGCTTTTGAATTGGCAGAAAATCAGGAAAAATTGAAAAGGGCTGTGGGACCCACCAGTCAGCAGCAGCACCGCTTTCTTCCCCAGCTGTCCAGCGCCGCGCTGCCACTCACGCGCAGGAGAGACGCACCTGCTAGCTCACCGCTTGCCGCTTTGCTCCGTTGCTCCACGCAGCTGCTTGCTAAGGTGCTTTGCGGGAGCCACGGCTTGGCGTGGATAAACTCGAGTTTACTGCCCTCTCTCACTCTCCTCCCCTCCTAATCTCAGCATGTGACACCCCAGGTGTCAAAATAAGTTTCTCTTTACTTCCTTGTCAACTGGCATTTTTGAAAAATAAAGCCATTCAAATTTTGAAGTTCAATTGATGTCCGGTTTGAATTAATTAATAAAAGACTAAGTATACCTTGTAAAAAAACATCAAAATTTTCCATAAGATGGTAGCATTTCAAAAATACCATCAGGAAGATCATGCCAAGAAATAATTTTAATGATTTTACTAAGATTTTATCAACTCATTAAATGTCCTTGAAAATTCAAGAAAACTTGTAAGAGTCAACTTTTTGTATGAATTTACATTTAAAATCTGTACCGAATTTCCATTTGGGCCCAAAATGAAAAATGTTCCTCCTGAAATATATTATCGCCACAAAAATCAGCATAAACTTTTAAGACCTATAGGTCTCCCTTTTGGAGTTCTTAATCTCACTACAGTCTCAGTTCATCAAAAATTCGGAAAAATCATTCGTACCACTAGTCTAACTCACGTGACGAGTTTTTCTGTTTACATTAGCCATTTAAGACGGCCAGCTACCACGTGGACATCGATGACCAACTTTAGCTCCTGTTTTACTCTCTCTACCTTTTGAGTGAAGCCTCCTATCTGCCTCATAAAAGCTCAGGACCTCAGAACCACCATTGTTGGTCGAGTTAACTTTTCATCCGGGTCAAAGCTCTGCCTCTACAGTAAGTTTCACTCCTGTTCCTTCCACGGACTAGCTTCTCACACCCTGTAGCTGTTCTCTAATCGCTTTTCCATCAGATTTCATGACCGAGTTGGTGCAGTGTAGAGAAGTCGTCGCCGTTTGGTTGAACGCAGCTTGCACCGTCGATCTCGCCTTTTTGGTCTTCGTCGTCGCCATTTTCTACCATGCAGCTCTTTCCCAAGCCAAGGTAAAACTTCTCGGCCTTATCCCATCGTTTTCTGTCACTCTCAGCTTGTGCAAGAGCTCGTCTGAAATTGCACTGTACATGAGCTCGTCGCTGGCAAGTTTTCGGCCATCTCATAACTCCAGAAACTAGTTGGAAAGTTTCCTGGTACCGAGAGTATCATTCTCATATTTTTATTGGGATTTTTAGTGTTTGTTTAGCTTATTCGAGCAAGTAGTGCCGAGCTCCAGAAATTCCAGTGACAACGAATGACCTCGATGCCCGAACTCACAAATATCTGAGGCAAAACTCCCGAACAAAAATAGTTCCCGAAGAAGGAGACGATCGATTGATAGCTCTCGAACTCAATCGATAGCTTAGCTCCCGAGCTCGAATGACTCCCCAAGTCAATCTATCTAAAGTTATCGAACTCGAATTGATTGTTACATTCTCGAACGTAACTCCCGAGCTTCGTTCAAATTCATTTTCAGTTTTAGGAATCTTTCAAAATTCGTTAAAATTTTTAGAAAACTAGAAAAATATGAAATAAATTTTGTTAGAATCCTTGTAACCAGATCTTCACATCGGACACATTTATTTCAACTTCGGACAAAACTGTTAATAATTAAAATTCTAGAAAGAGAAAATTCAACATAAATTCATATCTGCAGTTCTATCCATGCAAAAATTATAAAATTTGGCTAGCATACATCTCCTGGCATACCAGAACTGCTCACCAAGTCTCATTCTAAAATTTTGTTTATTTACTTGATTCATGTCATCTTATTCATATAGGAACCGACGTTGAAGGCCAGCCAATTGGAGTAGCCGCTGAGGATTCTTCTGCTGATCTTAACCCTCTTGATTGTGCTAACACTACTCAGGATCAAGCAAGCCCCGGTGCATCTTAACTCTTTTTAAATATTTTATTTATCTCACAAGTATTGGTTGGAGTCATGAAATGTGCATTTAAGTCATAGGAAATGACCACTACCGAAGTTGCATTTCCTTAGCATTCCTATGGGGTTTAGAGTTTAAATTGGTTCCGATACCTGATGCTATGCTTAGATTAATTGTTGAGTCATTGGTAGAAGTCGAGTGATTGGAATCCGCTCGCGAGCTATAGGTGGGTCCAAATTTGTTTTGGTGGGGCTACTGTTTTCACCATGACAGAAATTTGAGACATGGCCGAGATTGATTAGGTGCAACAAGATATGGTTCTTGTATGTGTTAGCTCGGTCTGAATCAATTACGGACCGATCGAGTGTGGCCCAGTTGAGTAAGTTTGAACAGTACCGAATACATGTTGGATATATAAAACCCAATAAACTAAGGTAGCAAAATACTATAGTGGTTAAACGAACCCTACCTCTCTTTTGGCGAGGAGTTGAGAAAGACTTGTGTCTAACTATGGATAGATCCAAAAGGTTATCGCATGGAGGACCCTGTTCTTAGGAGAGGTGCGCTTATCGGCCGGCCCTATGGTGTTGAGCGAAAAGTTGTCACGTACGGCTTTCAGAAAGCGCGTGTGTGTCGTGTAATTTGAGTCTCTCCTACTGGATATAAATCGATTCGAGTCGCTGCCCCTCACAGTAATGAGTACCGTTTGTCTCACTGTGTCATATCATAGTAAGAACATGAATAGAATAATAAATGCTGCTGATCTTGTTAATTAATAATTATTGTATTGCAACCATGATTGATGTAGAAGTATTGCAAACATTTACTTTTAGTCTTATACCCTTTTAACATGGCTAAAACTTGAAAGGACTAACTATTAGTGTTGTTTTTGCAATGCATCCCTCCTAATGTTAGAGCCAGTGCATGATTAGAAGTCAGCTTTAGATTGCCATTTTGACGGGTAAGCCTTGCTGAGTATTAGTTACTCAGGGTGTGGTTGCTTATTTATGTGGTGCAGGTATGTCTCATGCAGCTTACTGTGATTGTTGTGGCAAGGTGGTGTGAGAAGGTGAACCACCAAAGGAGTGGTCTATTGAGAGGGATTCCGCATCACCATCCTCTGGCCAGGAGGAATGAGATCATGTTTATGGGCTAACATGGTTTCATTTTAGGCTAGCTATCGTCGTGTTGTATCGCTTCCGCGGTGTAAATGAATTTTGAACCTCTTTTGTGCACTCAAAAACCAGAACCTAAGTTGTAATATCTAAAACTTGTTTGTACTCTATTTTTATATATGTGCTTGTGTATGTACTTTTAGACTCTCGATTCGTTGAGTTATCGCTCGAAGCTGATCCTGGATGGCAAACCCCTCATTTTTTAAGGTGGGATGCCACAGCGTGGTATCAGAGCAAATTCGGGTTTGATACAATACTTATAAGCACTATTTTTGAAAACCATATTTACGGTGAGGCACGAGTTAGTAGGCTCACATAAGAAAACTAATAGTCAGCTAACAGGTGACAATGCTAACTTTTACCTTAATGCCTTTACTTTCAGTTGTTTACTTTTCATGCAATGACATGGCTACGTTCAGGTAAAAAAGTAAGGTACGCACTCGAATACGGTCAAATTCGAGTGCTCATCCATACGAGACTGAGAGGTATGGAGTGTTTCATACAATGATCACTACGGAAAGTGAATATGTTCTTCGGAACATATGAAACATTTGCCGTCTAATGGGAAGTGCAGTCATTCGTCATCTAATGGTAAGTGTGAACCTCTTGCTATGTGATGCGAATCACGATCGCGTCTCTCAAGATGTGACCTACTCGAGGACGCCCTGTATGGAATGATACGGGACGTAAACTTTTCTTTTGGTCTGTGTATTGCTTGCCTGTGATGTGATT
Source organism: Zoysia matrella (assembly GCA_001602295.1). Classification (NCBI taxonomy): domain Eukaryota; kingdom Viridiplantae; phylum Streptophyta; class Magnoliopsida; order Poales; family Poaceae; genus Zoysia; species Zoysia matrella. Next base: position 212,931 of record BCLG01000194.1, read on the forward strand.
TTCAGCAGGTACACTAACTGCGAAAGGTAGTACGTGTAAAAAAAGATTAACTTGAGTTTTGAGAGAACGTGTTTGCCACCGAACTCTCAAATTGTCACTATAGTAGACAAACTTTTTGGTTTTGGTGAGGATCGTAGGCCGAATCATGTCATTCATGCATTCCAGCATTGCATTATGCATCTTCGAGCATTTAAGCAATCAAGATGTTAATGGCACCCTCTAAATCAACCCCAATCTGAACCTTTTTAGAAGGCTTTCTACAACTTTTGTAGTAGAATCTTCTTCAGTTTCGGCCTTCTGATCTCTTCAAACCTAGTCTCCAAAATGAAGTGTAGCTGTCAAACGTCAGCACCTTGTTGTCAGCTTTAAAACTTCATAACTTTTGTTTCGTTTATCGTATGGGAGCAAGTAAATATGCGTTGAAAAGCTATAAAAGTCATCTACGCCTTTGTGTTTAATTCTAGTTCTGATTCTGCCTATTTCAGTGATTTCCAGAACTCATTCTTTGTGACTGCTGCCTGTTCAAGACAGAATCGATGTGGTACCGTCGCTTATCGATTAGATTTACCAACCCAATTATCTGGAGTACACAATGTCTTCTACATATCCCAGCTCAAGAAATATTTGAAACCACCTCTGGATGTGGTGATTCCAGAAATTGAACAATTGCAAGAAGATCTCACTTATCCTGAACATCCTATCGGCATCGTTGATCAAAAGGATCGAATCAATCGCAACAAGACCACTAAATTCTATAAAGTTTAGTGGGGCAATCATTCGGAAGAAGAAGCTACATGAGAAATGGAGGAATTCTTGCAATCTAAGTTTTCTGAATTTCTGCCATCCTTATTCAGGTAATCCCTTCATCTCTTACACTTTCTCTTGTGTCTCTTAAATCTTGGGACGAGATTTCTTTAAGGAGGGAGGGCTGTGACACCCCATGTGTCAAAATAAGCCTCTCTTTACTTCCTTGTCAACTGGCATTTCTGAAAAATAAAGCAATTCAAATTTTGAAGCTCAATTGATGTCCAGCTTGAATTAATCAATAAAGGACTAAGTATACCTTGTAAAGAAACTTCAAAATTTTCCATAAGATGGTAGCATTTCAAAAATACCATCAGGAAGGTCATGCCAAGAAAGAATTTTAATGATTTACCAAGATTTTATCAACTCATTAAATGCCCTTGAAAATTCAAGCAAAGTTGTAAAAGTTAACTTTTTGTATGAATTTACATTTAAAATCTGTACCGAATTTCCACTTGGGCCCAAAATTAAAAATGTTCCTCCTGAAATATAGTATCACCACAAAAATCAGCATAAACTTTTAAGACTAATAGGTCTCCCTTTTGGAGTTCCTAAACCCACTACAGTTTCAGTTTGTCAAAAATTCGAAAAAATCATTCGTACCCACTGGTCTGACTGACGTGACGAGTTTTTCTGATTACATTGGCCATTTAAGATGGCCAGCTATCGCGTGGACATCGACGACTAACTTCAGCTCCTGTTTTACTCTCTCTTCCTTCTCAGTGAAGCCTCCTACCTGCCTCATAAAAGCTCAAGACCTCAGAACCCTAGCTTATTCATCTATTATGCCTCCAGCAACAATTGTTGCTCAAGCTGAATTTTCATCCGGGTCAAAGGACCGCCTCTACGGTAAGTTTCGCTCCTATTTCTCTCACGGACTAGCTCCTCACTCTTTGGAGCTGTTCTCTAATCGTTTTTCCAACAGATTTCATGGCCGAGCTGGTGCACTGTAGGAGTCATCGACGTTTGCTTGAACGCAGCTTGCACCGTCGACCTCACCTTTTTGGTCTTTCTCGTCACCATTTTCTGCCGTGTCGCTCTTCCCCAAGCCTAGGTGAAGCTCCTCGGTCTTATCTCGTTGTTTTCCGTCACTCTCAACATGTGCACGAGCTCGTCTAAAATTGCACTGTACATGAGCTCATCGCCGGCGAGTTTTCGGCCATCTCGTAACTCAGGAAACTAGCTAGAAAATTTTCTGGTATGGAGAGTATCACTCCCATATTTTTATTGGGACTTTTAGTGTCCGTTTAGCTTGTTTGAGCAAGCGGTGCCGAGCTTCAGAAGTTTCGGCCACCATGTCTAACGAATAAGCTCGATAGCTCCCAAACTCACAAATGCCCCAAGTCAAAACTTCCGAACAAAAATAGTTTCCGAAGAACGATCGATCGTTAGCTCCCAAAGATGATCGATCCATAGCTCTCGAACTCGAACGACTCCCCAAGTCGATGGATCTAAAGCTACCAAACTCGAATCGATAGTTAGGTTCTCGAACGTAACTCCCGAACTCTGTTCAGATTTATTTTCAGCCTTAGGAATCTTTCAAAATTTGTTAAAAAATTTCAAAAAAAATCAGAAAATATGAAATAAATTTTGTTAGAATCCTTGTAACCAGATCTTCACGTCAGGCACATTTATTTCAACTTCGGATAAAACTGTTAATAATTAAAATTCCAAAAAGAGAAAATTCAAAATAAATTCATATCTGCAGTTCTATCCATGCAAAAATTATGAAATTTGGCTAGCATACATCTCCTGGCATACCAGAACTGCTCACCAAGTCTCATTCTAAAGTTTGACATATTTGCTTGATTCTTGTCATCTCATTCATATAGAAACCGACGTTGAGTGCCAGCCAATTGGAGTAGCCGCTGAGGATACTTCTGCTGATCTTAACCCTTTTGATTGTGCTAACACTACTCAGGATCAAAACAAGCCCCCGGTGCATCTTAACCTTTTTTAAATATTTTATTTATCTCACAAGGATTGGTTGTTGTCATGAAATATGCATTTAATTCATAGAAAATGACCGCTACCGTAGTTGCATTTTCTTAGGATTCCTATAGGGTTTAGGGTCTAAGTTGGTTCTGATACCCAACGCTATGCTTAGATTAATTGTTGAGTCATTGGTAGAAGTCGAGTGGTTGGAATCCGCTCGCGAGCTGTAGGTGGGTCCAATTTCTTTTTGGTGTGGTTACTATTTTCACCATGACAGAAATTTGAGACAGGGCCGAGATTGATTAGGAGCAGCAAGATATGGTTCTTGTATATGTTAGCTCAGTCTGAGTCGATTAAGAACCGATCGAGTGTGGCCCTGTTAAGCAAGCTTGAACAGTATTGAATACATACTGAATACATGGAACCCAATAAACAGATGTAGCAAAATATCATAGTGATTGGACAAACCCTACCTCTCTTTTGGTGAGGAGTTGAGAAAGACTTGTGTCTAATCATGAATAGACCCAAGGGGTTATCGCATGGAGGACCTTGTTCTTGGTAAAGGTGCGCTTATCAGCCGGCTCTATGGTGTTGAGCGAAAGGTTACCACGTATGGCTTTCGAGAAGCACGTGCGTGTCATGTAAATCGGGTTTGTCCTGCAGGATATAAATCGATTCGAGTCGCTGCCCCTCACAGTAACGAGTACCGCTTGTCTCACTGCGTCACATCGTAGTAAGAACATGAATGGAATGATGAATGCTGCTGATCTTGTTAATTAATAATTATTGTATTTCAACCATGATTGATGTAGAAGTATTGTAAACATTTATTTTCAGTCTTAAAGATGGCTAAAACTTGAAAGAAGGATATACTATTAGTGTTGTTTTTGTAATGAATCCCTTCTAATGTTAGAGCCAGTGCATGATTAGAAGTCGGCTTTAGAGAGCCATTTTGACGGGTAAGCCTTGCTGAGCATTAGTTACTCAGGGTGTGGTTTAGCAAAATTTTATATTTTACTTCAGTAAAAATAATTTATAAAAAGTTTATCCTTGTTGATTAGTATTTAATTCATTATAAATCTATTTAATTTCTATAAATTCTGTAAATTTATGAAAAAATTCGAAATAGCCTAATTAATTTTATGAAAGCTTTAAAATTAGTTTTATGTCTTCAAAAACCATTTTAAAGAAGTTTTATAATCATATTTACTTATTTTACCTTCCAAATTTGTATATTATTACTTATAACTCCATTTAATAAACTCTCTTTTATAAACAGCATCATTTTCATCATAATTTTTGTATATAATTTCATATAGGTTCCGAGGAAGTGGAATAAGAGAGTGGAGAGTTTCCATCTCATTTTCAGGAAACTCTGTTCGTTGATGCTTCTGTAGTTAGGGAGACTAGCAATGATCAAAGCCCAGGCAAGCCTCGGTGCATTACCCTGTTTTTAAATTTTTTTCTACTTTTATCACTTTAATGGTTAGGATGTAATGTGCACTAGGTGATAGGATGTAATGTGCACTTCTGTAGATGGTTAGTATTTTTAGTACAGATAACTCGATGTAGAGCTAAGCAAATAGTTTTTTTAACGGTAGAAGTCGAGTGGATAGATTTTCACTCACGAGCTATAGGTTGAGATACAATGGGTTACTTGGTCACATGGAATAAAATGAAGACCGGGCAGAGAAGTAGGTTGTAACACGGCATGTGTCCATTGCGGATGCATAGCCAATGTGTTGTAGCCTTGTCTGTGTCGATTAAGGACCGTTTGTTGTCGGTCTTATCGAGCAAGTTTGAATAGTACTGATTACATACTGGATATATGGGCCTAGGAAACTGATGTAGCCCAATGTTTATAGTGACTGGACGTAACCGAACCTCTCTTCTGGAGATGATAAAAGTGAGAGCTTTGGGGATAACCATAGATAGACCCGGTGTGGTTATCGAATGGAGGACCACTGCTCGGGAGAGGTGAGCATCGGACATGTACTATGTATCATTGGTATGAAAAGTTGCAATGTACGGCTTCCGAGAAGCGCGTACATATCGTGTAATCAGGTTTCTCCAGCTGGATGTAAATCGATTCAAATCGCTGCCCCTCACAGTAACGAGTACCATTTGTCTCACTGTGTCACATCGTAGTAAGGAGTTAATTAATATGGAATATGATTGTGTTGGATCTCTTAGAAAATTCTTGGCATTTTTGTATGATATAGTTTTAGTGCAAATTAAATTTATCTTTTCATAACTTAATATGCCGCTAAAACATTAAAGGAAGGATACACTCATAGTGCTATCTTTGCAAATAGCCAACCCTGTGAGTCAGTCTTCTCATCCTTAGAAGTCCTTTTTGTCGGATAAGTTTTGCTGAGTGTTAGTTGCTCAGAGCTTTGTGGTTGTTGTTTTCTGTTGCAGGTGCTTTCTTTTTTCCTTCTCAGTTCCAATCAGAGAGAGCAACCACTGAGGGTGGCTTCGTTTGCTGGGAGCCTTGCTCGCTACCTTGAGTGGATTGTTGCTAGTAGGTACATCGTACGAGCTCGATGTATCCTTTTGCTTAGTATCCAGGATGCCCTTGTGTAATAGGTTTGTAGCTTTCGCACTTTAAATTCGTGGTTTGTAAACTTAGATAACAAGTTTGTAATATATTTTATTGTGCTTGAGTTGTACTGTGGTCCTCGCTTCGCCGAGTGACATCCGATATGATCCTGAGGTGGGCCGCCTTCTTCGGCCCAGGCACGGCACGGCTACTCTTACACGGGCCGTGACAGCCAGTAGCCCGTTGGGCCATTTGTGCCGGGCCGGCACGAGGCCCATTCCAATAAAAAAATAAAAAAAAACCCTCTCCAGATTGCAAATTTTACCCAGACAGTCATACAAATTACCTAGATTCCAAATTTCACCAAAATGTCACACAGATTTCAGATCACAGAATAGTTGGTCTTACAAATTAAACTTTGATCATACAGAACACAGATTATAAGGTTCACAGACAAACTTTGATCACACAGGTAACAAAATACAGTCATACAGTACAGATTATACTTCGAGTCTTCGACAAATACAGTACCAGTTTACAAGTTAACAGACACATTGACAAATACAGATTATACTTCGACAATCACAAGTTCTGTCTTCTGAGGTTCACAGAAACAAATCACAGGTTCACAGAACTTCGACATCAGGCACAAAGCCTCAAACTTAAGTCTTACATAACCAGAACCACACTCCTAAGATCACCGAGCATTAAAAAGAGGCTTATGTACAAAAGGGGCTGCCTCATTAAAAACCTTTAGGTTAAACCTCATTTCAACTACATTAGGATAAAACCTTAAAGGAAAAAATAGTATAGCCTAGCCTCTTTTAGTGATCTTACAAAATTAACCAGACCAGAACATGTCAACCAAAACTAGAAGGAACAGAATCAGTCAGAACAGAACCAGAACCAGAAGGTCCAGACCGACCTAGAACTACCATCGAGGAACAAGTTTTCCATCCTGTCGACAAGTTTTGCATTCTCCATATTGTGCTGATGCCGAGCATCACCTTTCTCCCAGTCCTTGAGCAGTGTTCAGGTGTTAAACTCCATCGACGTTTCTCGATCAGCCTACCACATAAAGAAAATGCAGATTCCGAAGAGATAGTGGAAACAGGAATAGTCATGATATCTTTAGCTAAAATTGAGAGAATAGGATAAGTTCTTTTATGATCTTGCCACCATCTAAGCAAATTAAATGAAACATCAAATTGAGAAACAGTATCACTTTCCAAATAAATGGTTAACTCTGAAGCATTGGAAGATAATATGGGGTTAGATATAGATGGAACAGCAGTAGGAGTTGGTGTAGGTGGTCTACCAAATATCCTATTCCAACAGCATACCTTCTTACCTAGAACATTGTGCAATGGTTGAGGCCTTTGCAGTCTTACAGAACCAAACTTAGACTCATATTTAGAAAATAAGTTACTTAACTCAGTTTTTACTTCAGAGTGGTAAACAGAGTAATCACGGTTGTATAATTGAGACATGAACTGAAGTGCATTATTAAAACCAGCAATCTTAGCTCTAGGGTCTAAGATGAATGCAAAAGCATACAGCAGAGGAATTTCACCCCAATACTTTAGGAATTTAGATTTCATAGGGCTACTACTTCTCTAAGCTTTTCATCATTCTCATATTGGTTCAAGTGATCAGCAATCTCTAGAATAGCATGCATCATTAATAGAGATGTAGGGTAATAAACACCAGACAGTGAAACACATCTATAGAAAAGTTCAAGGAATTTTAAGATGTGTTCAGCAACATACCAGTGAGATTCAGTTAACAATGGACCATAGTAATGAGTATGGATAAAGACAGAAAAGGTGTCCTTGTATGGCACAATATGTTTGAGCATCAGATAAGTAGCATTCCACCTAACATCCATATCCAAACCAAACTTGCGAGGTCGAACCCCCATGGACAAGCAAAATGTTTTATAAGAAGCAATACGTTGGTTAGAGGAATTTAGAAATGAAATAGCAATTCTAAAGTCTTCAATGTAATCTTTAATCCTTTTCAGTCCAGATTTTACAATCAAATTGATTAGGTGGTAGATAACACTTTGGAAGTCATGCTAAACTCAGAAACAATAATGCGCTCAGCAATGTTAACACCAGAATGAGAGCAATCAATCAGTTTCGTACCAACAATGCGCTTCTCTAACTCCCAGTCATCAGTTACAAAATGAAAAACCACACTAAGATAGTTCTCCTTAACATTACCAGACCTTATATCAAAAGTTAAACACACACAGGTAGCTTGATTCAACAATTCAATCAATGCAGTTTTTTCAGAGCAAAATGTTTCTCAAGATCTTTAGTAGTGGTGTGCCTAGAAACATGTCTAAAGCGAGGATTATGTGCATTTCTAACATACTCTTCAAATTTAGGTTGTTCACCAATACTAACAGGCAGATCAAGTCTAGCAATTAATCTACAGAGCTCAGGTCTAGCTACTTCAGGATTATAGATAAAACCTTGAACATGACCATCATCACTGAAATGCAAATGAGGTTGAGAAGAAGAGCTACTTGCAAGAGCTTTCTTTTTGCATGATTTCACATGGCGCCGCTGATGATCAGTGCCACTAGTAGAGCTAGCAGAAAGCTCAGATTTATAGTATTGGCATCGAGCACCATACCTGACCACCTTACCATTGGTGACTTGCTTCAGCTCCTCCATGTCAAGCAGAACATCAGACGTCGACACCCTGGACCGTGCTTGTTGCCGGCTATGCTGACCGTCGGGCTAGCGCCGTCGACATCAACAGGAGAAGCAGCACCGGCCCTGAACAGGGCCTCGACTCTAGCAGCTATGTCGTCTTCATCATTGCTCAGGAGACCTTAAGCTCGCAAATCATCGTTGATGGAGCCCGCCATCGAAGATGATGAGCTTGATGATGCGCAATACTCTTAGATCCACAGCGACAACTACTCGATTAGATCTGCGACAACCGGCCCCAGATCTAGAGTAGTGGTGCGTGTGTACCGACGGCCATGAGGGTGTAAAGGGCGGGGGGCCAGAGGACGTGTCAGCGTGGCCTAGCCGTGGCGAGGACGACGGAGCGGTGGGCCGGTGCGGTGGTGGTTCGGAGCGATCTACCGGCGAATGAACCAAGGATGAGGGAGATCTAGGGTTATACCATTATGGCAGGTGGAGGACAGTGGCGGAAGGCGACCGGCCGCTGCGTCGGGGTCGCCGAGGCGGCGGTTGGACGGTGGGAGGGGTCAAGACGGCGTACTCAAGGGGCCTGGGTTTCGCGCGGCGCGGGAGGCGATTGGGGTTAGGGTTTGGCCGGGGCGGGGCTGGAGACTGGTATACTTATATACCAGGCCTTGGCAGGCCGCTAACAGGCCGTTTGGGCCGTACCTATGCTGGCTCACAGCCCACGTGCCTTACCGTGCCTACGCCCAGGCCTAACGGGCCGGCCCAATGGGCTCAAAGCCAAGCCCAGACACGACCTACGTCATGCTTTGGGTCGGCACGGCCCACTAGGCCATCAGGCCGGACCGGACCTTTGCCGAGCCAAATTGGTAGGTCTCGTGCCGGCCCATTAAGCCCGGCCCAGCTGGCCAGGACTAGATGGCAGCCTGAGGGAGGAGCTCAAGGCGTGTGAGTTAAAGCTCGCCGAGGCAGAGGCACAGATCTGCCAGGCCGCTGAGACCAACAGCGGCTTGCGGGAAGAGCTTCAAACAGGTGATCTTAGGCTTGCTAAGGCCGAGGCACATATCCACCGTGCGTCCAAAATGGATGCCAGCCCTGCGTGTGGAGCTGCGGATGCGTGACCTCAGGCTCGACGAGGCCGAGGCACGAATCAGCTTGGTGTCCGAGGTGGAGGCCAGCCTGCGGGTTGAGCTACAAACACGTGACCACAGGCTCACCGAGGCGGAGAAGCAAATCTCCCTGAACGCTGAGGTGGAGGCCAGCCTGCGGACAAAGCTTCAAGCGGGGGACAACGCAATAGCTGAGGCCAACGCACAGATCCACCAGGGTGCCGAGACAGAGGCCAGCCTACGGGCTGAGATTGAGATGGGTGATGGTAGGCTTGCAGAGGCCGAGGCACAAATCCAGCAAGCCACCGAGGTAGAGGCGAGCCTACAGGCTGAGCTCCAGATGCGTGACATCAGACTCACCGAGGCCGAGGTGCAAATTCGCCGAACGTCCAAGATGGTTGCCGGCCTGCGAGCAGAGCTCCAGACGCATGATGGAAAGCTCAACGAGGCTGAGGCGCAAATCTGTTGGGCCACTGAGGTGGAGGCTAGCTTACCCGTTGAGCTCCAGACGCGCGACCTTAGGCTCGCTTAGGCTGAGGCGCAAATCCGTCGGGCATCTGAGATGGAGGCTAGTCTGTGGGCTGAGCTCCAAGCGGGAAAACACGCGCTCATTGATGCCAAGGCACAGATCCACGAGGCTGCCAAGACAGAGGCCAGCCTTCAGGCTAAGCTTCGGATGGGTGATGACAGGCTTGCCGAGTTCGAGGCGCAAATCAGCTGGGCCGCTGAGTTGGAGGACAGCCTACGGGCTGAGCTCCAAGCGCATGACCAGGCAATCGCTGAGGCCAAGGCACAGATCCATCAGGCTGCCCAGATGGAGACCAATCGCGGGCTGAGCTTCAGATGGGTGATGACAGGCTTGCCGAGGGTGAGGTGCTAATCAGCCAGGCCACCCAGTTGGTGGCCAGCATACGGACTGAGCTCCAAGCGTGTGATCAGGCTATCGTCGAGGCTGAGGAACAGATCCACCAGGCTGCTAAGATAGTGTCCAGCTTGCGATATGAGCGAAAGATGCATGACAACGCAATCATTGCACTGCCGGCTGAGCTCAATAACGTGTGCAGGAAACACAAAGATGACCATCCACCCCGTGCACCGAGTTCGCCGCCGCATGGCCAGGTGATAAGCAACTCCGCCCTTACTGTTTCTGTTGTGCAGCGTGATGATGAAGAGGATACAGATCCGGAGGCACCACAAAAGCAATTCATGGAGGTATGTTAATCTACATGATCATTCTTAAAAGGATAATCCCCATATTACCTATTTGTGGCATATAATTTTGTTTACCTGCTGAAAGATTAAAATATTTATGTAGTATTTGTTCAAAGTCGTAGAATTTTAAAAACCTAAAAAATAAAACATTTATGTGGTATTTGTTCAAAGATGGCATTCTCACCAAAGATAACTTGCAAATTGGAAGCGGAATGGTAGCAAAGTTTGTAGCTTCTGCACTAAGCATGAGTCAATTCAACGTTTATTTTTGGATGTCAATTTGCTAAGTGTGTGTTACAAGTTGCTTTTAATTGAGAACCACCTGACAATTCACAAATTTGAGAGTTAGATTGCGGGGGTGGGCACTAAATTAAAGAGACAATTGTCCGTGGGAGCATCTGATTTATGTTTGGCAACACGGATAAGTAGACATAATATTGTGTTTGACAATAATCCAACTAAAACTTATATGCAGGCACAGGAACACACTGACTGTGATTCTGAGCACAACTTTAAACAAATGAGGAGGGCAAAGTGATGATCGAGAATGCATGACGAAACTTTGAGACTACAATGGTCATGCAGATCGATGATTGCCAATAATGGATGGATATTTAGTAATAGGATCCGTACTGAATAACTTATCTTCGATACATGAACTAAGTTGGTATTTTATGATCCTATGTTTCCTTCTAATAGAGCTTTGAGCAGATGGATGTTCTGCTAACCTTTGTAATAAGCAGTTGTACTCTCTACAAGGGACAAGGGCGGGCTTGGACTTTGTACCCCCCACACACCCCCCCCCCCCCCCGCCCCCGCCTCCCCGCCAGTATCTAAAAATTTCTGTAGAGATATCTCCTGAATAGTATTATTAGCATATGTTTTGATTTATTGAGATTACTTGTCTCCTACGAGGATCTCACTAAGAAATCATGAGAAGTTGACATATCATTACTAATGAACTAAGGAGTACTATAATGAATTATAAATTTTATGAAGAACCTATAATCCTATTTTCACTAATGACTGGAATGGTGTACCGATATGTAGACTGTGAGGTCCTGTGATGCAATATGCAACACATTCTTACATAGCTTCTGTGGAAGTTTATACCAGCAGCATTTAGAAGCAGGCCTGAAAACGGGACGGGAAAAATCCTGTCCCAATGGCTTATCGTTTCTGTTTTTGCTGAACCGTTCTCGGATTCCTCGGATAAAAACGGGAATCGATGGAAACGGGATAAAAAATGGAATCGGGATCAGAAACGGTTTCGTGATTTTCTGTCCTTTTTCTCAGGATCCCTGTTGGGCCGGGAAAATTACGCCCAATTCCCATTTTTCTCAATTCGGGATCTAGCCCAACATCGCACCCCATTTAACCGGACCAATAAACATTGATATATACACCGTCCGCAGCCCCACCGCAACCCTAGCGTCTCCCGAGTCCCAACCCCCTCCTGCCCCTGGCTGCCTCCCCGACCCGGTCGATGGCGCGGCGCTCAGGCTGCATAGCCATTCGCCTGGCCACCGCCGGCTAACCCCACCGCTCCCATCCGCCTCCTCCCCCTTCTGCCTCCGCCCTTGAGTTGTCTCTAGTCTATGATAATAACATTACAGAACTTGAACCTAACCGTAAAATTATTTGTGGACTACTTCAAATTTTAGAGAAATATATTCGAGGCCCAAAGCGATCCCATATTTTCCAAAAAATTGTAATTTTATTATTTTCATTAGATGACTAGGTTTTTCTAAGGTTCAGAAATACAATGTTCAACCAATCATACATGCATGAATATTGCAGTTCAACCAGAGTTAACATCTCTTTGGCTATGATTTGTTTCCTTACTATTGAAAGCTTCTGCAATATAATTTCTAGTGTCCACCCTTAGTTCATGCAGGTCCGGATAACTCTAAGTATATGCACTGAATTTCTTTAATTTATTTAAGCTAGTGAGCCTAAGAAATATAGCTTAATTTATTTAAGCTAGTATCAATTATTGGCTGACACGTCAATGTTAGAAAGGGTAATGTTGCTTCAACATGTTATACCATCTGGCTGTCAATATTATGCTGATGTTGGTACTATTGGCAAGATCGATGAATTAATTATTCTTACACACTGAAATCTTCAGGGCGAGCATTGTCCAAGCGAGTAAAGAAGACACATGCTACTCTCTGGTGTTCATATATTAATTATTACCCTATGTCTAGAGCCGACGAGGACCAGATGGAACTTTGGCAGGTAATAACGAGGCAAGTCACTACTCCAGCGACATGTCCTTTGCAACGGGATCGAACACATTGCTGAGCACTAACAAAACAAAGGCAACGCACACTTGTCCAAGTAGAAGAAGACCCGGTGTGAGTTGGTGCTGTTGTGCCTAGGCTTTGCAATATATTACATACAGATGAGTAACATTCTACATGAAGAAATGACTATTATATGCAGCTTAATCGGAGGTGTTCTACAAACTCGCTCTATAGATGCAATTAACCGGTCGAGCAGAAGACAGAAGAAGACAGTATCATGCGAACTATATATATATATTGTAAATCTCCATGATTAATGAAATATATAGCGCCTTTTATTTTTGTCGTCTTCGTTTTGTTTTCACCAACAATCTGTTTCTGTGGCCTTACATCCCAATTCTTATAACTTTTTATTTTTATTAGCAGTGATGAACATTTTTTTTACATGCTTTTGAGTTACAGCTGGTCCAGATCAAACCTTTTGTGGGAGCTTTCAGCACTAGATCTTTTTTGAAGATTCTCCTACTGATTACAATTGTAGTATCTGTTCATCTCTCACCACTAGGTCTGTCCTTTTTATTTTGAGTTACAGCTGGTCAGATTCTGGCCTTATGCTGATTTCAGCGTATCAGCAGAGCAATAAAGGCAGTGAGACTTGTTATGAGGAAGCAGAACATAATTATTTTATTATGTACTGATTGTGTGGGTGCTGATTCTCTGTTCCCTATTCAGGAGTGTCAAAAAATAGATGAAGATGCCTGTCCCATCACTCACTAAAAGTGTTTCTCTCCGGGGTACGCTAGTTATATGTCATCCTTTTGATATCACTTTAGTCTGAGATGCATTTTTTATTCAAATATCCTACTTTGGTTTGATGTCAACTTAAATGACCACCTGCAGCTAAACACCTCAGGGTGTATTTCAGTATCGAATGACTTGTACATTGCTTATCTACGACTTATATTCTTCAATGTTGATAATCTCATATATGGTTATTCATGTTATTTAAGTTATGCTTTTTTTAAAAAAAAAAGAAATATGCTTCTGTCATGCATAGCTAGGATATATTTCTTGTTAATTTCCATCTAATTGATCACCTTTGTGAAAACTTTGGTTTGTTCCTATCATGTTAACTCTGATTCAAGTCAAGAAGTAGTCCAACAAAGAGATCATTTTCACCTATGATGTTAATTTTGAGGTAGTTCCAGTTTTCAGCTAACCTGCATTTCAGTTTAGATATATGCTTGATTTTTCTTCCATTAAAAAGGGTCAATGAGTAATGGTGTGAGATATACAAAGAACATTGTATATAAAAACAAGAGGTCCTTACATCGTCGTTCATAAGATATTTGAAATATGTATCCTTCTTTTTAATTGTGTCTTATTGTGGCTCCATATCTTCCTTCTGATGACGATATTCTTTTATGGTCAATTCCAAGAGACCATTGCTAGGAGCATATCATGGAATGACTTACGTGACTTATCTCATTCATAAGATCACTCCGATGGTGTCAGCTAGTGAAAAAACAAAGTGTAAATCGAGCAGATGCGCAAATGCTATCATCCTCACCAGCTATATGCCATCATCCTCCCTGCTGGTCTAGCAAACCCAGCTGGAAACCAACCGAAGCCGTGCTGCCGCCGTGCGCCGCCACCTTGCTCCGCCCTCTGTCAGTCGACGGCACGGCACAGCGCCCCTCCAGATCCTTCAAGGCCATGAGGACCACCACCGCACCTCCTTTGTGCTCCTCTGTAGGGACCCAAGCCGCCTCCGCTTGTGCTGCAAGCTGGCACCGTGCGCCGCCGCCTTGCGCTGTAAGCTCACCGTCGCCGATGCTCTCTGGCCCATCCCTGTCACACCTGAGACCGTGGGGAGCTTCGCCACGCTGCCCTGCCTCTCCTCCTCCGGAGCCCCAAGGCCGCCCCCGGCTCCTGCTACGTGGCGCCGCATGCCGGTGCTGTGCGCCGCCGCTGGCCGGTGCCGACACTGCAGGGCGCCCCCTTGGCTCGATTGAGCCTGCAGTGCAGCACACCGCGCCGCCCTCTCCCTGTTTCGCTCAGAGACCGAGGCCCTCCGGCCGGCTTGCCGCCGAGACGTCGGCGAGGCCCACGGCGACAGCATGGAACGGCCTCCCTGCTGCGGTCCACCGAGCGGTGGACAGGAGCCACGGCTCCAGCAGCCCTGATAAAGAACTCCGTTTTGCAAAGAAGCCCTCTAACTCTTCTACATAGAATCCTAGGTCCCCTACATTTACAGAAAACCCCACTGCCCTTAAAAATTGAATGAATTAGCCCCTGCACTTTAACCTACAGCACCTTGATCCTTTCCATGCTTTCATACGGATCTTAGTTGGCTTTTTGGTAATTGTAAATTGGTCCTTGGCAACCTCGCGTGTTGACCACCCTAGCACACCCGCACCGAGTTTGGACACGGAACAAGCACGAGTCTTGGACACACGGTTGCCACCTGACCCGCTCGCATGTGTCCTAGGACGAGGACACGGTCACAGCCTCGTGTCCCTGACCACGTCACAGTTTTCCCTTGTCCACGGGCACGTCACGGTTTTTTCTGTGTCCACGTGTCCACGGACACGATCACAGTTCCCGTGTCCACGGACACGTCACAGTTTCCACGTGTCCACGGACATGTCACCGTTTCCACGTGTCCGTGGACACATCACAGTTTCCACGTGTCCACGGACACATCACAATTTTCACGCGTCCACGGACATGTCACAGTTTTCACGTGTCCACGGACACGATCACAGTTTTTCTGTGTCCACGGACACGTCACAGTTTTCACGTGTCCACGGACACAATCACAGTTTCCGTGTCCACGTGTCCACGGACACGATCCCAGTTCCCGTGTCCACGTGTCCACGGACACGTCGCAGTTTTCCTGTGTTCACGTAAACCCCGAACTTCCCGTGAACCCCGAACGTCCCGTGAACCCCAAACCTCCCGTGAACCCCGAACTTTCCCGTGAACCCCGAACTTTCCCGTGAACCCCGAACTTTCCTGTGAACCCCGAACTTTCCCGTGAACCCCAAACTTTTTCGTGAACCCCAAACTTCCCGTGAACCCTAAACTTTTCCGTGTCCACGAATCCCCGAACTTCCACAAAACCCCGAACTTTCACTTTCACGTGTCTACGGACACGTCACAGTTCACGTGTCCACGGACGCGGTCACAGTCCACATGTCCACGGACACAATCACAGCTCACATGTTCACGTGTCCACGAACACGCCACAGAACTCTGTGTCCACGGAGAAATCCCTGATTCTGGGCACCCGTGAGTCCAGAGGCCGTGGACACAAGCCGAGCCAAGTGTCCACACAGCCTTTGCCAGTTTTCGGTCACAGACCAACTGGCAACATCTCCACGAGTTTCATCCCCTGTTTCACGCCTGCACACACACCCGAGAGCTGTGGACACATGCCGGGTAGCGTGTCCACGGGGGAGATTTCCTATCTTCCCATCGTGAATATCTTGTTCGTCTCACCACCGCCACCCCTCAACTCCATTTTCAATGAGTTTGACACCGTTGGAACCGTTGTCTCAAGCTCAACCACATCGAATCATCCAAACCTCAACCAACATCTGATCTTGCTGGTTTGTTTTAATAGTAAGTCCTTTGCTGAGTTTAATCATGTTTCTTCTTTTGTATTCTCGTTGTTTGTGCAAGTCTTTACTTTGATGCATACTAAGCATAGATTTATACTAGCTAAGACACGCCACAGCATAGCATAACCCCATTATTTAGCACACCATAGTATGCATACCCATGTTAGCACTAAGTAATCTAGTCTAAGGTTAGAATCATATGATTAATAGTTAAATACAAATAGCTAAACATTAGAAAGTAAATGATTACTTAGATGGCAGCCTATAAGCATTATGTCTTGCATTCACCCACACATGTACCACTTGCTAGTTTTAAAAGTTTAACTATATACATTAAACTAGATAATTGATCATTAATTACCTAAAGTAAAACACTCAGGTGGCTACAAACTAGATAGTTAATGATGATAGCATGCCCATCACCGCACCAAAAGTAATACCATATATTTAGCGTAGGAGTTCAATGGTACAGTAGAATCAAGAAATATTCACTAGAAAGCCCGTGCAATATATTGACATACACTAGTGCACGTGCCACCTATTAGCACAAACGATATGATTATTTAGTTAAAAGCTCTAAATTAAGGTATGCACAAA
>BCLG01000194.1:229770-253684 GCA_001602295.1 Zoysia matrella
CGAACCTCACTCTAAGTCAATAGGCACCGCAACATACATGACTTGCCCTAAGTTTTCCTCGCGGTGTTATCTGGTTCTTAGTTGGAGTTCTTTGGATTTTATCGCTCCTTTTTGAGTTGTGTTTCTTTCACAGTAGTTTTATTAGGCTTTTCCTTCACGTAGATAACGCTGAGTGTAAAGAAGAGTCAAGCCTCAAAAGAGACCAGAAGGTCTACGTATGAAGAGAAGCTCGTAGATTGGGCGCGAAGCCAGAGACTGAAGATTGAGATCTTGAAAAAGAAGCCTTCAACCTCAAGCTTGAAGATTAAGGAGTTTGCAGGCAAGCTCTAACCTCATATTGGAACCTATATTTTGTTAATGCTCCTATAGTGTCTATTTATTCTACTATGCATGATATTTTGGTTTGAAACATTGTGTTAATAATAATCCTACTTGTTTCTAGGTATTTATATTTATGTCAGTAACTTGCTGTATAGATATGAATACATTCCTTAAAAACCATTGACGAAGTGTCCTTGATAGCCATAGGGATTCTGTTTCTAGATAGTTTTACGGAACGGATATTACCTTGTACTAGATCTGCTTAGGACCCCATTTACGGTGCTCTGCACTGCCACACCATATACCATTAATTGGTAAAATGAGTTGAAAGAGTTTGGTGGTGTGAGTACAAATAAAAGGGGGCGGGATTAGAACAACTGGTGCTAGGTGAAGAGGGGATGTTTCTGGCCGTGGGGTGGGGCTCACCTGAGGTGATGGTGATAGGTGTGTAGGCTTCGCTGTGATCCACCTGCCGTGGACGAGACCGCCACCCCTGCCATATAAGGACCGGTTCGTTAGCCCTCGACTTGGTAATTTCCGTGCAACCACAGAACCTGTATATTTTGGGCAGGACTTATTCCCTCTACGTATTCTTTCCACATCGAACCACTGGGGGGGTCGGTAGTGAAGACACAAGGGAACAGGAGAAGGGCGTGAGATAACTCGCTGTCTGGCCTTCGACGGTAATTGCCCGCGTCACGGGAGCATAAGCCTGCGGATATAGCCCCTAGTTTGGTAATACCCGAGAATTGGAGGGGACCAGGAAAAGGCGTGAATGTGGTGGATATTCACGACCTGGCTCCGGGAATGTATCGACGCGTCATCGACGGCCTGAAAAACCTCGAGGGATGGCCCCTGTTTGCACCTTGCGTGGAATTTGTGGAAAACTGCGTAGATGTAGAATAAACGTTATGCAACTCTAATGATCAGGAGTAGCATAACCTGTGGGTACAGTGTACAACCTCTGCAGAGTTAAAAATCCTTTCGGATAGGCCGTTGTCACGGTATTGACATGCTACTGTTCGGACGCCCTACGATTAGATTTTCTATACTGTCTTGAAGTGTGAGTGGGTGTAGCTATCCGTGTTTTGGAAAGTGTCTGGAGGGGATAGTGGAGGCCCTTCCAGTTAAAAATTAGGGAGCTGGTGGGAACGGTTTGTACTCTCACAGGTCCAACTTATTAATATATGGATAATAAATGCTTTCACTCCCTTCTAAAATCTTCTGTAGTGAACCTTGCATAAAACTGGCTTTTTGCAACATGGACTTTGCTGCCTCATCTTTGCTACAACCAATGTGCATCTATATTTATAACTTTGCTTAGTGTTGGGGCTTGGTGAGTACCTTATGTACTCACCCGCCTGCATTTGTGGTTTTAGATAGTGAGGATTGTATAGATGTTGTGCTGGTTTCGTTCTGCTTTCTAAGTCTGCTTGTGGATTTGGGCCCTGGTGTTTCGCTGCCTGCTCTGCTTTTAGTTGGTCAACCGGTGTAGGATCGTAGAGATCCTCATGGTGTGGCCACTAAAAGTCCTGTCTCAGGTTAGTTTTTCCTTTCGAAGTATGCTTTTGATATACATTCTGTTGTGTTGTGCGTATCAGCTACTGATTCAGGGACTGATACGTGTATCACAGTGCATCTCAGAAACGGGGTGCGCGACAGCTGGTGCCCAAAAGTAATCCTCTTGCTGCCCTTAGGCCACCATCGAAATGCTCCATCTCTTCAGTTCTCCAGTAACATCTAAAGGTTTGGTGCTGTTTTCATTTTATGCTAGAATTACAAGCATTGCGTATGCACATCTTCTGGAATGAAGGGAACAATCATCTTTGCTTGATTGTTAATGGACCTGATTTAGACACAATGATCTAATCAGTCAAACACAATGATCCAAGGCACATGCTGAACCTACACTAAAACAAGTAGTAGTAAAATATAAAAAGTAACGGAAGGTGTATGCGGCCTTATGCACTTGGTTAATGGTTTACACATTCTGATCATCATCTTTTAGAATGATGAAAGTTAGTTATAAATATTATTATCTTGAGTAAATTTATTTTTCTTTAGATAATATTTCCCTTCAGTTAATATTTATTCTTTAGACTGTAACGGTAACACGAGCATTAGGACTAGTATGCATAAGTATGTATCCTACTGATTTTGATTCTGAGCACAACTTCAAAAAAATTAGAAGGGCAAAGTGATGATCAAGAATGCACACCGAAGCCTTGAGACAATGGTTTTGAAGATGTTTGCCAACAATGGATGTGTCGGGATCACGTACCCTGGGTACCTAACAGATCACGCTCAGACGCGCAAGATTGGGGGTCGGGCGATCATGGGTTCCAACCCTTCCTAACAGCGATCTACGGCGGTCACGACTTAGCCACACGGGCACGCAAAGACCCCGGCCTCCGAAGGCCGACCCCCGGAGAGCGACCCCTGAAGGGTAGGCATCGCGTTATGGTACATTTACTCTGATGACCAACTGCCATCCGTCCTGACAGGACGGGACGAGGTTCACCACGGCGACACTCTAGCAGAAAGCTGCGACGGCTGCCGGACAAGACATGACAGCACTGTAGCCGGCACAGTGGCGCCGAACGAGCATCACTGTACCCACCGCTGCGCACGACACGACGGGTCACGACCACGCCTGGACGGAACGAAATGATGGCTGGTACTCTCAACTAGGGGAGAAGGGCTGGTATTCCATCCCCCCCCCCCCCTCCCAATTATCATAGTCTGCAAAGATCTCCTGAATAATCTCAATATACTTAGTATTGTTAACATAGGTTTTGGTTTATTGAGAGATTACTTGTCTCCTACTTGAAGATTTCACTCAGAAATCAAGAGAAGTGAAATCATCAGTACAAAGTTGAATACTATAATGCATTTTAAATTTTGTAGTCCTTTTTTTTGCCAATGACTAGAATCGATTTATCTATTTATATGTAGACTATGAGGTCCAGTGATGCAATATGCCAAACATGCTTGTATATCTTTTTTGAAAGTTTATATCGGCAGCATTTAGAAGTCCTATTCTTGACTCTTGAAATGAATGAATCCTTTTCAGGCTATTCGGTGTGATGAATGTGCAAGTGCATGGACTGTGATGTACCGATGGGCATACTCGGACTTGAGCTTTAGCAAATTGATTACAGTCCGATGTCCTTACGGCCCGGTGCGGTCACCACAGCGGCTCCTCCGACTGGGTCACCTCGCACGTCGATTGGGCCACCTCGTCCGACTGAGCCGCTGCACTCGGCGGTCCCGGATGAGCTGCCCTCCACTAGTA
Organism: Zoysia matrella; assembly: GCA_001602295.1. NCBI lineage: Eukaryota > Viridiplantae > Streptophyta > Magnoliopsida > Poales > Poaceae > Zoysia > Zoysia matrella. The sequence goes on from BCLG01000194.1 coordinate 233,387, forward strand.
CAACTACACCGGCAACCAGCAGGCACGTTCCGGCTTCTCCTTTGGGCTTTCCCGATCATAGCCTCCCACCTCCCAATGATGTGCTTGTTCCACCATCAACAAATGAGCACACCATGGTGACACGTGGGAAGCGTCGCTTTCGGCAGCCCCGGACCGTTCTCGATCTCCATACAGCTCCATTGTCTCCGATTCCGAAGACATACCAAGGGGCTCTGGCTGATCCAAATTGGCTGGCTGCCATGACTAAAGAATTTTCTGCACTGCTCGCCAACAACACCAGGGATTTGGTCCCTCATCCGTCTGGCGCCAATATTGTGACTGGTAAATGGGCTTATCGCCACAAGCTCCATCCTGATGGCTCCTTGGATCGTTATAAGACTCATTCTGTTCTTCGTGATTTCACACAGCGTCCTAGTATTAATTTTGATGAGACATTCAGTCCTGTTGTCAAGTCCGCCATCATTCGCACCGTGTTTACAGTTGCTCTCTCTCATGATTCGCCAGTCCATCAGTTAGATGTGAAAATACATTCCTTCATGGCACTCTTGATGAAATAGTTTATTATGTGCAGCCCACAGGTTTTATTGGCAGTACTCATTCGGATTATGTCTGCCGTCTCAACAAGTCCCTGTATGGATTAAAGCAAGCTCCTCGTGTCTGGTATAGTTGCTTTCTCACTCATATTCTCTCTCTAGGTTTCATGAGTGCCAAGTCAGACACGTTGTTGTTCATCTATCATCATGGTGGTGAGACAGCTTAGCTGCTCCTCTGTGTGGATGACATTGTTTTGATGGCATCATCATCGTCACTTCTTCGCCGGGTTATTACTGCACTACAACAGGAGTTTGCTATGAAATATCATGGTTCTCTACATCATTTTTTGGGTCTCTCAGACACCCGACTTGATGGCAGTTTCTTCCTCAGTCAGCGGCATTACATTCTTGAGATTCTTGAGCAAGCAGGTATGATAGATTGCAAGCCATGCTCCACTCCAGTCGATACAAGTGCCAAGCTGTCTGGAACCGAAGGGGCTCTTGTTAATGACCCAACCCATTATCATAGCTTGGCTGGTGCTTTACAGTATCTCACCTTCACTCGGCCAGATATTTCATATGATGTGCAACAGATTTGTCTCCATATGCATGATCCTCGGGAGCCTCATTATGCTTTAATGGAGCGTATTCTTCGCTATCTGCATGGGACTTTGGACCACAGCTTGCAGCTAGCTTCACCGCACAGACATCTTACTCAGATGCAGACTGGGCTGGCTGTCCTGACACTCGTCGCTCCACTTCCGGATATGCTGTCTTCCTGGGTGATAATCTCGTGTCTTGGTCCTCGAAGCGGCAGCCCACCGTCTCTCGCTCCAATGATGAGGCAGAATATCATGTAGTTGCCAATGCTGTTTCTGAAACATCGTGGTTGCACCGGCTACTGTAGGAGCTCCGAGTATCCATCTAGCATATGACACTTGTTTATTGTGACTACGTTAGTGCAGTTTATCTCTCATTGAATCCGGTGCAACATCAGCGCACCAAACACATCAAAATTGATCTTCACTTCATCCATGAACGAGTTGTTGCGGGCGCTATCCAAGTGCTGCATGTTCCGACATCTTCACAGTGTGCTAATATTTTTACCAAGGGTCTACCATCGTCTATCTTCGTTGAGTTCAGGTCCAGTTTGAACGTTCACGCACGTGCTCCTGACTAGTGACGTTCAGCCTGCTGGAGGGTGTTAGACGATCGATCCTATAACTGACTTGCGCTATATGCATACATGCATGATCACTGACCAACACTATACGTGTATGCGTGATCACCAACCATGTTCTGTTGCCGGAAATCTTGCTGGCTTAGTTAGGTTACTTCGGTGCTTGTAACCTATATATAAATGTAACACACGGTCAATGAATCTATTCTCTCGTATTCTGCACAAACAATTCTACGCTTTCAGATAGGTCCCATATCATGACCTTATCTTGCACTCTAAAATGCCCAAAGAAATAAAATTGTGGCAACATCAGTTGTCTATCAAATTAGTCTATTATTGTGTATAGTGATGAATTAAAATTGTGGCAACACATAGCTATTCGATGCAACATAAAAGGATTTGATTTCATTGTTACAGAGAAAAGACTATTGCAACGCAAATGACAATTCACACAATGCATTATATATGTTGCAAGATTGATAGTTGCAATAAAATATAGATATTGCAACTAAAATCAAAATCATCACAACCATATTGTATCATGGTGATATTCACAACTACTTGCAACCAAATTGTAAGTGGTGACAATGTTATCTATTTATTACCACGATTTTTATTGAAATCACATCGAAAATATAACATATCTGAATATTGTGGCAATAACACCTATGTATTACAACAAAATTGGTGTCGCTGCAATGTGGAGCGTGACTAAGAGGTTAAAACTTAGTAGTGATCCATGGTCCTGTCTCCAAATCTCGGAAAACTATATCCACAAAACCTTCTCTATTCAACCACCCTAATTCCAATCTAAATTGATATTGGGAATTTTGAGTAGATTTATTCCCATTATTTAAAAGAAGACGTGTATGATTAGATTTTCCTCTGCTTAACGCTTCCACAGTTACTCTAGGGTATTTTAACTCCCATTCAGTATTAGTGAGCACCCTATAAACTTTTTCATATATTTGTGGATCTAGATCATTAGACCAAGTGTACTGCGGCCCACTCATTTCAGTTTTTTTTCAACTCCATAGTATCAATTAAAGAGTTAAAAATTCTAAAATTCTAGGCCACCGATCGCAAAAATTACGTCTGCAGTTTTGCTCTTTGAGCTATTATGTATCACATGGGCCACTGAGGGTCATTTACAAAAATTGATAATTGTTTTATTTACTATAAATCATAAATGGTGAATGATGATTTCGTGCATATTAACCTGGTGAATGGTTCTGTCTTCTAAAAGAAATACTTATTGTTAGTTTTAATGTGAATGTTGTTGAAATAACCACGCCTGGTGTCTGTCTCAAGACACTGAGTCGTAGGTGTGTGCTGCTGTGTTGCAAGGTCTGAGCGTGTCGTGTCGTGTCGTGTTCCAGGTTGTCGACCTGGTTGAGTCCGAGAGCACAGGACTACAAAAGGTTGCGTGGGTCCAGACCCGTCGATTAGCAGGGGTGAGGTGGGCCACAGCACAGAGCCCCAGATTTTAGGAGGGTGTTGACGTCGAAATCGGGTCCAGACCAACCCACTGCTCGCACATCTGTGTGCGAGAATATTGGTGCTTCTTTAACGTCGGATTTAGACAGCACCTAGATAACTCGCCTCGAGAGAGACCCCATCGAAGAAGGATGATCTTAAAGGTGATCCGGGCTCGGTCAGGCCAGTCGGATCCTCTTCAAACATCACTGGGATGAAGGAAGAATAGCACGAGAGGTCGAGTAAGAGGATTAAAGTTTGAAGAATAATGAAATGTAAAGGCAAATGATATGTTTGATTGGAATACCTTTCAACCGGCTATGGGCCTCTGTTTTATATAAGAGAGATAGTCTTATTCCGCAGGGCAACGGATCCCTCGAGTTTGAAAAGAAATTAGAATCAATTTGCCGAAAACTTTTCAAAATCGACACCACTGGAGTGTCCGGTAAAGTGCTGGATACTTCGGTGACCAGAGCCTCTGGTAGAATGCCGTAGTGTCCGTCGTGTAATTTTGAGAACCTAAAAGAGCTCACTGGACGGTCTGGCACCATGCCGGACATTCCGGTGGGTTGAAAAGCCCCAATCCGAGACGACTTGCCGGACGGTCCGGCATGTTGCCAGATACTCCGGTGAGTTGAAACCCCAAATCTGAGAGGGCTTGCCGGACCTTCCGGCACACCAACTGTCTCAAACCCGAGAGGGCCTACAGAACTCTCCGGCAACGTGCCGAATACTTCGGTGGTTTTGTGATTTTTGGTGTCAACATATGCTCCCTGTTTTTTGGTGAAGTTTCTGCACCATAAAACATTTAAGCACCTAAAAACCTCTAAGGACGATGGTTCTCTTGACTCATCGGCCATTGTATCAATCTTAGCAACGATATTCTTAATATCGACCATTTTTCTCTTATGCTTCTTGTCATACACTTGGGTGATAACTTTTTCAAGTGTTGGCCGTTAAAGGCCCTTGGTAATGATTCGCCGTGAACGTCCTCCAACATGTATGTGTTTTTGGCAACGACTTTTACTACTCTATATGGCCATTTCTAACTAGGAGACCACTTCTCGTACCTATTGCTTCTTGAGCCAACGGGCAGAATAGTTTTTCAAACTAATTCGTCCACTTGAAAAGTTTTGGTTTTCACCTTTTTATTGTAGGCTCTAGCAACTCGTGCTTTATCTTTCTCAATCTCTCTCAAAGTACTCAAACACTTATCAGTGACCTTATCAATATTGTCTAGCATTAAAGTCCTATACTCATCGATAGATAAGTCATTTTGTTTAGCTAATTTTAGAGCTCCTGGATTTATCTTGACGGGTAAAACGGCCTCTTGTCCATACACAAATTCATAAGGTATTACTTTAGTTGTCAATGTGCCTAGATATACGACGAGCCCACAAAGCTTACGATAAGACTTCATAGCACCTCTTGAGATGGTCCTTTATCTTTTTCTTAATAAGTTTGATAAACATTTTATTACTAGACTCGGCCTGACCATTGGACTGAGCATAATATGAAGATGAATTAAGTATCTTAATCTCGTATGATTTGGCAAACTCTTTAACATGATCGGATGTAAAGGAAATACTTTGGTCGGTAGTTAAAGTTTGCGGTATGTCGAATCTATGAATAATATGCTCGGTAAGAAACTCAACTACCTCTTTGTGTGTCATGTTCTTGAGAGCCATCGCTTCAGTCCATTTGGTGAAGTAATCCGTCGCAACTAACACGAAGCGGTGCCCCTTCGAAGACAGAAGATATATTTGTCATATGAAGTCTAATTTCCATCCTCGGAATGGCCTTGGCTTTATGATGAGGTTCATTATGGCAGCAGGTGCCAATTGAATATTTCTAAATCTTTGGCACTTCTCGCATCTCTTGTAGTAACAATAACAATCGACAATAATGGTTGGCCAATAGAACTCGGTCCTTCTTAATAACTATTTTATTTTCAGAGCCGATTGATGCGAACCACAAATGCCTTCATGAACCTCCCCCATAGCCATTTTGGCATCATCATCTCTCAAACATTTCAATAGCAAATCGTCTCCCGTTCGGCGGTATAAGACACCATCAATCAAAGTATACTTGAAAAGCCGCATGACAAACTTTTCTATCTACACTTTAGGTTGGGTTACGAATGTATGAAATTATGGGTGACCTCCAATCGAGTGATTCGGTACTATCACGGTTTGACGTGTTAGTATCCGAATGGTCTAGTCCTAGCTTCTCAAGTATCGGTTTCTTAATGACTGAAAATTTACCTCTACTAATATTGTAACCCAATGCTTGTTGTGTCAATTCATTTGCTTTACTGTTTTCTAGCCTAGGCACATGATGTATATTGAATTCATCCATTCCTCTAATGATCTATAGGCATTTATCCAATATAGCATTCAACGATCTGTCTAAGCATTGAAAATTACCAGCAACTTGTTGCACTACTAATAGCGAATCGCCGAAAGCTTCTACATGTTTTACCCCCATGTACTCTAACATCCCCAAGCCAAACAACAACGCTTCATATTCGGCTTGGTTATTGGTGCAATCATACTCTAATCGATTTAAGAATTTAAAGTGTGCATCATGAGGAAAACCAACACTACACCAACAACTTGACCCTCTTTGCAAACCAATCCATCAAAATACAACTTTCAAGAGATAAAAGTAACATAACCAACATCTATATCATGCTCTAAATCAATCTGATGTTCAACAATAAAAATAACAACAATTTGACCTTTCATGGATTTCAATGATTCATAAGCCAAATTATATTCAATCAATGCATAAGCCTATTTACCAAGCCTACCACTAGAAATCGGCCTATGCAACATATGTTTGATAATATCGGTTTGACAAGCAACCACATAAGTACTAGATAACAAATAATGTCGCAACTTGGTGCAAGCATGATACAAAGAAAAGCATAGTTTTTCGATGAGAGTGTATCTTGTTTCCGCATCCACCAATCGTCGGCTCACATAGGTGATCATGTTCTCCTTCTATTCGGCTTCTTGCATCAAAACAACACCAACCACATCATCTTCCGCCGCTCTGTAGAGACGAAAAGGGACTCTCCCCTTAAGCGCCCTAAGAACCGAAGGCGAAGACAAGTATTCTTTGATCCCCTCAAATGCTTCTTGTTGTTTTGTCCCCCCAAGTGAATTCGGCTTCATTCTTTAGCCGAAGAATAGGAGTAAATGCGTTAATCTTTCCCGACAAGCTGGATATGAACCGTCTCAAATAATTCACTTTTTTTAAAAAGCTTTGCAACTCTATCTTACATGCGGGCGCGTGCACAATTCTAATTGCCTCTATCTTCTTAGGATCTATCTCTATATTCTTTTCATGAATGATGAAGCCTAAAAACTTTTCGGTCGATGCACCAAAAGCACACTTTAGTGTGTTCATCTTCAAACCGAAACGACGCATTCGATCTAAAGCGAGTTGCAAATCAGCCAAGTGAGAATCTAGAGCGACCGATTTGACCACCACATCATCTATGTAAATCTCCATGATGACACCAAACAAATCATGAAAAATAAAGTTTATGGCTCTTTGATATGTGGCACCAGCATTCTTCAACCCAAAAGTTATGACAACCCACTCAAACAATCCTACAAAACCAGGACAACTAAAAGTAGTTTTAAACATATCATCTTCGGCCATGAAGATTTGATTATACCCCGCATTACCATTAAAAAAACTAATGACTCTATGGCCGAAAGCATTATTAATCAACATGTCGGCTATGGGCATAGGGTACTCATCCTTAGGAGTTCTATTCAAATTTCTGAAATCAATGCAAACTCTAATCTTACCGGTGTTCTTCTTTTTCACCGACACGATATTGGATATCACTCCGCATACTTACAAGGTCTTATAAATTTTGCATCAAGTAATCGGTTAATTTTCTCTTTAATCTGATCATGCATATTCGATTTAAACCTCCTCATCGATTGCTTAAAATGTCTAAAACCAGATTTTATTGAAAGCCGATGTTCAACTAACTCGCGGCTTAACCCGAGCATTTCTTTATAAGACCATGCAAAACAGTCTACATATTCTTTTAATAAGCCGATCAAGTTTACCTTGTAATCGGCTTTCAGATTTTGATTTATAAAAGTTGGCCTAGGATTATCATCGCTGTCAAGATTCACCTCCTCAAGAGGATTGGCCAATGTAAATCCTTGAACTAACTTATCCATGTCCTCTATCTCCTTTATAGCTTCGCACATATCATTCGTGTTGGACCGATAGTGCTCCACTCTCTTTTTCAACCAATCAATATTTGACTCCATTAAATCACATTATATGGTTGAGCCAATTTTCCATCGGCTTTACATTGACAGGTACAAAACTATCTCTAATCACACTAAGAAAATCATAATCTGTCAAGTCTAAGCCAGTCAAGCGCTTGACGGTATCATGCGGCAAAAAAGATGATTCGGTCATAGCAACACAAGCCGATGCATCCGTATGAACAACCTCTACATCATTACCAACCCATTGTATCAAGAATTGATGCAATGTAGAGAGAACACACCTATTGGCATGAATCCAATCACGCCGTAAAATCAAGCTATAACTACCGCGCACATTGGCAACAAAGAAAGCGGTAGCGATGGTCTTGCTCCCAACAGTGAGCTTCATAGAAGTGACCCCTTTAGCCTCGATAGGGTCTCCTCCTCCCACACCATTCAAAGTCATGTTGGTCCGGATGAGCTCGTCATCGGTCTTGCCTAGCTTCTTAAACAAAGAATATAGCATTAGGTTAACAATAACACTGTCATCTACAAGCATACGAGAAATCGGTGATCCATTAATATGACCTCTTATGTCGAGGGGTTTCAGATGGTTCTCTGATTCTTTGAGCTTTTCAAAGATAGCGCTCTTTGGCCCAAAGTAAAATTTTGCCATAACCTCTTCTTCTTCTACAAGCGAATAATCTGAAAGGAATAAGCAAATGGTGTTGATGTCCATACCTTCCCGAGGCGGTGTAGGCTCATAGTCCAAGAGGTCGTCGTCGTCGAATTCGGACATATTGGTCTCTTCCTTCGGAGTAGGCACCGCTTCCTCTGTCACCGGTGGAGTAGGAGCCTCGAGCTCCTTGACCCTCCACTGCTTACTTTGAAGGACCATCGATTTGATCTCATTAAAGACCTCATCCCTCTTTTTCTCCGCCTCCTCCTCTCGAATCTTCTGGAGGAGCAGCCTTTGGAGCTTTCTCTTTTGAGTGTGGGTCAAGCCAGGCGGACACCACCTCGGTTGTGTGTACTTGGAGGAGCACTTGCTGCTGCTAGCTTCATGATCATGGAAGGCCTTTTTGATCGGACCATCCAAAGTGATTGGTCCCGTGAAGACTCTCGATTTTGACATCGATTGTGCCGATTTTCATAACACCTCCAGATACGTTCTCTTGATGAACAAAACTACAAGGGGTGGGTTCATTACCTTACTTTGGGTGCCACTCCTGTTTAGGCGCAGTGGTGAAGCCCCCTCCTCGAGCCTTGATCGGTCGAAACTCCTTTCGATCTGAAATAGGGCCGGAGAGCCTTGTGAAGACATCTCCCCTCGGTCCGTTCTACTCCGGATGAAATGGCGGTATGGCATCGGTGGAACGGGCATTGGTGGCATAGGCATCGGTGGCACCGACATCTATGGCTCCATGTATGGATGCCATACCAGAAATAGCAAGCAAGGCATAGGATGGAACCATGGAGGTGGCACTTCGAATCCATGGGGAGGAAGAGGAGAAGGTACACGAACATCCGCAGTTTGCCTCATCTCCATCCTAGGTGGGCTGCCTCCTCTCGGTGGTGATCTTGGCCGCTTCATAGACCGATTGTTCAAATCGGTCTTTTGATTTTTGTACTTAGCCATGAGACGGTCGAAGGCGCTTTTAGGCCTCATCTTCCGTTCTATAGCCTTGCTTTGGTTTATCTTTCACTTGCTCACCTCCGAATTCTTCAGCTTTATCATTTTGGGCTGTGGAGCTTGCCCTCGGGTCTAGAGCTTTAGATAGTGACTTTGAGAGAATCTTGACCGTCGGAGGACTTCTCGAGAACCACCTTCCTAGAGGCCCCCTTGTCACTCGAAGAAATAGGCATCTCCTCCCCAATGATCATGCTCTTCCCCTTGGGGTTGAGCTCTTGAGTGTTGGTGGAAAAAGGGTGCTTGTCGATCTGCATCTCTTTAAGACTCAATCGTCTCTCATTAAGGGCTGATTGGACCTGTCGATGGAAAATATTGCAATCATTAGTAGCACGAGAATAAGAGTTATACCATTTACAATATGCCCTACGCTGAATCTCATTCACCAGAGGCAAAGTATATGCAATCTTAATATATCCACCTTAATGCAATCTTAATACATCAAAGGTGTACTTCATATCGTCTTTTTGATTCTTATAAATTGGTTTAAGTGAATCGCAAGCGAATGATTTGGCCTTAGAGGGCCAAACAAACTCGACAGCTAGAATGTCACTGAAATCATCATCGGAGCTATCCGAATCACATTACAGGACATGCACGGTGTGGCGGATTTTGTAGTCATGACCGCAAACCACTAAAGCTAGGTCGGCTAAATTTTTTTCAGAAATTGTTAAATTAAAGCATCGGTTCTTAACATCTTTAAACCACCGAAGATAATCAACGACAGGTTCATCTTTTCCTTGCCGAACTGATATTAAATGTGACAACATCAACTCGTTGTCCTCGAAATAAAAGTGATCGTGAAATTTACGCTCTAAAGACTCCTATGTGTATATGGAGCCCGGAGACAATGAGAAAAACCACGAGAAAGCGGTTTCGGTTAGCGATAAAAAAACAAACGTACTTTCAAAGCTTTGCTAAAACGCGCTTCTCCTAATTACGCTACATATTGACTAAAGTGTTCCTAAGTGGTTTTACTATCTTCACCATTAAATTTGATGAAGTCAGGCACACGACATCCACTAGGATAAGAGATCGAATCAAAATATACGAAGTACGATTTTTGGTAAATCTGGTCTCTTCCATTGAGGTCTACCCCTAGCGTCTCGCAAAATTGTTTGTTCAAATCCTCTTTAATGCGCGCTATACACTCCTCTATGTTGACAATAGGTGGCTTAGTGGAAGTGCTTGATGGTGGAAGGTATACACTCGTTTTCATGGCACTAAATAGTTCATTAGAAATAGGACCATGAGTGATACTCGTACCGCTTGGTGGGATAGGCGGCGTGCTATATGCGACAGTATGGTAAAGAGGAACAAAATTAACCAATTCATTCCATCGGCTCGTGGCTGGATTGAGGAGGCTAGTGATTGGCTCTACGCTAGCGGGAGACACTACCAAAGCACTAGTTTGCGCACGAGACAAAAAACTACTAAATGAGTTCAACGGCATGCCATATAGAGGTTATTCTACACTAGACGTAGTAGGCACCGATGCACTAGTAGTAGGACCTACATGCGTAACATGAGACGATGATGTAATACTAACATTTTTAGACTTAAATATTTTTCTTGGATCATGTATTACATATCATTAGTCAAGACTTTTTTTAAATCGAAAAAGTAATATGAAAGGTCTTCAAAAGTACCAGGAGGGTGCAAAGATGTTCTCACATTGGCATCACCCATGGCTACGTCATCGACGACGATCGGAAGAACGGGCTCCTTCACTTGAGAGATGGTGCTTTGGCGATCCTTTTTAAAGCACGCCAACTACTCCTGTAGTTCTTGCTCTTCCCACGCCTTGCGCGCCTCCTCAAAAGCCTTCCAGCGCTTAGGAATGCATTGCGTGCCTCCTCAGGCAACTTCTCTAAGGATGGCATTACAATGTTCATCGTGAAGATCTCAGAATTCATAGTGAAAAACGACCATTCAATTTGTGCAACCAGAATCACTCATTCCTCAGCGGAGTCGCCAAAAAGTGTGTTGACGCCGAAATCGGGCCGGGCCAACACACCACTCACACGTCCATGTGCGAGAACCTTGGGTTTGGACAACACCTAGATAACCTCGCCTCGGTAGGGACCCCGTCGGAGAAGGATCGTCTTAGTGGTGATCCCAGCTTGATCAGGCCAGCCGAATTGTCTTCAAACGTCGCCGAAATGAAGAAAGAACAGCACAAAGGGTCGTGTAACGAGATTAAAGTTTGGAGAAGAACGAATGTAAAGACAAATGATAGGTTCGATTGGGATACCCCTCAACCAGCCATAGGCCTTTGTTTTATAGATGTGAGATGGTCTTATCCCGCAGGGCAACAAATCTCTCAAGTTTGAAAAGAAATTGAAATCAATCTATCGAAAACTTTTCAAAATCGACACCACCAGAGTGTTCGGTAAAGTACTAAATACTCCATTGATAAGAGCCTTCGGTAGAATTTTGGAGTGTCCGTCATGTAATTTTAGGAACCCGAGAGGGCTCACCAGACGGTCCGGCACCGTGCCGAACATTTCGGTGGGTTGAAAAGCCCCAACTTGAGACGGCTTGCCGGATAGTCCGACATATTGCCGGAAGCTCCACTGAGTTGAAACCCCTAAAACCGAGAGGGCCTGCCGGAGGGTTTGACGTGGTGTCGGATACTCCAATGCGGGATAGTCCGACATGTGACCAGACACTCCAGGGGCTTACCAGACCTGCTGGCATGTGCCGAACACTCCGGCGAGCCAGGTGTCTCAAACTTAAAAGGGTTTACCGAACTCTCCGGTATACTCCGGGGGCTCTGTGATTTTTAGAGTTTCAACTCATGAAAAAAATAGTGAGCTAAGCTATTTAGCGGATAATATCTCAAAAAATTAATAGCAAGAGCTATAGCGAAATGCAGCGAGATATAACGGCTAATTTGTAATAGTAAAGCTATTACAAATTAGCTATAGTGGGGTATAGGCCGGCTATTCGTTTCCTGGTTTCAACAGAGGGGCCCAATCACGGCGGCTAGCAGCTGCGGCGAGCTCCGTGAGCATGGAGAACTAGTACCGCACGAGCATGGCGAGCATCGGGGGCAGCGCGGCGATGGCTCCCGAGCGGTGCCGGATGGTGCGACGGGTGACTGCGCCTGGTTGAAGGAGAGAGAGAGAGAGAGAGAGAGAGCGAACGGTGATTTATGAGCTGTGATAGGGATTGCATTGGTTATTTATGAGCTGTGATTGGGATTTGCATTAATTGGGCAACGGTGGAAGAGTGTGCAAATGCTACGGAGTATGTTGGTTTCACAACGTTAGTAGGACTTTTGGAACGCGATGCTTATTTAAATTGGTCCTAATATCTGTGTTAATGGTAGAGTCTAAAGAAAAATATTAACTTAAGAAATAAGATATTAATATTAAAGTAAATTTGTTTTGTTTTTTAACAAGTTTTTTTATTTTATATATTTATATCGAGTAGATGTGTTTTATTAACTAACAATAATCCACATGACCTCGTGATATGAGAGATTCGAAAAAACTCATCTATTAAATTTGTACAGAGTGTCTGTAAAAAGATTTTATCTGTCAGATCTATAACAAAGTAATCCCTCAGATTTGTAACAAGGTATAACTAGGTGCATTTTTTACATGTCACGTAGTTTAGTTTAACCCATCTCTGTTAAAAATATTTTATCATATATACGTAGAAAAAAAACTATATTTTTAAGAAGTAGAAACAAAATTATACAGAAATTTTATAAGAATTAATTTAATTTCATAAGAAAAATATAGAAAATAGAAAAAAAAACATTCGCTCTAAAAGAGGTCTAAACGAAAAAATGGGCATGTTTAAAACGCAGAAATTTAATAAAAGTCTTATAAAAAATTATAAAAATCAGTTCAATTTTACGGTATATGAAGCCTTAATCCCTAAACTTCGTGTATTTTTGAAATGGAGAGATTAAGGATATATATATATATATATATATATATATATATATATATATATGGTGTTAGGTTAGCAGGGTGCTTCAGTTGCGGCACTGTCAAATTAAATCCAGTTGTTCTTGTGTTAGCCATCAAAATAGTTCTCGGTCTCTGAGCTCACTCCATTAACAGTTTTGATAAATGAAAAATAGAATTATCTGCAGTTGGGATTATAAAAATTAAAAATATCATATCAAGTATAAATTTAACTTTAATGAAGAAAATTAGTCTGGCGTGATGCAAAAGTCCTGGACCTCCGTCAGGTGGATGACATGACCCGGTAGCAAAAGGTGTTCTGCTGGTGATGAATAATATCCTTCGCCCGCGTGAAGAGGTGATGTCCGGTAGACTGCTCCGGTAGCTCCGGGATGATGATCCCCATCTCCTCTAGTATTAGGTCGGGGTTGACACACCGGGCAACCACCCTGAAGCTCGACGTGTTGAGCTTCGAGAGGGTCCAGAGGGAGTCCGGTAAGACAGCCAATACAGAGCAACAAGACCCGAGAATGGCTTGGACCGAGTCCACATCCCAAACATGCGCCGGGACATCCCTGGTCTCCACGGGAACCTTGAGGAGCAGTGGAGCTGCAGAAGACTTATGGACACGGCTCCAACAGTGATAGTTGCGGAAGGCCGCGTTCGGCAGCGGCGGCAAGTGTAACACACCAGTTGCAGCCACAGCCTTCGAGAAAACTAGGAGGAAATTTTCCAGCCAAAAACGGTGTACTTGCACTGCCTCAACCCCCAGGCCAGGGTGCTGCAGCTTCAGCTGGGCAACCGAAACGACCGGCTGGGTGCCCGCGACAACGGCAACCAAGGTTCTGGACAACTCGTCTTCTGCAGCGGTGAGGGCTTCAGTATGGCGGAGAACACAGAGCCCAAAACGCGGGCGGTGACCGCGAGCTCCATGAAAGACATCATCACTAGCTAGACGGTGAGGGAGGAACACAGAATACAAGTGCGCCATGCCTGAAACAAATCGTCCATATTTTACATTCACATCCGACCATGAATTATTCCCAATCATACAACATCGGAAACGGATGGTGACCAAGAAAAATAGGCTGCGGCAAATCTGGAGCAGCAGGATGGCGACGCCGCGAAGGGGCCTGCCGGCGACCAGAATGGCGACCCGACCCTACACCGCCAACTTTCCGAACACGAACAGGTTCAGCAGCAACGACACCATTCGGTCGAACCACATCCTTCCAGGAGCTCCAGACTTCCCACCAACGTTGCCACATCTGCCTCCTCGGCCGCGCCAGCCGACGCCGAGTCTCGTTGCCCTCCACCACGGAGCGCAGATGTGGTGGCGTCGACGTGCAGCTCGACATGCCAGCGCCGCCGCCAAGCAAATCTGCCCCTTGACCAGCAGCACCTCGACGCTCTGCCGCCGCACGCAGCAGCAGCAGCTCCGCCCATCGACCAACTCCGCGGCGTCCCTAAGCCGCTGACAACCACTGTCGTGGCGCCCCGAGCAGAACCACCCGCCGACCGCCGCCGTCGCCACCGGGCCGGTCACCAGAGCCGCGCCGACCCCCTTGGAGCACGCCCCCCTCAGGCTAGAGCCACGCCGCCGCCGTCCTAGCTTGCCCAACGACCCGTGCCAACGGCTCGCTCTGGCGGCAGCACGGCGGTGGAGGCGGAGAGGTGGTGGCGGCGGGCTAGGGTTAGGCCGCCACCCGAGTCGCTCACAGAGGAGCGACGTGGGGGGCTCAAAACGCGTTCATCACATGCCCAACAGGAAACCAATTGAAGATGGAAACAAAACCTTACCAAGCTGAAATTCCCATGGTGGCTCGTTGAGATCGAAATGCAATGAGTCACAGCGCTGGCTCCATGACAAATTCGTGGCAATCACCGAAGCGTCGCACGATTGCAAACGAAGGCCACACAGGCGGGGCATGCGCAGCGAAAAGATGTGACAGAATTGGCGGCAACGAACGAAATAGAGCATACTCGTAAAAAGTACACCGAAACAAAAAAAAGGGGGGGGGGGGGGGGGGGCGGCATCGTACCCGCCTGCTGGCTCCAAAGCGCAAACAAGAAAAATACCCTCTAATTAATCACTAATTAATCGTACCCACCCCGCTGGCTCCCAAGCTCAAGAAGTCATGAAGATGTTCATTTAAAAAAATTCGGAAAAATAGGGGATCCAATTTACCATCAATGCACTAATAAAAAATTTAGGAAAATAAGGCACAATATGCAGATCATTCCGCATCTGCAGTTCTAACTTGTCACATACTTCTTTCGTTTTTAAATTTTTGTTGCTATTAACTTTTAACGTATGTTTGACTATTCATCTACGAGGTAGAGGGCCGCTTCAGTTTCTTTTGCCATGCTTTCAGTTTGTCCTACTTTGCACTAATAATGCACCTAACAAATATTCTTATGTTACAAAAAAGTGCTAATTGACTTTGTTCATAGATTATCCCTTAAATCTCAAAACATAGTACAAAGTAACCACAGCCAGCGCATCAGTTTACAAAATCCACTACAATGCCACAAAGTGAATTAAGATGAATGCCCCCTGCGATGCCAATGATGGTATCGAACAAAGATGTGTATTGTAAAAAAAAATGTAAACACACTTCTTACGCATACTTGAACTGTTGACCTAAATGCCAACTGAAATAAGCACCAGCCCCATAACCGGAATGTTTTGGGGAACTGAGAACAAAACCAAAGCGCTACAGCAAGCCAATGAACACAAGGGGCACCAATGAGCTATCTGAATTATATCAGTATTGCACCTTGAATTTCTATTTACAGAACCGGAACTGAGCACATGTACTATCTGTAGGGGTGATAAATGAGCTCTGCCCACGAATTCTTTCGCAAAATAAATCAACTTTTATTAAATTTTAGTTCAAAAAAAATAAAAATTTAGTCCCATCCAACCCTCAATCTTTACTGCATTTTCTACATTTTCTTCCACCCGTTTTCACCCCCTAACTATCTGAATATTTGACAAACATGATCAAATTATACAAGGGTATATGTGTGTTTTTCATGGCACTGTCAGATAAAACAGTTTAGAATGGATAATAGTCGACTACCCTGCACCTTAGTAGTTTGGGAACCTAGATGACACGGCTTAAAAGTTGAGGACCGTTCATGTGCTTTACTTTAAGAGAATACAAACTTATCTATGTAACTATTTCATCTGATGCCAAGTTCTCTTTTTCCAGTTGCAAGTCTAAACCCATTGCTAGGTTATTGGAAGAAATTCTGCCATGACTGTTATAAACAGATCCACAAAAGCATCTAATTCAAACTTCTAGACTATTCAGAAGAAAAAATAAATCTGAGTTCTTGACATTGGGTCTAACTGCACGATAATGCTTAAAAACGCTTGCAGCCAAACAATCCAATATATACACAAATATTGCATGAAATAACTGGATTGTCAGCTCTTTGCAACCCAGGGGCGTCCAGACACATCCGTATTTTCATCAATACAACAAGCAACTACGACAGCGAGGCAGGTGCTTAAGGTTTTATCATGTACACGACAAAAGGATCAGCTCACGGCTCCTGTTTTAGCATGACATCAATGATGCCTACAGCAGTCTTTGGCCGATAGTGCTCATCCGTGTCGACTTCTTCGATCTCCTATTGTGTAAAAAAAGATATGAAATAATAAGTAACAATTGGTTGGATTTTTCATTGAACGTAAATGAAATTAACTAAAGAGCAAGGCGCATGGAAATGTCAATAATCTGAAACAAAATAAGCAGTTCAATTTGCCAACGCTGTGCTGCTATGTGTGCCACGTTATATATAGATGTCTAATAAAACATTCTATTACTGTTTAAAAAACATTTTCACTAGACCACAGGCATGATTTATGGTTAACATGATCACTCATAATGAATAAAACATGTACAACTTACATACTATAACCAAAGAACACAATACCAAAAGATGAATGGGAAATAACAATTTTTTAAATAGTTGAAGCAAACATAACTGAAGCATTTAGAAAAAGAACTTCAGGCAAGTACCTGAACAATATCTTGTCCCTTCTTAACTTGCCCAAATATAGCAAGCTTGTCGTTCAAATCAGGAATTGGTGCGGTTGTGATAAATAAATCAAATCCTTTATTATTTGGATTCTTTGCAGTCCCAACCATAAATGCCTCATGCTTTGGACTGCAAAATCAAAGAAAGTTAAAACTAACAAATTGTTGCATAAGCTTAATATAACCAGGAGTTTTATAGAATATGCACTGTTAAGGAGCCAAACCTAAGATCATTTTTTCCACTGGCTTTGGCTTTCAGTATCCATTCTTGGGCAGCTCCATCGAAATCAAAATCACCTCCATGAATTATGAAGTTTTTTATGACATGGCGAAATGGCATCCCTTTAAAATGTCTGCTCTTGCTGTACCATAGGATAAATGTCAAACAATATATAATTACATAACAAATAGAAAGTTCATCAAGAATTATTAACTTATTAGCTCAATGTCTCACATGTCAAATGTTTTTCAACGAAAATACCAAATACACATGTCCATATGCCTAAATGGTAGCAATTGTCCCATGGTTACATTATAAAAAAGAAATCTAAGCCCCAAGGGATAAGACCACCCCCACTGTTTTCTTCTTAAGAAGAAGCACTGCAAGCAGGAGATAAGAAAATTCACGAACATTGGTCCCATTCTCAGGAAGCCACCCCCCTATGGTTTGGGGCTTAACTTATGCTTTGGGCCCACCCCATACATGAGGGCCCGCCTACCACAGGTCGGTTTAGACAGACAAAATGGGATACCACGAGTGGATTTTTTTTATTCCATAAATTGTTACATTATAACAGCCAATCATTTCCTTTCAAAAAAAAAACAACAGCCAATCATTTATACCACAATCAGCATCTAGATTATCAGTACAGCGCAGTATGTTTCAGTGATAATTTTACAGATAACTTGAGAAATTTAAGAAGTTGATGGGTTCAAATGAGCCTATTGATTGCTTCCTTTGGGAGGTACTACCTGCATGCACTTCCCACATAAGAAGCCATGCTTCTGACAAATGAACATAAATGCCATAAGAATTTTAGTCAAACTGTAGCATCCATGCAGATGCATATTTAAATTTGAAGGTAGGGACAGAGAAGTTGCACTCCAACCTAATTGTTTTTTTTTTTTTTTTTTGCTCTTTTCTAGGACCAAGCAGATAAACAAGAGTGGCTGACCCTAACCAATGCTAAACCGAGTTCTCTCTCATGGTTACTGGTCAATTATATTTTTCAATGTTCAGCGGTGCATAGCTCTATTACAGGTATGCTAAATTATTTGATTTTTTTTTGCACACTTTATCCGAAGATAGAAATATGTAATTTATCGAAATAAATTTGGAAGATGTAATCTCAACATAAGTGCCAGAATATAGTAAGTATGATGCAAATGTACTGTGTAATGAAGCTGAAAGTTATCAGAGAATAAAACATATATTTGTCTGGCTTATATGGGTGAAATTCATCAAGATTGAGGTGGTTAAGTTATGCAAATGCATGGTCTATAAATGACAGAACCAGGACTAGTCAAATCATGGCTGTTTTTAAAAGATTTATATTAAGTTATGCAAATGCATGATCTATGAATGACAGAACCAGGACTAGTAAAACCTTGGCTCTTTGTAAAAGATAATTATATAATCTTCAAACAATATTCATCTGAAATCTATCGAATTTAGAATCTTCTTTACTAGAACAAGTTGCATTATCGAACACACAAAGGTCGCATGCTCAAAGCTAGATTACTTCAGACCCAGCAGATATTTGATCTTATAAAAGCACATGACACCGACAAATCAAATTCATTGGCTCCAAGTTTTCAAGTCCTACGATTGATCGCATTTACTCAAAGATTAATGGACTTATTGGCCTCATCGACTAGAGTGAGCGATGTGACTAGGACTAGAAGCCTGATCATCTGGATAATAGTCGGCTAATCATGAATAAACATCCAAAATAGTCAAGGATGACTAGGCAGCAGGAGGCAACCATGTGTTGGGCCCATGTATAGGATGATGTCTGCCCTCCCTCTCAACATCCCTCTCCCTCTCTCTTTCTTCCTGCCGTTGCCGTGTTATGCCTTCTCTCTGCCCAGCCCACTGCTTCCATGCTCTTCTCTCTCCCCAGCTCACACGTCGCCGCACTCTGCATTCTCTATCACTCCCCAGCCCTCTGGTGCCTGCACCCAGCCTGTGCCACCACCGTATGGAACATAGCCACTGTCGATGCTCTGCTGGCTTGCATTTGTGATTCACATGTTAACAGCAGCCAACATACTAACAAAATAACTCAACCCTCATCTATCTGCCACTTAAATTACTCGATTCCCATATAAAAGTGGTTAGATGTGGTGTATATTATCCTGATCTAAAGGCGTTGGACGATCTGGAGACCTGACCGACTGATCAGACGCCGATTAATTGGACCTAATCGGTCAATTAGTCTATTGAGTTCATGCAACAACCAGTTGACTCTAAAAGCTTAAGCTGATGGGGAAAGGTGGGCAATTCACTTATATTCCAACACTCCCCCTCATGTGTAGCTCTTGTAGGTGCAAACATGGAACAGGAGTAGGCTACAACTTATTTTAATAAATTGTGACCGCCAGGATTCGAAATCGAGACCTCTGGCTCTGATAACATATTGAGTTGCATGCACCAACCAGTTGACCCCAAAAGCTTAAGCTGATGGGGAAAGGTGGGCAATTCGTTTATATTCCAACATAGTCGACCTAATTGACTGATTGTTCCCCTGGCGTCTAGAATCGATCAGCCGGCCTAAAAACGTAGCACTAGCTATAGCTCATTTTTCAATACTATTCATATGTAAAAGAGCACTCCTCCATAATCGAACTACAGCTCTACCAACTCCATGGAGTTGGGTTGTTCCAACAATATCTGAAGTTAGGGTGTTTGGCTAGCTCCACCCAGCTTCGGACAGGAATTTGGAGTTGGAACCATGCCCAACAGGCCCTAACTGAACCGATTAAGCTCCAGGGAATGTCCTATTAGGAACTGGTTTGGGGAACATTCATAACCAATTAAGCTCCAGGGAATGCCCTATTAGGAACTGGTTTGGGGAACATTCATTACAATTATTCCTTTCAGGTCCAAAATCTTTAAGGCATATGGCACCCTACCAGTATTTATAACTGATATGAATGGGCGTTAATCTCTTTCTTTTTCTTTTTCTTTTTTTTTT
>BCLG01000195.1:5996-66342 GCA_001602295.1 Zoysia matrella
CGGTGAACAGGACGACGACGCGGTCGTTGGCGGCGCAGAGGTTGTGGAGGTGCACGGGGCGGTGGGAGTCAACAACGAACGCCGTGGCGCCGCGCGGCAGCACGGCGCCGAGGTCGCGGTGCGCGCCCCAGTTGACGAGGAGCAGGCACAGCGGCTGGTCGGCGGGGAAGGACGCGAGCAGGGACGCCGCTGCCGCGGCGGACGCGACGGGGTACACGGAGAAGCGGATGGAGTCGGCGGAGAGGACGTGCGCGAGCACCCTGAGCGCGCAGAGCGAGTCCGCGTCGGCCGCGGACGGCAGGATCAGGAGCGGCGAGGCGGACGCGCTCGCGGCGCCGGCAGAGGTCGCCGCCGCGCGGAGGCGGGCGTAGAACGAGTCGACGCGCAGTTCGCGCACCATCGCCGCCGCATGAATCGAGCGAGCCGCGGGGGGGTGGGGGGGGGGGATCGGAAGGATTGGAAAATTGGGCCTAGTAGATCTGGCGATGAAATTGGAAAGGGTTGGGGAGGGAGAGCGGGATGGCTTTCGCGTTTCCGATCCGCGCGCGGGGGTTGGAATTTGGATTGGGATTTGGTTCTGCGATTTTGATTCGCGCGCGGGGGTTGAAATTGGAATTCGGTTCGCGAGGGAAGCCACCAAATTTTGGGGGTTCCCTGCTCAGCGACGTGTCACGTGTGGATGGATCGTTCTGCTTCTCTTCTGGGCTGCACGTTTACGTTTGGTTTGTGGGCTGGGCCTAGTATAGTACATTTACGTTTGGTAATTGGCTGGGTCTAGCACATTTTCGTCTGTTACTGGACCAAAACATTTGGATTGAGAACCTTTTTCGGTCCGAAAATTTTTGGATTGTTACTGGACTCCAACTCAGCCTCTCAAAACAAAATGCTGCAGCAGTCTCCCCGAGCTTGGCTATCTACAGCTGGTCACTACAGAGCGCAAAAACAGTTGCAGCAGCACTAGAAAGATAAAAAAAAAAGGCTCACTTGAATTGCAGGAAAATTCTCGATCCTAAGTTTTTTTTTTATGAAATTGAATTGGTTTCTAAGAAACTAATCTGAAACTAATGTAAATGTTCACAAGATTAGCTCTGCAAAATCAAAAATGGTGAAGCTGACTGGCCACTGCAAGTGGGCAGGTGTCACACCCGGTTTTAAGGCTAAAACCAAATGACCTTTTATGTGCGTCCAGAAATCAAGTTTCACACATAAAGTGACTTTATTAATGGTAGAACAGAACAATGTCACGAATAAAGAGAATTAAAACGATTACCAAATTGCAGCGGAAAAGAAAACCAAGCGTAGCGCAGCTTCTACAGGCAGTCGACCGGAGAGACGGCAAACTTAAACTTTCACTCTTTGTCTTCAACGTCCTCTTAAACTTTGCTTTCTACTGAGCAACATTGATAAAGGCAAGGTTGAGTACGAGATGTACTCAGCAAGTGTGGAAAAAGATGACATGTGGTAAAGAACAAGGCAAATGCAACATAAGGTTCTTTTGCATAAAAGCACACAATAGAGACACACTTTCTATTAAACACCTATTTATTAAGTGAAAGACATCGCACCTATAAACCAACATGCTTACAAGCTACCCGGCTGCAGCACCAACTTCAGAACCAATCAGTCTCCCACTGTGATTACCTACCAAACCATACCAAAATCACACTAATCATGTGAGGGTCCATACAATGCTCGTAACCGTGAGCACGGCTGTCAAAACAGTTTTACACTCTGCAGAAGTTGTACAAATTTCCCCACGAGTAGTGATTTCATCCCCTGTTGCCAGGTGATTTAAAAGAATCTCCATTATGTCTGTGCCGTCGCACTCGCACACTTTCTTTGGTGTGAGGGCCAAGAGATCACTACAAGCCTTTTACATAACTTCCGCCAGCTTGTACGTGTCCACTAAGGTTTCACCCGTCGGGCACTAACCGGAACCCGAGATGCCCCCTCTTGTGCCGAATGATTCCCGGGAGTAACCCTCCTTTCCCCACACATCTCGCTCCAGGCGGATCCAGGCATAACCCGTTTTCCTCGCTCCACCAGCTGGCACGCACAGAACTGGTTTTCATCACGTACTACGCCAGGCCGCGCCCATTCTTGGCATCGTGGCTGTACGAAAACACATGGGTGGTCGCTCCACGAACCGATCCTTAGATTTGGGAAGATAACTTACCAAGGAACAGTGCCAGTAACCCTGCACACAGTCCTACACCAACCATATCGCCCAAATCATCACTATACAAGTTGCTATTAATCTCCCATTAATCCTCGTGAAGCAAGTATAATGATCCATTTAAATATACCCAACCCGGCAGTAACAATCTAAGCATGTGATCTACCCAACATTAAAGTAAACTAAGGTGACAAGGCATAATATGGAAAGCTAGAAATTTCTATTAATAGGTACGCAGTCAATTTGACACAAGCATGCAAACTACAAGATAGATGTTTTGAAAATAGGCGCAAGATGGTCAAGGACACTTGCCTTTGTAATTGTGTTGCTGCTCAATGATCTTGGAGTTATGATTCTTGAAGTCCTCGCAAGCGGATCCGAAGCGTATTCGTCTAAGCGTGCAGTAACCGACAACCAAACAATCAAGCAACCAAAACTAAGAATCATATGCAATATTGAAAGATCATTATGGAGTGATAACAAGGTTGAGGGACTCACAAAGGATTATACTACAACATGGAAACTTTAAGGTATTAGATGATAACAAGTGACGAACGGAGGCAACACATCGGGCTATGCACAAACAGCATTGCAAAGACATGCGCGTTCCCGATGATTGACTGTAAGATTCAAAAAAGTGTTTGAACAGAAACATGTGAAATTTTCTGAAACACAATAGAGACATGATAGCTTGAACTAGATTTAACCTGAAAAGCAGATCGATGAATTGGATCTGGTATTTGTTCTGCAGCGGTAGTCGATGAGGAAATCACGTTCCTGGTGGAACCATGAGGAATCTTGGCAAATTCTTTGGGGGTTGAAAAGAGGATTTTCTGGAACACAACATGGTATAAGAGTTTCATCAAGGGGATGGCCGAAATTGAGGAAAACAAAGAAGATATTACCGATCCACGCGCTGAACAGATCTAGATCAGGGAGCAGCAGTCATTGCGATCTAGATCTCGAAAGCTACCGAACTCCAATGGTTATGATTTTTGGATATGTTGTAGAGGACATCAAGGTGCACCTGCTGACAAAATTTGGTGCAATTTGGTTGGGTAGATCTCCGGTAACGTCGATCAAAATCAGAGCCAGTGTGGTTGGTCGCGATCTGTTGGGAAAAGAGAAATATGAGGGGGGGGGGGTTGGAGGAGGACGTGGGGAGTTGTGGAGATGGGGGGGAATATAAAGGGAAAGAAATATTTTAGGAGTTTATTGAGTATTTGTTTTGTTATTGAAAACTCATGGATTAATTTGGGCCATCGGATCTAGATCGGATGGATTGGATTGAAAGAAACACGTGGATTAGCTGACATTTGGATATGAATAGGATGGATGAGGTTAATTGGGTGACGTGGCATAGATTTAGGCCTTTGATTTCAAGGTTAATTGGGCGAGCTCGGTCCCCGGTGCTCCAGTGGTGGGTTCTCGACGGAAATAAGAGGAAATAGAGAGGACAAGATGGGGATTCTCACCACGGGCTCGAACGAGGTCGGGGGACGCAGGAGATAGGGGCGCGACGGCGACGTGCTGGTGGCGATCTTCGGCGGTGGCCAGGGCGACATCCAAGAACCGGCTGGGGGCGAAAATCGGCCGGGCAGGGGCAGCGGGGAGCTGGGAAGGCCGGCACGAGGTTGGTGGTGGTCGAGGAGGTTCCAAGGGGCGGCGCGACAGGCGGCAAGGGTCTCGGGTTTTGTCGAGGAGAGAGAGGGTCGAGCGGCGCTGTTTCGTGGGGGATTTATTGGCCATATAGGTACGGCCAACTCGAGAAAGTGTTGGCACGTGATTTGGAGAGGAATCCCGCGGAGATTGGGAAAACAAAATTGAGGCGGCGCGCGCGGCTGTTGCGGAGGCGGCCGGAGGAACGGGATGACAAGCGGGGTCGGGCTGTCGGTCAAGCGAGGGAGGGAGAAGGGGGTAATGGCTGGGGCTGCGGTAGGCTAGGTGGGTCACGGGGATTTTTTTTTCTTATTTCCTTTGTAACTCTTTTCTTATTCACTTTTAAATCTTTATTATTATTATTATTAGATTATTTGAAAATGAGAGGATTAATTTGAAATATTTTTGGGATGAATGCATTTCACTTTATTTGAACCATTTCAAATAAAAACATTTTTAAGACATCTGTTTCTAGAATCCAAAATTCGAGAAAACCTCTTTTCTTTTCTTTTGTTTATTTCATTGATTATAATTTATTTTATCCAATTATTTTATTTTAAAACAATAGAAGAATATATTTGAAAGTATTTGAGATAAATTAATTTCAAACGTTCATTGAAACCTTTTCAAATAAAACAAAGTTTTATAATAAAAATCATACTTTCAAGATATCTTTTCGAAAATTAAAATTGTGAGAGAGCACCCTCTTTTTTTTAAAATCAAATCAAACTTGCTTCTAAATACCAAAAATCATTTTAGAAGATTATTTCCAAAACATTGAAATAATTTGAGATAGATTCATTTTACTTCATTTCAAAGTTTCCAACTAGAATCAAAGTTCACAATAAAATTATGTTTTAAAGACATATTTTCAAAAATCAAATTTAGAGAAAACAGCTCTTTATTATTTTTTTTATCAAATAAAATTGGTTTTAAGATAAATACAAAATCAATTTATTAAAGTAAGATAATATTAGACAAAAACGTTTAAAACTTTATTTTCAAAAAAAATTTGAATACTTTTAAAATTAAAAACAAACCAATAATAATTAAAATTATTTAAATAATTAAAATTTTTATTTTATTTTAATGAAAAAAAATTACATCCTCAAATTGAGAAATTTGGGGTGGGACAGCAGGGCCGGCCAGCACCTCGGAGGCAGGAATGACAGCGCCACGCAAAGGGCGAAAACGATGTGCACAGATATTCCAACTTGGTGTTAGCACCATGCCGACAGCTCATCACCAGCAGGATCATGCGGCGCCAAGAAAGAGCAACCGCGCGCGCCGTGCTAACGTCCGCGTTTCTAGGCCAAAGTAGGCCGTAATGTAGTACTAGTACTAATGACCTTGAGACCTGCGACTATATAAGTGACTGCTGCCTTGCAAGAAGTGCAAGAAATATATATAAGAAAAATCAATATTGCCTACCTACTCTAATCTTCCTCCGTTCTTTTCCCAATTCCCAGCTTGTTCCTTCCCCAATCTGCCGATTCCTCGCTACCGATCGAACACGAGTGCTAACAATTTGTTATCAGACGCCTTCCTTCCTCGGATCTAGCTCAACCACCGCATTTTACCCGGCGGGCGAAGCTTCACAGAGCGATGGATCCGCAGTTCCAACTTATCCTCGAAGCGTTGGATCGGAAATTCGCGGAGCACGACGCGAAATGGGAGTCTCGCATCTCGGTGCTGGAGCGCTCGGCGTCTTCTTCCACGGGCGCGCTCTCCTCCGAGCTGGGCGCTACCATCGCCGCACAAGTGGAGTCGCTGGCTGCTACAGCGGCGGCGCGTCTCGACCAAGTAGAGGCGGCAGTGACCCCGCGTGTTGCTGCTCTGGAGTCCGCGACGGCTGCATTCAACAAGTGGCGGCCCTCCATCAACGACTCCATCCGCGACCTCAACATCTCTGTCGGTGACACCAAGGCGGAACTAACACCGCACCAGAAGTCGACGGATCGAGGGGTCTGGGCCCAGAACATCAGTAAGCCAAGCCTTCTGGGAGACCACGGGTCGGCTACCGCGCTACAACCTGCCGGCGCTCGAGCCGACGTCCCCGGTGAGCACTGCATCGATCTGCCCTACCGGGATTAGGGCGTTGGGTCTGTGTTCACCTATGTGCCTGACCCGGTCAAGGGTATGTTCTCCATCGAAGCTCCTCACATTTCGCGTCCTGGTGTCGAACACTCTGTTCCACATGATGCTAGTTATCAGTCTGAGTTAACACGGTCATACACAGGCAAATTACCTAAGATTTCATTTCCCCATTTTTCTGGTGAGAATCCTCGTTTGTGGAAGACTCGTTGTGAGAGCTATTTTGAGATGTATGGAGTAGATTCGGTCATGTTGATGGTTTGAGAGATGATATTAAGTCAATTATCATGGTTCAAAGACCTTTGGACTTACTCTGCGTGCGCTCTGGCTTTGGTGCAGGAGGAGGCGTTGGAGTTCCACAAGCCGAAGGAGCCTCGCCGATTTGACCCTTCTTTCAACCGGACGGTCAACCGGTCGGCTCTGCCATTGCCGCTGCCGCCCAAGCGTGATACCCCGGCTGATGGTACCACTCCGACGGGACGTCTGGCACCGGGTGGTCGCTCTACTGATGATAAACTCGCTTCTCTGAAGGCCTACCGGCGCGCTCAAGGGTTATGTGACCGGTGCACGGAGAAATGGCGTCCAGGACATAAGTGTGCATCCACTATCCAGTTGCATGCCCTCCAGCAGGTGTGGGACTTAGTCTCAGATTCTAACTCAGTGCATTCTGATACTGATACTCCGATGCCAGATGGTGGTCAAGTATTTTTAGCTTTGTCTCAAGCTGCTCTGACAGGCCATCAGTCTGTGAAGGCACTCCAGTTGAGTGGCTCTCTGTATGACAAGGAGGTGTTGATTCTTATCGATTCCGGCAGCTCGCATTCGTTTGTGTCAATTGATATTGCGGATAAGGTGCCTGGCTTGCAGCAGATTTCCAACCCACTGTCAGTTAAAGTGGCCAACGGTCAAGTGTTGTTGTGTACTGCTGAATTACATCAAGCTCAATGGTCAGTGCAGGGGATTCAGTTTTATTCTGATCTCAAAGTTCTTCACCTGCCTTGCTATGATATAGTCATTGGTATGGATTGGCTTGCTGCTTACAGTCCTATGAAGATCGATTGGGCCAACAAATGGTTATCCATTCCGTATCAGGGGCAGCAAGTGTTGTTGCAGGGCATTGAGCCGTTATCTCCTCCCCATACAGTGGTACAACTGCTATTGATTGATGATACGTCTGTAACAGACCACTCAGAATCAGCAGTTCCTCCTGTCATAAGTGACTTACTACACCAATTCCAGGACGTGTTTGCACCACCAGTAGGCCTGCCCCCATCTCGGTTGCAGGATCATTCGATTCCTTTGTTACCTGGGGCGCAACCAGTGAATATACAGCCTTACCGTTATCCCCCTCGCCTCAAGGATGAGATCGAGCAGCAGGTTGCTGACATGTTGCAACAAGGAGTGATCCAAAAGAGTTCTAGTGCCTTTTGCTCTCGGGTGCTACTGGTTAAGAAGAAGGACAATTCGTGGCGCTTTTGCGTGGATTACCGGTATCTTAACACTCTCACAGTCAAGCGCAAGTATCTGGTCCCTCTGTTTGATGACTTAATGGATGAGTTGGTTGGTGCTAGTTGGTTTAGCAAATTGGATCTGAAATCGGGGTATCATCAGATCCGATTGCAAGCAGGAGAAGAGCATAAGACGGCTTTTCAGACACATCAGGGACAGTTCGAGTTCAAAGTTATGGCATTCAAACTGACAGGAGCACCTGTTACGTTTCTTAGTGCCATGAATGACACTTTGACTCCAGTCTTGCGCAAATGTGCCTTGGTTTTCTTTGACGACATATTGGTGTACAGCACTTCTCTGGATGCTCATGTTCAACACTTACAGCAGGTGCTGCAGCTGCTGCGCCGGGACCATTGGCAAGTGAACTATAAGAAATGCTCTTTCGCTCAGCATGAAATCAACTACTTGGGACATGTACTCAGCGCCAAGGGCATTGCCACTGATCCAGCCAAGGTTGCAGCCATACAAACATGGCCGGTGCCTACTAATGTGAAATCTCTATGCAGCTTTCTAGGGCTGACGGGCTATTACAGGCGTTTTGTGAAGCACTATGGCATTATCTCTCGATGTCTGTCAGATCTGTTGAAGAAGCATGTGCAGTTTGTATGGACTGCGGACCATTCTGCTGCTTTTGAGGCTTTGAAACAGGCCCTCACTACGGCTCCGGTGTTGGCTGTTCCAGATTTTTCTAAACGCCTCGAGCTGTATACGGATGCTTCAGCCATGGGTGTGGGAGCAGTGTTAGCATAACAGGGACACCCTTTGGCCTTTCTTAGTAAGTCGTTGGGACCTAAACACCAAGGGCTGTCAACCTATGAGAAGGAGTATCTAGCCATCATTCTAGCGGTTGCTCAATGGAGATCTTACTTGCAGTTGGCAGAGTTCACCATTTATACTTGACCACCAGAGCTTGGCACAACTTAATGCTCAATGCCTTCACACCATCTGGCAACAAAAAGTGTACTCCAAATTGGCAAGGTTGGCTTATACCATTGTGTATAAGAAAGGCAGCGAAAATAGTGCAGCCGATGCTTTGTCACGAAAACCTGATGCTGGACTTTACAGTTTGTCGGTTTCCCGTCCTTCACCAGCGTGGCTTCAAGATATTATCAGTAGTTATGCTCAGGACATGAAAGCACAACAGTTGATTGCTCAACTTGCGGTGGCACCTGATCCTGATAGTCATTTCACTCTCCGGGATGGGTTACTTCGTTACAAGGGCAAAATTTGGCTGGGACATAATGTGCCTCTGCGGCAGATTATTTCCGCGGTTCATGACACGGCGGTCGGGGGACATTCTGGAGCTCCAGTGACGTACCGTCGCTTGAAGCAATTGTTTGCCTGGCCCTCTATGAAAGCTTCTGTTCATCAGTTTGTCAAGACCTGTACCGTTTGTCAGCAAGCGAAACCGGACAGAGCAAAATACCCGGGACTGCTGCAGCCATTACCCGTTCCGGACCAAGCTTGGCAAGTCATATCGCTTGATTTCATTGAAGGATTGCCCACCTCTGGTTCTAGTAATTGTATCCTGGTGGTAGTGGATAAATTTTCAAAGTATGCTCATTTTTTGTGCATGCGCCACCCCTTCACCGCTCAAAAGGTTGCTAAGCTATTTTTGGATCAAGTCTATCGGCTTCATGGCCTTCCAGCTGCCATCATTTCAGACCACGACAAGATTTTCACAAGCACCTTTTGGCAACAACTCTTTCGCTTGGCTGGTATTCATCTTCGCATGAGTTCGGCGTACCATCCGCAGAGTGACGGACAGACGGAGCGGGTCAACCAATGTGTAGAGACCTTCTTACGCTGCTTTGTGCATGCATGTCCTGCCAAGTGGAAGGATTGGTTGCTGTTGGGCGAGTTTTGGTACAACACAAGTCTGCATTCCGCTCTCGGGCGCTCGTCTTTTGAAGTTTTGTATGGGCATGCCCCTAGGACTTTTGGTATTGAGGCAGCCGATGCTGTGCCTGCTGGAGAGTTGTCTCAATGGTTACAGCAGCGTGAGCTCATGACTAAGTTGATCCAACAACATTTGATCCGTGCTCAGATGAGGATGAAGAAACAAGCGGACAAGAATAGATTTGAACGCAGCTTCAATGTCGGGGACATGGTGTATTTGAAACTGCAGCCATACATACAGTCTTCAGTGGCTAATCGTGCTAACCAAAAGTTGAGTTTCAAGTTCTTTGGGCCGTATCCAATTCTGCAACGTGTGGGTACCGTAGCATACAGACTGCAGCTGCCCGAGTCGAGTGCCATCCACCCTGTTTTTCATGTATCGCAGCTCAAAGCTTGTGTTCCACGTAAAGCTCAGGTGATATCTGATCTTCCTCTTGACATGCTTGGTCTTCAGTTTCCAATGCAGATTTTGGAACGACGCTTGATTGACCGTGGAGGCGCCAAGATATCGCAAGTGAAGGTGCTGTGGTCCGGTCTTGACAGTGCATTGGCCACCTGGGAGGATGAAGAGGCTCTGAAGCTACGGTTTCCCGATGCCCCTGCTTGGGGACAAGCAGGTTTCGAAGGGGAGGGGGATGTTAGCACCACGCCAACAGCTCATCACCAGCAGGATCATGCGGCGCCAAGAAAGAGCAACCGCGCGCGCGGTGCTAACGTCCGCGTTTCTGGGCCAGAGTGGGCCGTAAGGTAGTACTAATGACCTTGAGACCTGAGACTATATAAGTGACTGCTGCCTTGCGAGAAAGGCAAGAAATATATGAGAAAAATCAATATTGCCTACCTACTCTTATCTTCCTCCGTTCTTTCTCCGATTCCCTGCTTGTTCCTTCCCCAATCTGCCGATTCCTCGCTACCGATCGAACACGAGTGCTAACACTTGGCGACGTTTGACAAGAACATGCGTGCTCTCCCAGCTCTGCTTCATCCCCGCAGCAGCACGGGATCATCCAGGCTAATAGCAAGATAACATAAACTTAATTATTAAATTATGCAAAGTAGCGCGTGCTAGTATGTACTCAGTACTCCGTAGCTGATCCCTTTCAGTGCAAGCAAAGGCATTAGGCATCCAAGTGCTACCTGATAATGCTCCGGCAAGCCATACTTTGCAAACTTATAGTAGTAAACAAAAAGGATCAAACTTGATGGACAGCAATCATTTTTTTCACACAAAAATTCTATTGTGAACCAAGAACACCAGTTCCTGACATGAGCACAGTTGAGATCGATGTACAGAAAATATAGGATGGCATTTCTGTAAGGACAGGAGGTAATTAACAGGGCACCGTGTACAGAAAATATAGGATGGCACATGAACGAACAGCCAACAAATATGTCACACATCACATGTAAATTCAAGGCCAATAGAAGGAAAGAAAACATGAAGAACAGTAAACATCGATCCATAGTTACACGGCTGAAATCAATAATTTCGACGCCGACCATGCATGTTCTCTTCTCCCTCCAACCTCTCACCTCTCACCCATCGGCACGGCAACCCACATGGCACATGCGGAAAGCAGCAACCACTCAACCGGAGGTGGTGGTGGTGGTGGTGGAGGAGCACTCGGCCACCTCGACCTCGCGGCGGTGGAAGCTGCGGTGGCAGCTGCACGCGGCGCAGACAAGCGCGTCGGCGGTGCCGTCCGCCCCCAGCGCCATGAACTCGCGGCACCCGTCCACGGCGTGCCCGCCGATGCTGGCCGCGTGGTTGCGCTGGCACTCCCGGTAGTGCACCACCTTCGTCTCCTTCCTCGTCGCCGTGCCGTTCGCAGTCGGTGGGTCTTGCTTCGGCCCCATGGTGGCGGTGGTGGCGGTGGTGGGCGGTGGCGACTGCGGCGCCTCCAGGACCAGGAGGAAAGGAAGCTGGTGAGGTGAGACGGGAAGGAAGGAGGAGGAGAAAGCTCGACCGGGTTGCTGTCACGGCTTGTTGGACGGTGTGACTTTTTATACCGGGTGGAGGCGCTAGCTAGGTGGATCGATGCAGCGAGATCACGGGTTCTGGGGTGGCGAACCACTTGGTTGAGCGAGTGGTGCTTTCTGTTCTGCAAAATCCTGAAAACTGCAATTTTCTTTTACTCTGGAGTTCATTTTGTCGTCGCTGTAATTTACACGTATTTTGCGTCTATCAATACAAGATCAGGATCGACGTGCTCTATTATCCATTCCTCCATTCTGAAATTGTTGTTGTCGACTAGTTAACTTTTCACGTAGATGATGAGTCACAAAGAACCACCTGATACTATCTCTTAGGGGATAAAAAGCGTAACAATTGTGACGATCAGGTTTCTGAAAATAGTATGTATTTCTTCATGCCCAATTATTTTCCAAAATGGGGTCACGTATGTTCATCCAACACTACTTTAGATATAACGCGATCGAGCAACAATTTAATTATCTCGGTGCGACTATGTAATTAATAATATAGCAATGCATATTTGGTTTATGCTGTTTACTCCCTTCCGTATGAAACCAGGAGACAGTAATTTGTGAGCAATTCAGGTTTTCTAAACTAAGAAATAATTAATAGCTATGTGACCTTGATGTGCGCTATATATTTGACACATTATGCATGTAACTTAGTTTGTTCCTTCTGTTAGCAAGGATAGACTATTAATTTGGACTGCATGAACGAAGCTGTATCTAGATCTACATATGCTTGGTGTCGCTACCAGTGGACCCCTAAAATGAACAACCCACCAACACTAGTAGGTCCATAATATTAGCGGACACGATTATACCTGGATTGACTTGACCAAACGTCTCGGACGTTTTCAATGAATCGGGATTACTGTAGGCTGTAGATACTGATGTAGAGAAAGTTTCATGTTTGATTGACACTGACATCTTGACAAATACTCCTACATCGTGAGGTTGGACAGAGAAGCACTCCTCTCCAATTGACTCTTCGTCCTCCGCCTTCTCTA
This sequence comes from Zoysia matrella, assembly GCA_001602295.1. NCBI lineage: Eukaryota > Viridiplantae > Streptophyta > Magnoliopsida > Poales > Poaceae > Zoysia > Zoysia matrella. Next base: position 18,318 of record BCLG01000195.1, read on the forward strand.
CTACTGCTGACCGGTTGCTTGTGCCACCTCTCCTCTACGTACTCCAATTGCTCACGTGCTGCAAACTCACCAGGTCACCCCGATGGTCAATGATCTTATGATGTTTAAGTAGCTGTTTGTACTAGTATGTAAGAAGTACCAGCTTGATCAAAATGCAAGTCCAGTGCGTTTCAAGGGAGAGGACTGCTTCCGTCCATCCAGTCATATCAGATCATGGAGGACAGGAGGAGCGACGTGCTCCGAAAATTAGGCGCGCTGTCATCGAAGGCTCGTCACCTTCACCTCTGGCAGTTTCGCATGCGTTTCAGCTGCCGTCTGAGGAATAATTCAGCTTGTTGTCCAGCAGCACCAAACGCCAAAATCAAACACCGCTCCATTGGAAGACGCGAAGGTCCCCCACCAATTGTTCGTGTGGTTTTGCATGATGATGAACTGGCTGGCCTGGCCGGCACCCTCAAGGTGTTGCGTGCGATTGAAGGCGTCTAGTAGCTTCTTTCCCGCCAGGGTGGTGGCTGGCTGGAGCACCGCAAATTTGGTTGGGGTTGGAGCTGTTCGGCTCTTCTCTGTTCTCTTCCCTGCTCCGCTCCGCTCCATGAATGCTCGGAGCACTGATCAATTCGTCAAAAACCTTGCTTGCCGCAGCGTTTATCCACACAACCGGTCGATCCGCAGAACAGTGACCGGTGGCGGCCGGAGGGAGGGAACCAGCCGGCCCGGCGTGTCTGCCATTTTGCGAGGGGATCTGTTGACAAAAAAAAAATGATTTGATCGGAGTGTTCGGTACAATGTCGGAGCCTTCGATAAGCTTTTTGAGGTTTGAACACTTCGTTCATCGGAGTATTTGGCACTGTGCTGAACTGTTCGGTAGGCTTTTTTAGGTTTAGGCACTCGGTCCATCGGAATATCCGATACTTTGTCAGATTGTCCGGTAAGCTCTCTCGGGTTTAAGCACTCAGCCCATCGAAATATCCGGCACTGCGTCGAACTGTCCAGTAAGCCTTTTTAGGTTTCGGTGTTTTATACACCGGAGTGTCCGGCAAGTCCTCAGGGGTTTTTTGGATTTACATGACGGATCTTTCGGCGTCATACTGGAGATTCCGGCTTCCAGAGTGTCCGACGCTTTACCAGAAACTCCGGTAGCGTCGATTTAAGAAAGTTTTTAGTAGATCAATTCTAAATTCTTTCCTAATTTAAGGATCTGTTACCCTGCCTGCGGGATAAGACCATCCCATCTCTATAAAACAGAGCCCCATGACCGATTGAGGAGCATCCTAATCGATCAAACCATTTAGCTTTATATTTCGTATTTCTCTAACCCTAATCCCCTCACTCACCCCCATTTTTTTGTTCTTCCTTCGTCCCGACAACGTTTGAGGACGATCCGACTGGCCTGACCGAGCCCGGATCAACCCTAGGACAATCCTCCTCCGACGGGGTCCCTCTCGAGGCGAGATTTTCTAGATGCTGTCCAAACTTAGTGTTGAAGAAGCGTCGACGTTTCTGCATACGGACGTGCGAGCGGTATGTTGGCCCAGATCCGATTCGACGTCAACACACTTTTTGGCGACTCCGCTGGGGACGAGTGATTCCGGTTGCACAAATCGAATCGTCGTTTCCACCATGACCTCTGAGATCTCCACGACGAACATCGTCATGTCATCCTTGGAGGAGTTGCTTGAAGAGGCGCGCAAGGTGTTCTTATAACGCCAGGGAGGCTCCAAAGAGATGCGCAAGGCACGCGAGGAGCGGAAGCTGCAAGAGTACTCGGTGTGTTTCAAGAAGGACCGCTAAGCCGCGATCTCTCGAGTGAAAGAGCCCGTTCTTCCGGTCGTCGACGACGGCGTGGCCATAGGTGCTGCCAATGTAAGTACATCTTCGCGCCCTTCCGTTACTTTTGAAGACATTTCATATTACTTTACCGACATAAAAAAAGGTCTTAACAAATGATATGCAATACATGATCCAAGAGAACTTGTCTAAAGTTAAAAATATCAGTATCGCATCATCGTCTCATGTTGCACGTGTAGCTAGTACATCGGCGCCTACTACCTCTAATGTAGAACATCCTACGTATGGCATGCCGTTGAACTCGTTTAGTGAACAAACTAGTTTTTCATCACACGTGAAAACCAACACTTTAGTAATGTCTCTCACTAGCGTAGAGCCAATTACTAGCATCTCCAATCCGATCACAAAACGATTGAGTGAATTGGCTAACTTTGTTCCTCCTTATCGTACCGTTGCATATAGCACACCGCCCATCCCACCAAGCGGCACGAGAATCCCTCATGGCCCCGTCTCTAGTGAAATATTTAACGCCATAAAAGCAAGCGCACATCCTCCACCATCGAGTAAGTCTACTAGGCCACCCATCGCCAATATAGAAGAGTGTATGACGTGCATTAAGGACGACTTAAATAAATAATTTTGTGAGACGCTAGGAGTAGATCTTAAGGGGAGAGACCGAATTTATCAAAAAATCATAGCCCGCGTATTTTGATTCGGTCCCATATCCTATAGTATGCCGTGTTCTCCACTTCGTTAAATTCAATGACGAAGATAACAAAACCACTTGGGAGCACATTAGTCAATATGTAGTATAATTAAGAGAAGTGGGTTTTAATAAAGCTTTAAAAGTACGTTTGTTTTCATTATCGCTAACCGGAACCGCTTTCTCTTGGTTTTCGTCATTATCCCCGGGCCCTATTTACACTTGGGAGTCATTAGAGCGTAAGTTTCATTATCATTTGTACTCTGGGGACAATGAATTAAAGTTGTCACATTTGACATCGGTTCGACAAGGAAAAGAGGAACCCACCGTTGACTATCTTCGACGGTTTAGAGACGTTAAGAACCGATGCTTTAATTTAACCATTTCTAAAAAAAGACTTAGCCGACTTAGTTTTTAATGGTTTACGGTCGCATCTTAGGGAGAAGTTGGAGGGGTATGATTTTCTCACACTCACTCACCTCCAACAAAGGTCTTCGGCTCAAGAGAGCTGAAGTAAAGAAATAAAACATAATTATAAGACCCATCATAACACGTACGTCGAAGAATATGATTCGGATAACTCCGATGATGATTCTAATGACATTTTTGCTGCCGAGTTCGTTTGGTCATTTAAGGCTAAATCGTTTGCTTGTGATTCGCTCAAACCGGTTCATAAGAATCGAAAAGACGATGTAAAATACGCCTTTGATGTAGCTAAGTGTGAGAATATTTGATGAGCTGCATAAAGGTGGATACATTAAGATCACATATACTTTACCTTCGGCGGATGAGATTAAGCGTAGGGCATATTGTAAATGGAATAACTCTTATTCTCATGCTACTAATGATTGCAATGTTTTCTGTCGACAGGTCCAATCGACCCTTAATGAAAGACGATTGAGTCTTAAGGAAATGCAGATCGACAACCACCCCTTCTCTGTCAACACTCTAGAGCTCAATCCCAAGGTGTTTATTCGGCCTCATCAAGCCGATACCACCAAGGGGAAGAACATGGTCATCGGAGAGAAGATGTCTATTTCTCTGGGTGAGAAAAGGGTTTCTAGGAAGGTGATGCTTGAAAAATCCCCCGATGGCCACGAATCTCTCAAAGTCACCATCCCAGGCTCTAGATCCGGGGGGCAAGTTCCACGGCCCAAAATGATAAAGTCAAAGAAACCGGAGGTGGGTAAGTGGAAGATAAACCAAGATAAAACCATGGATCGGACGATGGGACCTAAAAACACCTTCGACCGTCTCATGGCTAAATACAAAAATCAAAAAACCGATTTAAATAATCGGTCTATGAAGCGACCAAGGTCGCCACCAAGAGGAGGCAGCCCACCTAGGAAGGAGATGAGGCCAACTATGAATATGCATGGGCCCCCTCCTACTTTTCATTCACATGGCTTCGGAGTGCTGCCACCATAGTTACATCCTATGCCTTGTCCGTCGTTCTAGGTGTGGCATCCATACATGAGACCATAGATGTACGCGCCACCGATGCCTATGCTACTGATGTCCGTTTCGCCAATGCCATACCTGCCGTTTTATACGGGGTGAAACAGGCCGAGAGGAGATGTCTTCACAAGGCTCTCCAACCCTATCCTGGATCGGACGGATTTTTGACCGATCAAGGCTCAAGGAGAGAGCGCCACCGCCGCGTCTAAGCAAGAATAGCGCCCAAAGTAAGGTAATGAACCTGCTCCCTCCACTATTGTTCATCAAGAGAGTGCATCCGGAGGTGTCGTGAAAATCGACACGGCCGATGTCGAAATCGAGGGAGTTTCACAGGACGGATCACTTTGTATGATCCGGTCGAAAAGACTTCCCATGACCATGAAGCTGGCAGCAGCAAGAGCTCCTATAAGTACATGCAACCGAGGTGGTGTCCGCCTGACTTGACCCACACTCAAAAGAGGAAGCTCCAAAGGCTGCGCCTCTGAAAGATGCGAGAGGAGGAGAAAAAGAGGGACAAGGTCTTCAACACGTCAAGCCGATGGTTTTTCAAAGTAAGCAGTGGAGGGTTAAGGAGCCTGAAGCCCCTACTTCACCGGTGACGGAGGAAGCGAAGGCTACTCCAAAGGCACTTGGTTTGGCCGATGTCGTCTTGAGAGAGGACTTCACAGCGCCCTCACCCACGGGAGACGTTGACATGTCCGAGTTCGACGATCGGCGACCTTTTGGACTATGAGCCTATATCGTCCCGGGAAGGTATGGACATTAACACCATTTGCTTATTCCTTTTCAATTATTCGTTTATAGAGGAAGAAGAATTCATGGCACAATTCAACTTTAGGCCAAAAGGTGCTATCTTTGAAAAGCCCGAGGAATCAGAGAACCATTTAAAACCCCTCTATGTGAGAGGTCATATTAATGATTCACCGATTTTTCGCATGCTTATAGATGGTGGTGCTATTGTTAATCTAATGTCGTATTCTTTGTTTAATATGCTAGGTAAGACCGATGACGAGCTCATCCGGACCAACATGACTTTAAATGGTGTGGGAGGAGGAGACCCTATCGAGGCTAAAGGGGTTGCTTTTATAGAACACACCGTTAGAAGCAAGACCATGGCTACTGCTTTTTTTGTTGTCGATATGCGCGGTAGTTATAGCTTGATCTTAGAGCGTGATTGGATTCCTGCCAATAGATGTGTTCCTTCTATCTTACACCAATTCTTCATACAATGGATTGGTGATGATATAGAGGTGGTTCATGCGGATGCATCAGCTTGTGTTGGTATGGCTGAATCATCTTCTTTGCCGCATGACACTGTCAAGTGCTTGACCGGTTTAGACTTGACAGATTATGATTTTCTTAGTGTAACTAGAGATGGTTTTGTACCGGTCAATGTAAAGCCGATGGAGAATCGGCTCAACCATATAATATGATTTAATAGATTATAATGTTGATTGGTTGCAAAAGAGAGGAGAACACTATCGATCCAATATGAACGATATGTGCGAAGCTATCGAGGAAATAGAGGATATGGATAAGTTAAGATAAAGATTCACATCGGCCGATCCTCTTGAAGAGATGAAACTTGTCAGCGATGATAATCCGAGACCAACTTATATAAATAAAAATCTGAAAACCGATTATAAGTTGAAGCTAATCGGTTTACTAAAAGAATATGTGGACTGTTTTGTATGGTCCTATAATGAAATGTCGGGGTTGAGCCGCGAATTAGTCGAACATCGGCTTCCAATAAAATTTGGTTTTAAACCTTTTAAGCAATCGATGAGGAGGTTTAACCGAATATGCATGATCTAGATGTTGCTTACGTTACTTTTACCCCTTGAGAATTATATTTTGATAAATCGGTTTGAAAAGAGGGTCAAGGTGTTGATGTAGTTTTAGTATCTACTTATGATGCACGCTTTGAATTCTCAAGCCGATTAGAGCATGATTGCACCAATAACCAAACCAAATATGAAGCATTGTTGTTCGGTTTAGAGATGTTAGAGTCCATGGGGGATAAACATGTAGAGGCTTTCGGTGATTCGTTGTTAGTAGTGTAACAAATTTTTAAAATTTTCAATCCTTAGACGAATCATTAAGTGTCATCTTAGATAAGGGTCTAGACATCATTAGAAAAATAAATGAATTCAACATACATCATGTGTCTAAGATAGAAAACAATGAGACCAATGAGTTGGCTCAACAAGCATCGGGTTACAATGTCAGTAAAGGTAGATTTTCAGTCAATAAAAAACCAATGCTTGAGGTATTGGAGCTAGACCATTCGAATACTAACACATCAAGCTGTGATGGTGCCGAATCGCTTAATTGGAGATCACCCATAATTTCATATATTCGTAGTCCAACCCAAAGTGTAGATAGAAACGTTCGACATGTAGCTTTCAAATATACTTTGATTGATGGTGACTTATACCGCCGAACGAGAGATGATTTACTGTTGAAATATTTGGGTGAGGATGAAGCTAAAGTAGCTGTGGGAGAAGTTCATGAGGGCATTTGTGGTACACATCAATCGGCTCTGAAAATAAAATGCTTGCTAAGAAGAGCTGGATTCTATTGGCCAACCATGATTGCCGATTGTTATCATTACTACAAGGGGTGCGAAGAGTGTCAAAAATTTGGTAATGTTCAATTGGCGCCTGCTACTATGATGAACTCCATTATAAAACCGTAGCCATTCCGAGGATGGAGATTAGATTTTATAGGGCAAATACATCATCTATCTTTGAAGAGACACCGCTTCGTGTTAGTAGCAACAGATTACTTCACCAAATGGACCGAAGCGGTGGCTCTCAAGAACATGATGCACAAAGAGGTAATTAAATTCCTTGCCGAGCATATTATTCATATATTCGGCATACCACAAACTTTGACTACCGACCAAGGTACTTCTTTTACGTCCGATCATGTAAAAAAATTTGCTGAATCCTACGGGATTGGGATTAAGGTACTCAATTCATCTCCATATTATGCTCAGGCCAATAGTCAGACCGAGTCTAGTAATAAAACGTTAATTAGACTCATTAAGAAAAGAATAGAAGACCATCCCAAGAGGTGGCATGAAGTATTATCGAAAGTTTTGTGAACTCATCGGATATCTAGGCACGAGGCAATTAAGGTAACACCTTATGAACTTGTGTATGGACAAGATGCCGTTTTACCCATCGAGGTAAATCTAGGATCTCTAAGATTAGCTAAACAAAATGATTTATCCACCGATGAGTATAGAGCTCTAATGCTAGACAGTATCGATGAAATCACCGATAAGCGTTTGAATGCCCTGAAAGAAATTGAGAAAGACAAGGTTAGAGTTGTTAGAGCCTATAATAAGAAAGTGAAAATCAAAACTTTTCACGTGAGCGAATTGGTTTGAAAAACTATTTTACCCGTAGGCTCAAGAAGCAACAGGTTTGAAAAATGATCTCCTAGTTGAAATAGGCCACACCGAATAGTAAAAGTCATTGCTTAAGGTCTTTAATGGCCGGTACTTGAAAAAGTATCACTCAAGTGTATGGTAAGAAGCTTAGAGGAAGAATGGTCGATATAAAGGTTATCATCGCAAAAAATGGTGCAATGGTCGATAAGTTGAGAAAACCATCGTTCTTAGTTGTTTTTTGGTTGCTTAGAATGCTTTATGGTGTAGAGACTTCACCAAAAAATAGAGAGACATATGTTGACACCTAAAAAATAGTCTGACCAGAGTGTCTAGTACAATGCTAGAGCCTCCGGTAAGCCCTCTCGAATTTGGGCACTTCGCCCACCGAAGTATTTGGCACTGTGCCGGACTGTCTGGTAGGCCTTCTCGAGTTTGGGCACTCAGCCCACTGAAATGTTCGGTAAGCCCTCTCAGGTGTGGGCACTTGGCCCACCGGAGTATCCGGCACTGTGTCGGACTGTCTGGTAAGCCCTCTCGGTTTCGGTGTTTTATACACCGGAGTGTCCAGCACAGCACCGGAGTATCCGTACGCCTTCTCGGGTTCTCCGAATTTACACGACGGATCCTCCGACGTCGTACCGAAGACTCCGGTTCTGTAGTGTCGAGTCTCCGGTACTTTACCGAAAACTTCGGTAGTGTCGATTTAGAAAAGTTTTTAACAGATCAATTTCAAATTCTTTCCTAACTTAAAGGATCTGTTACCCTGCGAAATAAGACAATCTCACCTCTATAAAACAGAGGCTCATGGCCGATAAAAGAGCATCCTTATCGATTAAATTATTTGCTTTTATATTTTGCATTTCTCTAACTTTAATTTTCTCACTCGATTTTTATTTTGCTGTTTTTTTTTATCTCGACGACATTTGAGAATGATTTCACTGGTCTGAACCGAATCTGAATCAACCTAAGATAATTCTCCTCTCACATAGTCCTTCTCTGAGTTAGAATTTTCCAAAAGCTACCTAAACCCGAAAGCGTTGGCATTCTCGCGCACAAAACTGCGAGCTATGTGTAGACCCGAACCGATTCGGCGTCAACAGGATCGCGATTTCTGGTTCGCGTCCAATCGGCCGGCCGCCGCGAGCGGCGATCTAGTCGACAAGACAGGTGGAGTGAGGGATTGGGCAGCCCACTGCATGCACACACCGAGAACGCCGGGAACGGGGACTGTTCACTCAATCACTCCTGGATAAAAAGGCATCGTTTATCTGCAGGATGCGAATCGTCTGCGGTGAACAAAATGCAGGCAGCTGTGCAGTTAGCACAGTAAACAATGTGGGAGAAAACAGTAAAAACGCAATGGCACTGTAATAAAGAACTGTAGCCTAGGTTACTGTAGTACCTTTTGACTTTTCTTTTCGTCTTATAGCATCAGATCTTGCTCTTTGGTTCTTGATCCGACGGCTGGAATGTGATCTAATTCTGGATACAGTAGCCTCTCTGCATTTTTTATCTCTACCGCAGGTGATTTGGATCGTTATCTGCATGTCTCTTTTTGGCTACTGCCCCAGGTCAACTGTTTGCAAATCAGCTAGCATGGCTTTATATGTATATATATATATATATATATTTCAGTGTCTCATGCATTTTTCTCTTGAGAAAAAGTGAACTGATTGCTACTACTGCTATGTCAAAGATTCGACTCCAAGAATATCGAAACCACTACAAACAAACAAATAAATAAACAAATAGAAACCAGAAAGAAAGAAAGGTTCAGGGGCATTTGGGCCCGCCGCGCTTGGTCTTCCAGTTGTTGTAGCAGGGGCAGGTCTCCTTGTTGCCGTAGTACCCCGGCGGGACGCACAGGCACTTGGCGCAGCACTTGTTGCAGAAGAACAGGCACGGCTTCCGGTGGTGCGTCTTCGAGCACCGCCGGAGGCACTCGCCCGAGCACTCTGTTCATGTTCATTCATCATGATTCACTCTCATCAATCACTATCTAGCAGATACTCTATATGAAATCGAATTGTCTATACTTATAACAGATCAGAAACTAGAAGTTGTTCTTCTTTAACAGATCATAACTTACGGGAGGGCTTCAGGTTTCCCTTGCCATCTTTGCGACCCTACACATATCATGACCACAGAAAATGCAATCAGTGTTCTGTTCTTCACGTCGATCTACTCGATGGACGGTGGTACTCCCCTATTGTAGCCGGAAGAAGAAGAAGGTGCTCTGCTCTGTTCTAAAATATAAGTATTTTTAGGTTTAGAGCCTGTTTGAATTTGGTCGACTAATTATTAGTCCGTTGTCTATTGATAATCTGTTATCAGTTTGAAGAAAAGACTAATTGTTATTCTATCTTTTAATAAAATCTTTGTTTTGCCCCTGACTAATTATTAGTCCGCGTATGTTTGGATACATGACTAATTGTCAGACGGTTAGTTGTATTTCCCGTCATATATTTAAATTTTGTACAATTTTTCCGGCATTTCCTCAAATTTACTTTCGGCATTTATTTAACACAAATAAACTATAGTGTAGCAACATAATGAATCAACTATTTAACACAAATAGTTGTAAAAGTTTTGTCTATCATCTACAGCTACAATAGAACTATTTAGACTACAGTGTAAAATTTTTTTTAAAATCTAATACAATATCACGGAGAGATTTGGAACAGCAAAAAGGAAGAACTGTAATATTAACTTATATATATCGCCAGTCTGAATCAATGCCTCATAGCATTTAAACTATCTACAATACTATCACAAAAGATATTCATGTCTGGATCCTCATCTCCTAAATTATTGTTGCAACCAGCTACTGATGATTGCGAATAATGGAAGTAATTGTCATCACTATCAAACTTGTCAATTTTTAGTTTTTTTAATTAATTTCTGAGTTGAACTTAGTTTTTTAATCAATTTTTGAGTTCGTTTTTTTAAGGTTTCCCGAGTTGCAACCAGTTCTTTTCCGAGTTGGACTTAGTTTTTTTAATCATTTTCCAAGTTATTTTCTGATTAAATAAAGCAAAGGTATTTTAGACATTTAATGGTACATATGAATTATTAGTACCTCCGGATTGACTAATTGAAAAACAATTAATCTGTGAATGGACTAAAAATTAGTTTCTAGAAGAAAATTGACTAATTTTTAGTCGATAAAGATCAGACTCTTACTCAAAAACAAACTTTTATCATTAATAATATTTAATTATTATACGTTGAAACGGAGGTAGTACCTCGTGGTTGCCGGTACTGGGCGCGATCGATCTTCTTCTGTGCAGATCGTCGTTGCCCTCCTCGACCCCGGGACCGGGCGCGATCTTCAGGTATCGATCGACATCACAGGGCAAGAAGAAACATGCAAGTAAATAAACAGAAGCGAATCAGATCGAATTGCTTGATGGGACGAAGAGCGGGAGAGATGGTCCGGAGATCACGATCACCTCGGCGGCAGAAGCCATGACGGCGGCGGCGGCGAGGAAGAGGGAACAGAAAAGCAGTAACGCGAGCAGCTTGGCCATGGCTTCGTTCTGGTTCGCAAACGACTTTGGAACCTGGATCTCAAACTCTTCTGGAGACCTGTTTTGTTAACTGTTGGTGGTAATATGGGAGAACAACAGCGATGGATGAAGACGAAGAAATGAGCGGTCGTCGTCGTAGATCCGATATCTGTGTTGAAGACACTACAATGCAGTTACGGTACCCTGTCTATGGAAATTGTTAGACCATCTCCAACATCACTCCAAAAAGTATTTTTTGAGCTAGACAAAACATTTTAAGGTCCACATTAGCCACCTTCTTCGACAGATTGACTGTCAGTTGCACGTAAGATCAGTTGCACTGAGATTTACCTTAAAAAAAGAATATTTTAGAAATTTTTAGATTTACCTAAAAAAAAGAAAAAAGATATTTCATAAGATCCTCGAAAGTAAAGAGGTGTTTAAAAAATTGTTGTATGAAGGTTTTTTAGATTTTTTTTATAATTTGATTTAAAAGAGTTAATAGGAACTTTTAAAATGCTCTTACACAATGCGAGGAGGTTGATTTTCAACATACCCGAAAATTCAAAAAATAAAAAAAGAAAATCGCACCCTCCCAGTATCATGTTCGTCACGGAGAGGACATGTCGAGCATCAGTTGGAAGGGCGTGTTCTTGCACGCATACATTTTCTATGATTAAACAAGGTTTGTCTGAACGACAACACGCAGGATGGTTCACTTTTACCCACATGAACAGGACACTGGAGATGGGCCGAAGAAAATCAGACCTCTGACTGACAACCTAAGAACTGAGAAAAAAGATTTCGGCCTTTTTCCGCCATTGATTCCAATAGCCCACCTTTTAAAAAAAGGACATTCCAATAGCCCAACAAAATCTCATCGGCCCATCAAAGGTCAGAACATCATCCAAGTATCTGACTGCCTTGCAGGCCCAAAAGTCATTCTCCAGAAGCCGAAACCCTAACGCATCCCAGCTATAAAACCGCCGAATCCTTCCCACCAGCCGCAAAAGCCCTAGCGCGCCGCCGCCGCCACCTCCCCCAAAGCCCTAGCGCGCTGCCGCCGCCGCTGCTGCGATCCTAGCACCGACCAAGGAACGATGGCCGCCGCTCTCACCCGCCCGCCGGCGGGCACAGTCCAGTGCTTCGGCCGCAAGAAGACGGCGGTGGCCGTGGCCTACACGAAGCCGGGGCGCGGGCTGATCAAGGTGAACGGGGTCCCCATCGAGCTGATCCGCCCGGAGATGCTGCGCCTCAAGGCCTTCGAGCCCATCATGCTGGCCGGGCGCAGCAAGTTCAAGGACGTCGACATGCGGATCCGCGTCCGCGGCGGCGGGAAGACGTCGCAGATCTACGCGATCCGGCAGGCCATCGCCAAGGCGCTGGTGGCGTACTACCAGAAGTACGTCGACGAGGCCTCCAAGAAGGAGGTCAAGGACATCTTCGCGCGGTACGACCGCACGCTCCTCGTTGCCGACCCCAGGCGCTGCGAGCCCAAGAAGTTTGGTGGACGTGGTGCCCGCGCGAGGTTTCAGAAGTCGTACCGTTGAGCGGAGTGCGCGGCGGATCAGTATGCGTGTTGCTGGCTTCGCCCCGTCGATGGAGATGCTTACTGGAGTATCTGTTTACTGTTTATCATGCTTATATGTTTGTGTCTTGTGAGAATCGAGAGCTAAGAATTGATAACTATCTCTGTCGGTTATATTTATCAGATATTCATGCTATTTCTTCACAAATTTTGACATGTTATTACCGCTGCCTGTAGTTGATATTTATCAGATTTTCATGCTATTTCATCACATAGTTTGGCATGTTATTACCTCTGTTGATTTATCTGTAGTTGTCTTTAGGACACGATAGGCAGTTCAATCAAGTAAAATCTACTAGAGGGCATATAGGTGTCATTTTTATGTGTCAGCATGTCTTGGTGGATAGATAGTTCTTGGACTTGCAGCTAGCTGTAGGGACGCAAAGAGAATAACATTTTACTATGGTACATATACTGATTTTAGGTGATTCAATTGATTTTGAGCAGCTGCCATTACTAGTCAATGTGACCCTGGGTTGGAGAATCCATGACTTCTGTTGTGTTTTCTGCTATCTGCTTTGTCCATATGACTGGGATGTTTGGGTAAATTCCTTGTGTATTTCTGTAGTTTCTTTGCTGGGATGACCGGATGCTGGGATGTTTGGGTTTTAACTTAACTGTTTCATATGAGCTGTGCATGTTTCGGTACTAGTCAGGATTCAGAGTATTCTGTATTAGGGTTTTTATTTGTAGTTTGTCGTCTATCTATTGACATTGTAGTATCGCATAAGCAAGATGGTACTCCCTCCGTTCCAAAATATAAGCATTTTTAGATTTAGTCAAAGTCAAACTTTTTATCACTTTGACCACTAATAATGTAAAACTAATAATATCTTATCATATAAAAATTATATTTTTTGAATTCAGTATGAAATAAGCTTTCATAAAAATTATATTTTTATATTAAAAATTATGTAATTTTTTAGATATTATTAGTTAAAATTAAACTAGTTTGACTTTATCCAAATCTAAAAATGCTTATGTTTTGGATCGGAGGTAGTATATACATACTTTTGTTTTGTGTAGCTTATCAAGTTATTTTTTGTTGGGTAGAGGGGGATTGGCATTGCCATGAAATCAGGTAGGCTCATTCTGGCTTTGTGTCATGGTGTGAAAACTGCTAGTCTGCCAGATATCTTTGGATATGGTTTGTCAATGTTTCAGTGATATGTGCTTACTGGCTGCTCTGATCTTTTTATATTTGGGTGATTCCTTATTTTCTTTTTTCTAAATCTGACGCTGTTATTTGCTTGCTCATGTTCTGTATAATAATCGATCATATGCCTTATTGTGGATGGCTGGTGCTCTATGCGATGATGTTTCCGTGTTTGTTCCTTGTGTATTGGGTGTTTCTAATGAGATTATATCATCTCAAATTTAGCCCACTGAATTCATTGGTCTGTAGAAACAGAATCATCTGGTGCTTGTTTGTGCCGAAGCAGTTACTGAAATTAGCCGTAGCATTTGGTGATGCTGTTGTATAACTTCTGCTATGTTTGTTTGGATCGTGCGCACTGATTCTTTCCGGAAGGATCAGGAGGGTTCACCTGTTCTGTCTTCAATTTTTTTCGGACTGCGGAGCTGTTCTAAATTTCTGTGTTTATAAAAGCACGTGAATCTGGATTAAGCACAGTGCTAAACTGCAGTAGTGAAATTATGATAGGTCGTCATTGATAGCGCCGCGCATGTTCTGCTGAGCACAATCTATGGTGTGCAGTTTAATCCTCCTTTCTGGATTCTGGACTGGATAGTTGGGCGAGGTAATGTTCGTCTTCCTCGGCCACGCTGTTGGACCGGGCACCTCAACTGTCGTCTTGCTGACGCGAAACAAAGCCGAAGGATGGCACCTGCAACTGTAAAAAGCAATTCCACCAGACAAACGAGAAGTCGAGAACCTTTGTCTTCTCTGAAAATCATGAACACGTCGGAGTTGATTCAAGTAATATAACCCAAGATGAACTCAGTTTGCGAAATAGACAGCAGAGCCAGTGACTGAATTGTGCAAGAACTGCTCTGCGGCCACATCATTCGCTATATATGTTATTTCTCCTTTACTATTACAGCTGAAAAATAAATTTCTGCTACACTACAGGAGAGTTACTCTCTGATCTGGTAGCTATGCTGAACAAGTCAGGAGGCTTATCAGCCCTGGGCCCTGGCCTGATGAAGCGCAAGTACTTTCGGCCTGTACTGTGGATATAGTTCCTTTTGAAAGAAGTGCCCTATGTATTTTACTGAGCAACCTGGTATTCACAGTGATGAATTTTTGATGTAGTATTGTGTTCATTCAGGGCAGTGTGGTCCCCCACATTGTTATGGCTTATTTACTTGCTACTACTAGTGAAGCAACAGGTAGTAAATCATTTTTTGTTTCGTCAGGAACGACTTGGCTGATTGCAGTTCTCTTCATTTTCTAGCTTCCATATTGATGATACGTTGTTTTCAGGACGACCTTCTCGCGCAAGCGATCACTCACTCACTGGGACAGGTGATTAGCTAGTCTTGGGGTCAATTTGCTCTGTGTTCTCTCTCTCCTCTCTCGCCTTAGCCCTCAATTACCAGGAAATTTGTGGCAGCTGCATTGTCTTGTAGTGCCTCGTCGGCTTGCTACTGAAGGTAAATGCGACTGAATGTTCCAACTATTTGTTTTGTTGTCCCAAATTCTATCCCGTCGCGTACGGAAGGCTTAAAAATACAAAGGAGCTTTCTTTATGGTTTAAAAACTCAGTTGTTCTTTTAAAAATTTTATTTTGTTTCCATGAGGACGTTCGAGCTCTGAGTGACGTCGATCAAATGTCAAAAAGAAAACATTTTGTTTCTGCGTATGGATGGAATAGTCGCATGCATGCACACTGCAGCTTCCAATAGATCCCATACTTGCTAGTACATCTGTCAGTTGTCATCGACACTGACCTGCAGAAAACGACTCTGATGAAAGCATCAAACTTGTCAAGGCCTTGTTGCTCTAGACTTCAGCGGTGTCGGCGGGGACCGGTGAGTCAAGACGTCGACATGTTGGCCACGCATAGGCTGGCACGTAGGCGCATGCTAGGCTCCGAGGAACCATGCCGTAAGTGTACCGTGCAAGCCATGACTTGCAAGCAAGGTCTTCAAAGAAATCAGTGGACGACTTCTCCAGAAATTAGCTTAAAGTTTAACAGAAGTACCCGCGCGTCGCTTGGGAGTAAATTAAGGAGATACGTTGAAGTTAATTACGACGCTGAAAAGATTATGGAAACGGATATGAGCGAAACCGGCTGAAGATCGTGGAAACGGACGGCGGACGTACAGCCGTAGATCAAGGAGCCTGGCTTGCTTTTGCAGCGGCTTTTGGTGCAGGGAAGATGCCTGAATGCAGACCGAAAAGGTGAGTGTTTCCAATCTTTCTCCCGCATGAAAACAAGCGTACTCCGCAGAGTTTGATATTGAGAAGCGGCTTTTGGTGCAGGGAAGATGCCATGCTCTGATATTGAGAAGCTGGATGCCACGTTCTCACATGCATGTTTACTCATGGTTTTCAGTGAATTACTCCAATACGCTTTGCTGACACAGGTTGATTAACTGCATGCACAACATTTCCCTTTTCAGTTTCTTTTTTTTTTATAACTTCGGGGGAGAGCATCCCCACTTTTTCATTTCATAAAGGTGCATACATGAGTAGGTTGTTACATATCGTTTATAAAGGTATTAGCAGGGGGAGGAGAGGAGAACAAATAATGCCCAAGCAGGGCAACATGTCTATCTGAATGGGGCAGCCTACACGCCCAAAGTTCAGCATCTTCGCGATACCTCGCGAAGAGACGAGTGTAGCAAGTAGATAGGAATCGGAATACAACATGGTGTCTATGTTTCCATAGACGCCAACAGCACAGTAGCAGAAAAGCATTGTAGTGAGTCGACGAGATGGAAGATGGTGGTCGCACATGCCAAAGAGTAGCAACATCTTCCTCACCGATCTGTATGCCAATCTAATGCCAAAAACCTGCAGCAAAGGCACAGCCAGCAATGAGGTGGGCTGAGCTTTCAACCTGTGTGCCACACAACTCGCAACGATCTGAATCGATGCAATGTTTCTTGAGCAGATTTTCCTTTGTTTGGATATGGTTTTGAACGAGCAGCCAGCCAAAAAACTTCACCCTCGGAGGGGCACAGTTCTTCCAAATGAACTTGTAGTAGTCGCAGCATCAGAAACGAGCAAGCTAGTTTCAGCAGAAACAGGTACTCAAATGGCAAGAATATTCAGAACTTTAAAATAACAATCAAGCCGTGCTATATATTTATATTTAATAAGAATAAAAACAATATCGGACCCAGTGCTCAAGTCGTACGTATCAACAGCTAATTAACGAGTTCTTTTATTCAGAGGATGTCATGGTTTGGAAATTGCATAGCTAGCTGCTCGCGTTTTCCATTCCACAGCTGGTGTCTGACGGTGGCTGCTCGATCCACTTGTGTTGATCAGCTAAGCAGGTGACGGAGCATGAGCTCACGACCATGCATGTGGGAGTGTGGGACTGGTTTCATGCGCCGTCCAAGATGCCAACCGACCTGGCCGCACGTGACTTTTCCGTTGAGCAGGTGCTCGGCTCTGACATTATCTAGCTTGCATCAAGCTGGACATCAGTATAAGACCGCTGACTGCATCCTGACTTGGGCGCCAAGGCTACAAGGATGCACCACTGTCGACAAAGCAAAGCCGTCGTCGATCCTGTAATGGTCTGCCAATCAGATTTTTAATGTGGTGACACAACGGTGAAATTTTGATTTGGATTGGTAAAAGAGTGCATGACAATAAGAAAGATCTTATTTTTTGGATGGAGATAGGTTTTATATCTGAAAACAAGACTGAAATTATATGTAGCAAGCTCCAGAAAACCGTGTGCTGTAGTAACAAAACGGATCAGCACCAGCAAAAAAAAAAAATTCTCACAAAGAAAAAAAAGAAACGATGTCCATTTTTTACAGCACACCTCTCAAACAGCTACCAGTATGATTCATTTCTCAGTATGCCAATCTACAAACAAAATTTAACGAACTAATTAAACAGCCAACAAAACTGCCACGTAGCTAATGACAAAACGAATATTGCCACACAGCAGCGCACTACTCAAGGACCCAAATTCTTAGCAGCTTGTCCGGTGATATTTGCAGCAGCAGCAGCAGCACTACTTGCAAGGCGACCCGTAGCATAACCGCGGCGCCTTAGCGAGTTCTGCTGCGAAATTCCTGGGACCGAGTAGCTTGGAAAACCACCACCGCCCGCAAAGTTGGGGAAACCAGCCCCTCCCAGTGCTCGCTCCATCATCGCCTGGTCGTGCAGGTTGTAGGAGGAGCTTCCCGTCGCGTAGTGTGAAGGAACCGTGTTCCACGAGGATCTGTAACTTCCGCTGCTGCTTGGCGGAACAAGTGGAACCGTTGCACTGGAGACCGCGGCCGCCTGGTGCAGCGGGTTGCGGCTCGTCCTGTCGTCGTCGAAGGCGTCGTAAGGCGGACCGAAGAAACCACCAACATCGTTCATCATGGTTGCCGCGTGGTTGTCGGCCGGGAAGGTTCCGGTGGAGTAGTCGAAGTAGGGGTCGAAGAACATGGAGTCGAGGAACTCGTCCCCGCCGTCGACGGCACCGGTGGCGTCGACCGAGATCGAGCTGACGGTGGGCGTTCCGGCCGCGAAGTCCTCCACGGCGGCGGCGGCGGCCTTCTTGTCCTCCTCCCCGTTGCTCTTGTGGAACACCTTGCACACGACCCATTCGTCCTGTGCACGCACATCGAGAACAAGCAAGAGTAGGAATCCAAGTCGGCATCTAACTCTCTCTCGATCCATGAGGCCTAACTAGAAGTCCTGGTACGTACTAGCTAGCTATTGGAAACTTTCAGCGAAGATTAGAAGAAGACGACGATTAACCACCGCAAAAATTGAATTTAAATTTTACTTCCGTACCTTGGGACTAAGGCGCAGGTTCGGGTGGTTCCTGTACGCGCCCTCGAGCCGGAACTCGTGCATGACCCAGTTGGTCTTGGTGCCGCGCGGCGCTCTGCCTGTGTAGAACACCAGCGTCTTCTTCATCCCTATGAGCTGATCATCCCGACGGCCTCCTCCGTCACCTGGTGAGGCGCCTGGCTTGAAGATCTCCCTGTCCTTGCCGGTGGCCTTCCAGTACCCCTTCTCGGTGGCGCGGTTGGTGCGCGTCCCCGTCGGGTATTTCATGTCCTTCTGGCAGAAGAAGTACCACTGATCCTTCTCCCCCATCTTCGCCTTGCCTGCGAGTACGATCGATCGATCCATCAACAAAGGAAAAGAAATCAGTTTTTTTTTAATCTCAAATCAATTCAGAAGCCGTAAAAGGCCACACACGTCTGGTGCAACTAAAGAAAAGAAATTTAAATCAAATAGTATATATGCGTTCGATACTTACTTGGCAGATCCCATGGCTCACAGCTGTTGAGATTCACCACCGCGATGGCCCGCGGGTTGAAGCTAGTAGCGTTCAAGGACTTGGGCACGAGGTAGCTCGTGACGACCTCCTCGTCCGTGGGGTGGAACCTGAACCCCGGAGGCAAGGGCAGGTCGCCTTGCTCCTCCTGATCCACCATCGGCGGTCGATCGACGCTGCTGATCTTGAAGCGAAGCTGAGCTGAGCTAGGGAAGGGACGGGAAGGGGAAGGGAAGGAGAGGAAACTTGTGAGCGCAAGAAAGCTGGATGATGACTCAAGCTAGGTAGGGAACGGGATATGGTAAAGAGGAAGAGGAGGAAGCCAAGGTTTATAGTGGCGCACGATTCAGTCAAGCCTCTTGCTAGCTAGCTACCTTGCCTAGGAAGGAAGTCTTCAGTCTTCACCCGGTTTCTGTAGGCAAAAAACAATGAAGTCGGTTTAGCTAATCATCTCGTTAATTACGTTGCTTTGGCTGCGCCGTCGCTGACACCGGATCAGAATTAAGATGCATGCCATAACATTAGTACTATTAAACTTTAATATCAAAGCCTTTTACAGCTTGTTAATTGTGTGTTTGACAGCTACTTGCAACCGCTAACTGACTGTCGAAAGGCAGCTTAATTCTCTCTTCCCGTGGCTTCCTCCGATCTCCACGACGTGCGCGGTGAATGTTTTCGATTTACTGCTGTTAAGTTTTTTCTCGCATCTTTTACTTTGTATTTTTAGTCGAGGGCTTCATATATAATACAAGACGTACTTTGATCTGCACTCCCGGCCAGCTGGGTTACTGATTGAAAAAAAAGGTTTTGCGCGGTTTCTTGGTAATTGCCATCGCTTTTCTGACAAACAAACCGGGCGCGTCGCTGTCGGATCTTGGTATCCTTGTATATATTCGACCCCGTTCACACGCTAGCTATATATGCACGCCAACTAATAACGTTGTGCTTCTTCAAGCTTTCCATTGCATATATATAGGAGTAGGAGGATCAACACAGTGCATTTGCTTGTATACAGTTGACCACACAACGCAACATAATTTAATTCCAATGCATTTTTGCACTCCTAGCTCCTATACCTCCGTCCCAAAAGCATTTGTAGCTTTGATCAAATCAATCTTTTTTAACTTTGATTAATAATATTAAAAAATTAAAAATAATTTAATATTAAAAATTATATAATATAAAAGTTTATTTCACGATGAATTTAGTAATATAATTTGTATGCAATAAAATTTTATAAATTTTTTATTATTAATGGTTAAAGTTGAAGAAAATTGACTTTGACCAAAGCTAAAAATACATACATTTTTTTTGACAGAGGGAGTAGTTGGGGCAGCTGAAAAATATGAGTGGGCTAGCTCTTGACCGGTCAATGTGATCGTGGATCGATCGGAGCCTGAACGAACGAACGGATGACGGCCGTTCACACCGTGCATGGAACAGTTGGAATTTGTTCGTGCACTGCACGCTCCTGTGAGGCACGTGCGTGCATTCCTACCTGCTTGTTCCAGAGGCCAGAGCTAGCTAGCTAGGCCGGTGGCGGCCGGAACTGACGCGATGATGATCTGGCGGCGGGCGGGCGGCCCGCCGGTGCTGGAGCTGACGGGTTTGGCGGCCAGGCCAGCCGGCGCCGCCGGAACTGTTCAAACAAACACGGAGTAAGTTGACCGGCGGCGTCCTGCAGCTACACGTACAAGCGGATGGATGATCTATCGTCAATTCGTCACCCGTACAGTTTATATTTATCCAAAGGAAAGTTGGCACAGTTTTTGCTGACTGGACGCATACTACGCACGCGTTATGTGCCAGCTGAGAAGAGAAGCAAAATCCATCTTTCAGCAAACAACCAATTTTTTCCTTTTTTCCTGAGAGTGACAGACAATTTATTTAAAAAAAAACTGTCATAAACAGTATCACTCTATCTGTTTTTTAATTGTGGTCACTGTTGACTTTTAATCTCAACTTTAAACATTCGTTTTATTTTAAAAAATAAATTTAAATGTATAAAATTATAAGTTATAATTAAAACATATTTAATAATAAACTAAATTACAATAAAATATATAATATGTATAAAAAAAATAATAAAATTTAAATTATAAGTCGACAGCGACAACAGTTAAAAAAAGGGGATGGGCCGAAGGAGCTCTATCTAGTCTACATTTCGTTCCCGTGACTATGGGCTTCACGGCCCATATAGGTTTCGGCCCAGGTTTCTCACCGCAATTTATACAAGCGTCCCCCAAGGCAAAGCGCGCATTTGGCTCGCTCACGATTTCAGAAGAGGAAACCTAGGCATCGATAAACGTGTCGTTCTCCACGTCCGTAGCAGGCGCCACACATAATTGGAGTACAGTAGTAAATAACTACCGGTCGTACCAAAGCCTCAAACCTTCCAAATCAAACTTTTCGTATGCATTATATATCTGAGACATGTAATAATCCATCCATGGACGAGGTGATTATGTCATGCATGACTTAGGCAGCTCATCAGATGGGGGCTTAGCCATCCTCACTTATCTAGATCATCACCCTAGCTAGCTAACCTCCTTTTGGAGGAACCCTATCCAGTCGACATCATCTCTCACCTGCACTTGGACTAATTAAGCCAAAACCACCAAGCGCACATAGCATAGGTAGTTAGGCACTTTACCATGTGAGCTCGTGCATGCCGTGGCTGCTTAACTTCCTCGTGATTGCTTCGCATCATGGATTTGTAAGCAGAGACCGGCGTGCAGCTAATTCTCTTCGGTGAGTTATTTATGTTATCTTCCTGTCCGGCAGGACGAGCAACCCTTCCTAGCCTAATGGGGGAGGGATCAACCATCAGGACTTGGGGTTTATCTAACCCTACCTTGTCATATGTGGGCTAACAAGAACCATGCGCACTTAAACAATCTGTTAATTACTTGAAGCGAGCAACGTGCTTGCGCCGCCGTTAGAAAACTCCTCTGTTCTTAAATTAATGCTGCCGTTGACTTTTAGTTTTAACTTTGACTGTTTGTTTTATTCAAAAAATTAGTTCAGATGTGAAAATTATTAAGTTATAATTTAAATATCTCTAATAATAAATCAAATTATAACAAAATATATGATATTTATTAAAAAAAATTTATAACATAAATGATCAAAAGTTAAAGTTAAAAGTCAACGACGGCAACACGAGTAGGTTTGGCGGTGACGTTTTGCCGTTGCATTGGTCCACGCACGCACGGACGGATGTGTGTGCAGTAGCTTCAAAGGTTGAAGCCTTGACGAGAACCCTCGGATCGATGATTTGTATATTTGCCATCTCGTTGGAGTCTCCAAGGAGGCTGAATTGTCCTCGATAGTGATCGATCTTGTGTCGTGTGGAAAATGGGCAGGAATGTCGTGATGTGTGGACTAACTGATCAAGATGCTGCTGCCTGCCCACATGCTACGGAGCTCATCTGTGACTCAGTCGTTGCACGTTAATCTAACCTAGCATCAACGGCACTACTGCTACACATGCTTTTACTGGCCGGTAATCACGAGGTGCTTAGGAGCATATTCCAATAGAACCAAACGAATGATCAGTCTACCGATGCTTGGCAACGGGATAAGGATTCAAATCAGCAGCACACGCTAATTGCAATTCATCATTTTCTATTAGAGATACAACCATCATAGTACAAGAAACGTGGTCGCCGTTCATTGATCTCCACTAGCTTGACTTTTAATCAGTAGGTACACATCTAATTTACAGCTGGTAGCATTTTACAAGGAAGAGGAAATGGATAGTATATTTTTTCCGATTCTTAATTTCATCGGTCTGAATGATGAATCTTGTCGTCCTGCTCTGTTTTTCCACACAGGTTCAGTAGCACGATGAATTCACGCTATATAGTGTTACGGATGTATACTATACTACTGCATCTGCATCTCGAGGTGGCTGTTTAGCAGCAACTGCTGCTGGTTCAGCAACGGGTGGCTCAACAAGCCGCTGTACTGAAAGCCGCCGCCGCTGCTAGAAGCAGCCTCTGCAAGCTGCTGGTTACAGTAGCCGCTCGCGCTGCCGAAGAAAGTTGCCTCGCTCGGCAGCAGCTGCAGTTTTCTCCTCGAGCTGCTGCCGTCGTCGCACGAGCTTCTCTTCCTTTTCAGACCGCTGCTGCGGCTGTAGTAACCGGCACTGTAATCCGAAAACAACGCGTCGACTTGCAACTGGGACACGTTCAGGCTGCTCTTAAGCAGTTGCGGCTGAGGGCACGCAGGTGTTGCGTAGTAGATCAGGGGGCTCTGGCCCTGCTGCTGCTGCGGCTGCGGCTCGGGTTCAGGCTCAGCCGGCGCGTCGAGGAGCAGCTGAGAGAGCGCCGAGTAGTCGATGCTGTTGAGGAGGTCGGTCAGCGAGCAGGACTTGGGCAGGCGGGGAGGGAGCTGGAACTGGTGGTCGCCGGCATCGCTCGCGTGAGAAGCTTGTTCGGAGGCGGGCGAGGGCGCGCCACCGTTCGTGTTCATGTTGGTGTTGTTGAGGGAGGAGTCTGCTTCCTCCACGATTGATGAGCCTTCCTGCTCCTGGTCTGAGAACTGGAAGTTGTTGCTCTTCTTGTGGATCCTGCACAGCACCCAGTCGTCCAACTGAATGCATCAAAACAGAGGAAATCATCAAGAAATGATTAATTGATTCAGAAGAACATCGCTGTCTATCTGTCTCAGTTGGTGCAGTAACCGTGCAAGTAACAATAACTGCAGAAGAAAAAAGAAGCAGAGAGAAAATGTTACACTTACCCTCATGGAGGAGGAGGATCCAGCAGCGCGCCTTGTGGTCTTGCCGTTGCCCACCGTGAGCCGGTACTCATGCATGATCCAGTCCGTCTTGACCCCCCTGGGCGGCCTACCCATGTAGAACACGAGGGCCTTCTTGACCCCGACGGTCTCGCCGGTCGACGCAGCGGCGACGACGGCCTTGTCGGTGCCGGTGGCCTTCCAGTACCCGTTCCCGGCGGCGCGGTTGGGCCGCGAGCCGTTGGGGTACTTGCGGTCCCTCGGGCTGAAGAAGTACCACTCATTCTCCCCGAACACGGCCTTCCGCGGAAGGTCCCACGGGTTGCACTCGTAGATGTTGACCTCCGCGATGATCGGCACCGGGCACGGGATGCAGGCCGCCTGGTTCATCAGGTAGTGCACGATCAGCTCCTCGTCCGTCGGGTGGAACCGGAAACCGGCTGGGAGCGAAGGCATGGTCCTGCAGCTGCTGCTACTGCTCCTGCTGTTCGCCATGGTGGTGATGAGGAAGGACTAGCTAGTGGTGAACACGCTGCTGATCAGTGGGAGCTAGGAAGGAAGAGATCGATGGCTACGGATGGAGAAGTGAGCTTTGAAATTCTTGAGGGGCAGGGCCTGGGCCACGGATTTATAGATGCCACGCCATTGTCTTCTAGCGAGCGAGCGTGCGAGCGAGGTGGAAGAGGAGGAGTGCAGTAGGCGGCAGCTCGGATATGGATTAGCATGACGTACGAGAGCACAGTAGACCACCACCATTTCCCAATATCCAAGTCCCCTTTCCTCACGTGCCGAGTTACCCATCCGTGTGCAAGGGGGGAAGAACGCGATGACTGAAAGCGAGAGAGAGGACGAAGACGGCGAGGAGGACGACGAGACGCACGCATGTTACCGCACCACGTGTCGACCTGTCCCGCGCGCCAATGATATGAGGCATGCGGGGTTTCTTGTCAGTTCGACTCACCGGGTTCAGAAAACCAATGGAGTTGATGGGGGAGCTTTCAGTGGAAAAAGCGGCTAGCTTATCACGACTACTTCTGGCCTTTCGTTTCTAGTAGCTCATCAACTTATCTGCACCGACGCCTCCTGCCTGTTGAAATGGATGGCAGAGGCTTGACAGAATCTTGAGCGAATGAGCATACCTTAGTCCATTCATTCGATCTTCAGAACTGGAAACTGACCAGATGTTATCTGCATCATAGCATCATCGATCGATACATGAACATGCTGTGTAGGAGTACGATCAGGACTATTTCTGGCCTTTCGTTTCTAGTAGCTCATCAGCTTATCGGTACTGACACCGCTTGCCTGTTGAAATGGATGGCAGAGGCTTGACAAAAATCTGTGTAGTGAATGAGCAGAGCATCAGCAGGCCCAAAAGCCCTCCAGTTTTTTATCCTTCTGGGCCGAGAACTTATTCTGGGCCCAAAACGCATCAGCAGGCCCAAAAGCACCGACGCGTCAAAAGTTTTATTCTGGGCCGAGAAGTAACGATCAGCAGGCCCAAAAGCCACCGAATTTGGACCACGATCCAACCCAGAGGCCCAGATTTCTATCCGGCCCGCTACCGCGCTCGTCGTCTGCTGTCCGCTCCAAACGCTTCTTCCTCGCTCTCCCGTTGTTGATCCTTCCACCGTTCCGTTATGCATTGCATGCAAGCTGTTCGACGGAATAACAGCGAAGAACGGAACGTAGTCACTCTCGCAGTCTCACCGTGTTGTTCCAAGTTGGTTCATGAGACAGCGGGACTCGCGCGCGCTATGCACTGACTAATTACTACAACTGAACTTAATCCTACCTAGCGAAACCAGCTAGCAGAAGGCGAGTCACCTGCTGTGGTCTGAACGATGTGAAGGAAGGAGAGAAGGCGCTAGCAAGATCGAAACTGCCAAATGCCCTCCAGTTCTGTTGCTGACCACCGATGATCATCCAACCTCTTTTCCCCAGGGTTTACTGTTTTCTTTAAACCGCTAAAACCGGTCGGAACCTGTTTAACAAAAACTGCGAAAACCGAAAAAATCGATCGAAAACCGTTCCAAATCGAAAATTCTGCTACAGTAAACCGGCCGGTTTCACCAGCTAGTCGAGCGGTTTCACGGGTTAGCTGGTCGGTTTTCGGTTTTAGATTTCAAAATTTAAAACCCATCGGTTTCACTGGTTAGCCGACCGATTTATCCACCAGTTTTATCGGTTTTCGGTATTTCAATTATTTTTTTTCAAATTTTCAAACTTTTTAAAAATTTTAAAACAAAAACCGATCGTCTGAACCTATTTCACCGAAAACCACAAAAACCGTTCGGTTTTGAGCGGTTTTGTAAACTTTGCTTTTCCCTGGAATCAAAGGAAAACTAAGCTCCGATCGTTGCTGGTGCGGTGAAACAAGCAGCCCCAACAACCACCCTTTCCTCTCCATCACGCAGCAAGCAGGCCATTGCTTGGAGGCACGCAAACGCAGTCACGCAGCGTTGCTTGCCGAGCGCTCAACCTGCAATCAACGCGAAAAAGGGCTTGTCTCTTGCCCGACACTTGGGAACTGAAGAGAGCAGCCTGCCCGTACTGACCTCACCACACTTGGAAGCGGTTTCACCGACGCTCGTTAGTGAGATGACCCACCGCTAATGGGTGGGCCCGGCAGGGGTAGTCACTCTACTGGCCTATCCGTCAGTGACACTTATTCTTTTGACGAGCGTCCTTGAATCCTGTTGTCTATGCTATCTGCATTGTTCCGAGATCAGTGTGTTCATACATGCTCTCGCATGCGAGTCGTCTGATATCAAAAGCAATGACATAAACGGAAAGAAGGATCGGACGACTCCGGCCATTGGCAGTATTCACAACAATATACAGGCTGGATCCCATTCAAAGTCGAGTTGTATGTACTGTATGTCACGTTAGAAAATATTAGTATTCATGACCGGAGTGAACAACTACTTAGTAATAGAATTGGTATGTGATTCTTGTGTTCCAAATAGCCCAACCCTACATTTGCATGCACACGAGTGTTACTAGTTCATACTGAAATTAAGATGTGAATTACCAACGTTCACTCCAATCTTAAGGTTTGATGGGGAGAGGTTTTGAAGTGGGTTTTATCTTGGCTTATAAGAAAACTTTTACACCATAGTATAAGTTGGAGGAGAGAAATAAACTATAAATTGATGAAGCCACGAAAATTGGCTTCCGACTGATGCCAAACGGACTCTTAGATGAGCTCTCGCCAGCTGTCTATTTACTGTACAACTCATCGAGTTGAAATTATCAGTATGAACAAACGGCTTCACCGATGCTTGTTAGTGAAACGACCCACCATCCGCTGATGGGTGGGCCAGTGGGGATAGACAATCTACTTGTCCATCTATCAGTGATGCTTATTCTTCTGACGAGCGTCATTAGATACTGTTCTTTGTGCTATCTACATTGTCTCGAGATCAGCGTGTTCATGCCTGCTCTCGCATGAGAGCCGTGTGATATCAGAGGCAACGGTAAAAACATAAGGAAGGATCAGATGACTTCGGCCATTGTCTGTGTCTGCATCAATACACAGGTCGGATCTCGTTCAAAATGAGTTGTATGTACTGTATGTCACCGATAATAAAGGCCAGTATTTATGACCAGAATGAACAACTACTAGTAATAGAATTGGTACATGATTTTTGTGTTCCAAAGAGCCCAGTATTACATTTGCATGTCCATGAGTGTTACTTGTTCATAAAAAAATTAAGATGTGAATTACCGAGATTCACCCCAACCTTAAGGTCTGTTGGAGAGAGCTTTTGAAGTAGATTTTACCTCGGCTTATAAAGAAACTTTTATACCGCAGTACAAGCTGGAGGAGAGAAATGAATTATAAGTCGGTGAAGCCACGAAAAATGGCTTCCAACACACGCCAAACGGCACTTAGATGCACTCTCGACAACTGTCTATTTACTGCCCAACTTATCAGGTTTGAAATTATCAATATGAACAAGCTACAGTTCATTCGGTGGTGTAGCCAGCTCTGCTGGGGAAAAGAGGCTCGAGCCCTTTTAATTTTAGACGAATTTGATACATGCTATTACAATTTTGCAAATTTTAAAATATATTATTGATGTGTCAATGACAGATAGAACCCTGCAAATAAATGACACGTGAGCTCGAATGATATATTTTAAATTTCATAAAATTGTAATAGTATGTATTAAATTAATCTTTCAATTTTGCATGAAGATCACGAGGTCAGGAGCTCGAGCGCCCTCCACCCGTTCTCCCACCCACCTCCGGTAAATCCGCCACTGAGTCCCTTCAGAGTCAATAGTCAAACGGTAAACGTCATACTAGTAGTAACTTCACCAGAAAAAACGACAAACAATTGCTAAATTTTGAAAGTGCCATGCCACCACCACCTAATCGATCGAAATTTTTGAACTCCCTAAAACAAGTTTTTGCTACTTGATCATTGGTATAATTCTTCATGTAATTACACTTATTTACGATTTGAACACAATTGTGCCAGAAAATCAACTATAGTAACCCTTGTGGAGCGAGCAAGTTCAATGGTAGAATTCAAATCCCCCACCAAAAATTTCCCCAAACGTTGAAGAGGAGGGAAACAGAAACGCCCCCCTTACCTGGGCTCTGCTGCCGTCTCCAACCAGCCTATTTAATTCACTGTTCTCCAACTTTTTACAACCGCGACCCCACCCCGCACTTCGCCCCTCCCCTCTCCAATTTTTCACCGCTCCTTCCACCATTCGTCCCCGGCCTCGAAGTCGAGGTCCGCTTCGCTTCACCGGTTCCCGGTCCCGCGACGCCGCATGGACTCATGGGAAGTTGGCAAGGTCGTGTTCGAGCGGGTGCACGCGCTAGACCCGGAGAACGCGTCCAAGATCATGGGCATGCTTCTCATCCATGACCACAGCGAGAAGGAACTCATCCGGCTCGCCTTCGGCCCCGACCACCTCCTCCACTCCTTCGTTGCCAGCGCGCGCGCCGAGCTCGCCGCCAACGCCAAGCCCTCGCTGCCGCCGCCGTCGTCGCCTGCGTTCGGGCCGTCGCAGGCCGGGAGCCCATGGGGCGCGCCGAGTCCAGGCGGCGAGCAGACGGGTTGCGACGCGTTGTACCCTGAAGATTACGACTGCTGGTCGCCGCCGGCGAGCGGCGCGCACCGCCGGAGCTTCTCCCTGAGCGACGCCGAGGTGGGCGCATGGAGGCCGCCGTGCATGTACTACGCTCGGGGGTTCTGCAAGAACGGCTCCTCGTGCCGGTTCCTCCACGGCGTGCCTGAAGAAGACGCCGCGGCGGGTGCGGAGCGGGGGGCGGCGGTCATGCAGCGCGCCAAGACCATGGCCGCGCGGCCGCCGCAGCTCGTGGAACCCGCCTTCCCTTTCTCGTCGTCGCCCGAAGGACTCAGCTTCATACTCCAGCAACAGCAGCAGCAGCAGAGCGAGTCCCAAAGGTGACATCTTTACCAGCAAAGATTGCCTTTTTTGTGTTCTTGCTAGTAATAGCTAGTAATTCGGGGTTGGTGTTTCAGGTTGGCGACGGCCATGTTGCTGGGAGGCGAGCAGGATTTGAGCAGGTTCTCCGTGCCTTCGCCACGGCTGGACCGCGGCGACCTCATGAACAGCCCCGCCGCGCTGCAGATCTACCTGACATTCCCGGCCGACTCCACCTTCACCGAGGAGGACGTGTCCAACTACTTCAGGTAGTACGACTCCAACAAACAAACGCACTACTCTACCATTGTTGCGCTCTGTTCAGCTATTAATCTGTTCGGGGCAGTCGATTTAGTAGAAAGAAGATGATGAAATCGATCGGTTGTGTTGTGTTGTGCTACCCTGTCGTGCAGCACGTTCGGGCCGGTCCAGGACGTGCGCATCCCGTACCAGCAGAAGCGCATGTTCGGCTTCGTCACCTTCGTCTACCCGGAGACCGTGAGGATCATCCTGTCCAAGGGCAACCCGCACTTCGTCCGCGACGCGCGCGTGCTCGTCAAGCCCTACAAGGAGAAGGGCAAGGTCCACGACAGGTTCAGGCATGGCCGTTCTTCTCCATCGCGCATTTCCCTCGCTCCTTTTTGTATTTTTGTGATCAGTTCCAGGAAAAAAAAAGTATTCTTGTGATCAGTTGCAGGGGGAAAAGGAAGCATTTTTCTTACTCTTGATCTTTGTTTGATTGCAGGAAGCTGCAGCAAGCGCCGCACCACGGCGAGTTCCCTGGCTGCATCACGCCCACCAGATTGCTCGATCCTAGGGACCCCTTCGACCTGCAGCAACCGCAGATTGGTGAGTAGTAACCGTCCGTTCCCTGAATATCTCTGTGTATGCATTGCTGTCGAATCTGTGTGCATGAATCGCTGGTTTTTGCTAAATTATTATCGCGATTTTAGGTCCCAGAATGGTGTGTGGCGACATTGTCAACCAGGAGGCATTTTTGAGGAGGAGGCTCCAAGAGCAGCAGCAGGCGGACGAGCTTCAGCAAGCCATCGATCTCCAGAGCCGCCGGTTCATGGGGCTGCAGCTGCTCGATCTCAAGAGCAGGCGTCACCATCTCGGTTCCCCAGCTGTTGACTCATCCATGTACCTGGGACAACAAGCTGGTGGCAAAGGCATCGTCAACGGGAACGGCAATGTCTTCCATTTGGAGGACGTCACCATCCCAGGAGCTGGTCCTGTTCTTGATCTTGGCATGTGTTCTTGGATCGATTATTAGATGCTTGCATTTTCAGAGTTTTGTGACGTGAAACCATGGTTTCTTGTTGCAGATAACAATCTGAACAGTAGCAGCATTGCAATGAGTGCACCTGCGTTTTCTGCCGTCTCTGAAACTGCTGCAGAAGGCAAGCGTGAGGAGCAGAAGAAAGAGGAGGATGGTGATGGCACTCCCAAACAGGCAGTCAACCCTGGGGAAGAGCAGCGAGAATCTGGTCCTGTGACAGCGGCACCCAACGTTGCTTGTGGATTCAAAGAAAGGTAAAGATTGTTGTTGTTGCGAGAGTAAAATAATTAGACCAAATGCACACTATGGTTTCTTTTTGGGGAAAGTAAAATGAACAGCACACACGTAGAGAAATAAAGTAGACTTGCGGCACCTTTCTCTTCCTTTATCTGAATGTCATATATTTATTCTCTTTGATTGATGCAAATGTTCCTATAAAAGCAATTGTAAAAGGAGGTGAGGTATAGCAGGTTGTTGTAGCGTTGATCATACTATATAATATAAGGAGGTGCTAATGTGCTATGGATGGAAGGAAACGAAATGTCAAAGCGTGGGGGAAGGATAAATGAAACTGATGACCACAGCTAATGGGCTAATGGCTATTGTTAAGCAGCATTTGTTCCCTCTTTCGTGGGGTCAGTGTCAGTGTTTCCAGGAATGATGCAAATGTTTCTTGTTGTTTGAATTGTAGTGGCGTGGATCACAATTTGCCTGGAAGCCTCTCTGCATCTCCCACCAAGGTCAAGGCACCAACTGATAGTAATGGTGCGACGGCTCAAGATGGTAGCATCAACCCTCAGCATGCGGCTTCGTCCCTCCTCCCTCCTACATCCTCCGTTGAGCTGCCACCATACAACTCCTGCTTCTTTCAAGCGCCCAGGTAAAGCTCCAAATGATTCCTACTTAATTGTCTGTTACAGCGGCATATGTTTTATTTTTTTTAGAAATACTGTGACATACGTTCATGTTAATGATTTTGTTGTAGTATAAATTTGAGCGCTTGTGTATTTCAGGTTCACCTCTGGGCATGAAACCATTGGGCTGTGAATACCTATAGAGCAAAACTGGGGCAGATTTCCTCTAATCTGGGAGTAAGTATCAAGAGTCAAGAACCCTGACTTTTTGTACTAGTAACATGCTATATACATATCAGTCATTCAATAATGATTCATTGAAATGAATTTTCTGTTAGCCCATCCTGATGGTTGTGTTATTGGCTTTGTATGCGCTTTGTCTGCAGGGATATCATGACCCCATCAAGTGGAGGGAGAGAATATAAAGCTTTGACAAACTCTAGGTACATCTTCAGAGAGGAACAGAAACAAAGAAAGAAAGCAAGTCTAGGCCATTTTAGCTCTAGCGTATGATATTAGTAGTCCTATAAGTAATAGTTCCAGTCTTTTAGTTTAATCAGTAGCTTCTGCCTGCTAGTATCAAGAACCTAAAGAAAGTTTAACTGTATCAGCATCTTGTGCTTTGCTCCTTGGTAGTAGTCCTGGTAGATGCAGCAGTAACTAGTCCTGCTAGCCAGTTGCAGTGACATAGATATGAAATGAGAAACAGGAAGAGGAGGATTGGACAAAAGCTAAACAGGGTGCGTGCAGCCAGAAGGAAGAAAGTGGTGAGAGGACCCTACTGGGATCAGATCACTCACGGGTGCTGACTGCTGAGACTCAAAGCGGAATCACCTCAGCAAGTCAACAGAGACCCCTCAGTCCCTCACATGCAGTAATTCTGTAGGAGCATCATGTTTTGCCCATTGCTGTTACTCCGTGGTAGTACTATCATGCAGCACCCTTGTATGTGGCGTCCGGATCCTTGTTTTTCCTACCTTAACTTTCTGGTAATAGAACATTAGTACTAGCAGACAGAGAAATGAGAATGGTTATGGGTTATATCTTATTAGTCCAGTTATTATGTGCTGGTGATGGTGATCTGTTTGCTTTATCAGGTTTATATGAGGCAAATTCTACGGTATACTCAAATGAACATGAGCCGTTTATTTACATAGATTTTGAGAAAGAAATGGTTTTTTTACAGAAGGTAAAAGCATTAAAATAATTAATAATTTTATAATATTTAAATTAAAAGTGAGTCAACAAATTATGAAAAGTTGCATGTGTTGTATATTAGTTAAGTGATTATTTTGAAAATAAAGTCATCAACGGAAGGAAAATTGCTTCATAGAAATTTTTTTTGCTAAAGATATTGCATGGACTATTTTTTTTTTCAAAATTTGACGGTTTAAATTGATTCATAGAAAATTGACGGTTTCATCTTTTAAGAGGTGAAAAGAGAGACGGTGTAGCTCAACGGAACTCTTATATGAACAAAATTGCATGTTGTGTGGTTCTGGAGCAGTGGAGCTCAGGATCAAATCAGGGCACTCTGTGCCTTTAAGGAGCCGTTTGAATCTTTGAAATTGAATTTATTTTAAAAATTACAATTTAAATATAGATTAATTAAAGAAACATATTTATATGTTACATTTTTATTGTAAAGAAGTGAGTTGAAAAATATATTATAAGTTAAAGAATAGAATTGTAGCATAATGATTTATAGAATCTATTTTTATCTCTCACTCTATGAGAATTTGATATAGACTTAATTTGTGAGAAATTTTTTTGATATGATTATGTAACGCTAGCTCCCTGTAGTACTGCCATGGAGTATCGTTTGTGTCAATTTGAACAATTTCGTTGTTCCAGACGAAAGGCTGCTAGTGAGAGTAAGGAGAATCTTGTGAGGTGAAGTGACGTGCCTGTAAACTCGGAGTCCTGTGGGGGAACAAAGCTTGAGCCCGTTTGTTACGGCTTCGGCCGGCTTGGGTTTGCGGCGAAAAGTTGGTTGGTCGATTCGGGTGAAAACTATTTATACGAATTTATAGGGTATAAACAATAATATAACTCGATTAAAATAAGCTTTGTCAAACACATTTAAGAGTTGAGCCTCCCAAGTGCAACACGCATATCTTTGACGCGTCGAATAGTAGATACTAGTAGTAGAATAGAACACGTCATCTAAAATCAACAAGAAAATATTGCAGCACAAATCAATCTCCTGTTGGTAAATTATTTATGGTACTCTTATGATAGTAGAAGAACTAGGCCACGCCATAGCGGATACTCCTATCAGTTTTGATCCCCTACAACACGCGGTGTGTACTCCGACCGGCGGCCGTCATGCGTGGACGACATCGCAACACGACGGCTCGCTGGAAGGAACTCGAGGACGCGACGGATCATCGCCTTTGCGAGGTACGGGACGTCGCCTCTGACGGGGATGACGGTGACGCAGGTGGACACCAGCAGCGGGACGACGACGACGACGAGCAGCAGCACCGCCGCCCGGGAAAGCCGCGCCACGGAGTATATTTTTTCTTGATGCTTGCCTGCAACTCTGGATAGCAGAGCTGCTGAGACGGATCGATAGATCGACGCACCACCACCTAGGTTATAACGATGGATGCACACAGTATATTAGGCTGCACATTGGAATGTTCAGTGCAGCATTACACATGAAAAATGCGTCATAATCAATCGTCACATGGGCTAGGTTGGAGATATTAGGAGGTACATGGAGGCCCATGGGCCAGCCTCGACGAAATCCACTGTCAACAGTACTGAGTACTGGGTGTTGATACGGTGTGTTTATCTTCTAGTACTGTTTTATAATACTACTACTACATCACGTTAAAATTAAACATTAACTGAAGCATGATATTCATGCTCACAAACATATACTACTACTACTACCATGTATACTACTGAGTAGTGAATTATATGGAAGGATGGAAAGAAAATTAGCAACAATTCTTGCATCCAATGTCATTTCATCCTTTTTTCTGATTATTCAGTGTGCAGCTGCCGAAACACCATGATGGCGATCAGAGACAAGCGTGATCAGCTGCCGCCATGTGTTAGGACTACGAGTCCTACTCTGACGAAGCACTTTCCTCCCTTTCCCCATCAAGCCATTCTGCCATTGTAGGAGTAAGATTTCTGTAGCTCAGAAACAAGGTCAGAACACATGTGGTGGACGAATTCTTTCCTGTTGGAAATGGAAGCTCTTCTCGTCGTCCATGGACCGTGGCTCTGCCTGAAGGCGAGGCAAGCGCCATGGAAACGGAAGGCAACCATCCCATCAGAGATCCAGATTTTCAGCGAAAGCAAAACCACATTTCTGTCCGCTAGCACCAGTGCAGTACAGCGCCGTTCCCCAAGGGAAGCAGCTAGTACTGCAGCGACGTGATCGAGGAAGTGGGAACAAGAGACAAGAGAAAACGACTGCTCATCGCCGCTGCCGCGGCTGGCCGGTGCAGCCTGGGACAGGGCCACAGAGAAAAGCGACGTAGCAGGAGACCCCTTGCAATTGCAAGAGCCCCATCCTCCTCACGCGGCAGCAGATCATGCAGCCATGGGTTCCTTCCTGCTCTGTTCCTACCCCTCCTTGCTTCCCTTTGGAGCTTTCTTTCCATCACAGCAGGCGAGGGATAATAATGCTGCGCGCCCGAGTTGGAGGCAACGATGATTTGCCACGACATTTTGGATGCTAACTCTGCTTGGAAACGTTACTAGGTGGGGGTTCACGAAACCGCCAGCCAACCGGTCACTAGTTTGGTGGAAACAATGGAGTTGGAACCAAACAAAATAATAATAATAAAAAAAAAGTCAGTGGAGTGGAATTACTTTGATGGGGACAGTGGAATTGGAAGCCAAATAAGTACTAAAACGTAAAAAAGAGGATCAGATGTGGAGGCCAAATAATCAAGTGGACTGGGATTTTACTTTGATGGGGACGGTGAACTGAATTTTATATTTACAGAAAAAGGAAGGAACCCGATTGGTCAAAGTGTGCAGGAAGCTACCTGGTAGCAGCAGCTGATGACCTCCTCCTCGCTCAGGGAAAAAGGTGAAAACGATATTAAAGTAAACAACGCATATCCACTTGGTTGTGAATTCGATTAAAGACGACCGTGACTGATGCAGAAACATAAGAAAATAACTACTGGACGGGGATTAGCAATATACTTCGACCTGAATCAGCTGTGGGACCGGATACATATCTAGTGTTACTATACTAGTACATTTTCAACACAAAGGGAAGATGAATCTTCATGCCCTGGCCTTTGCACTGATCAAACTCATCAGACTCGCAAGAAGCTGCACACTTACTGTATACTCAAGAATGGCTCCCAGCATTTGCAGACAGTAAAGGTAATCAAAAGAGGGCAGCATGAAATTACCAATGAGTAGCATCGCTGTGAACATTACTAGTAGCAGCAATTAGGGATTAGAATGGTTTCCATTTCTTATCTCAGAATCAAGGACCGAAATGTTTGAGCAGGAAGCTACGTAGTAATCAAGAGGCAAAAGAACTAACAACTCTGGGAAATAGCAGAGAACATCTAAAACTCAGATCTACTGGTTCTATAAGAAACCTGCTCACAAGAACACTCGCTAGCGTCATGCGGCCTGAATGGGGCGCCAAGCAGACGCAGTCAGCAGGCAGAGATCCTTCCACCCGAGCTTGAGCGCGCCGTTCTCCTCGACGAGCGTGTACCCGTCGGAGGGGAACATGCCGAGGAGCAGCGACGCTTGGGCCGCCGCGCTGCCGGCGAGGGACGCCGCGCGGAACCCCGACTGCGCGAGCTTCTCGCGCCAGCTCCCGAACTTGACGTCGCCGGATCTCGCGGGCCCGCCGACGGCGAGCACGTTGCGGATCTCGCGCGACAGCAGCTGCTGCTCCACGACGTGCCGCTCGGGACTGTCCTCGCCGTAGCTCGCGTCCAGCGAGTCGAACAGCGCCGAGTAGTAGTGGATGGCCTCCACGAACCGCGCCAGGAAGGACCCCGAGTGGCTCAGGTCCTGCTCCACCATTGTCACCACCTTCGGGGCCAGCCTGAACAACAACAAACAATATAATCCAGTGGTCCATCATCCATCATCAGTACTTTGTCGATTGGCCAGCAGCATTTAGAATTTTAATGATGCATCAAGTCAAGCAGGACATCTCCACTGATTTCTTGGTTCCCCAAGTCAGTTACTAGCAGTAGCAGCAGGAGTACATTATCGGACAGATCTGGAGCAGCACCAGGCCACGGGACTACTGACGAGCGTTTGAGCTTACAGATTTGTAGCTTCGTGTTCAAAAATGATTAGAAGATTACAGTCATTTCATGAGAGTATAGTAATCATCGTTTCTGGCACTTGGAACTAGATAGTGGTTGCCTTTTAGTACTCCAACCATGAAAAGTTGGTCATGATGATAAGAACTCTCTTAGTGCTGCACTAACGAAATCTTTTTCCAGTTCTGGGATCACCAAAGACCATGGAGGAGATGATGATCATAAAAAGATTCAACCTTTCTATAGGAGCCTAAAAAGTCGGTCATAATGACAATCTTTAGGAGCTCCAAAGCGCAATTTTTTACTGCTAAATGAACGGGCCAAGTACCACTGCGTCCTAAGTAACTCCTAGATCGAATGAAACCTCACGTGCAATGCAGATCACAATGTCACATTGGTCGCTACGAGTACTAACGACTCGTGCTCCTACTAAAGTGGTTTAGTTGCTGAAAAAGTGTAGTAGTCATGATAGCATCAAGATTAGACATGGAAGTTACTAGCGCAATGGAAATGGAGTACTCCTACCTTTGGATCAGCCAGAGCGTGTTGGAGTCGGAGCCGGTGACGTCGTAGAGCGAGTGGTGAAGCCAGTGGACGGCGACGGCTTCCCGCCGCGTGACGCCCAGCTTCTCCGGGTCAACATTCCCGGCCTTCTCCGCCACGGCGCAGAACTGGAACGGCAGTCCCAGCGTGTCGGCGAAGTCGGAGAGCCGCTTCCCGGTGGCCTCGAGCACCTCCATGGACGAGCCGAGGCCGGTGAGCTTGACCCTGGGCGGGCCGCCGGGTCGGGACGCGAGGATGTGGAACAGGCCCGGCCATTGCAGCCCCTGCATGATGTCGAGGTCGATGATGTGGACGCGGTCCTCCCGCTCGAACGCCTCCTGGATGGCCTGGTTCGCCGTGAAATGCGAGAACTTGACGAACGGGCTGATGCCGTTGAACACCTGGAACGCCGTGGCCACGCGGCTGTTGAGGAGCGCCGCGGCCGGGGACGTCGCCGGCAGCGGCGCGTACAGCCCGAGGCAGGAGCTGACGAGGCGCGCGGACATGGCCTCCGCGAAGTACGCGGCCACGCGCTGCGTGGACGTGCCGAACGGCGTGGCCAGCTCCGCGATCTCCAGCAGCGTCTGGTGCGCGTCGTCGAGGTTGTCCGCGTTCACCGATTCCGCGCTCTGG
Source organism: Zoysia matrella (assembly GCA_001602295.1). Taxonomy (NCBI): domain Eukaryota; kingdom Viridiplantae; phylum Streptophyta; class Magnoliopsida; order Poales; family Poaceae; genus Zoysia; species Zoysia matrella. The sequence continues at coordinate 55,934 of BCLG01000195.1, forward strand.
AGGAGAAGCGTCAGCAGGTGGAGGCCCTCCTCGTCGCGCTGCTTCCGCCGCTGCTCCTCTTTCCTTTCCTTCGCGGCCGCAGCAGCCGCGGCTGCGGCGGCGGCTGCGGCGGCAGCGGTCTCCTCCGCGGAGGGGGCCTTGGGTGACTGCGGCTGCTCCTCTTGGCAAGGCGGAGGAGGCGCCTCGTGCCGGCGCTTGTCGGGAAGCGACTGCGGAGGCGGGAGCGCGGCCACGCCCGGGGCGGCGGTGTGATGGTGGACGAGACCCGGATGCTGGTGCGGCGGCGGGAGCGCGGGGTCCGCCGCGGCGAGGAGGGAGCGGAGCCGGAGCTCGAGGACGGAGGCGAGGCCGGGGTTGCAGGGGTGGATGATCTCGCGGACGTTCTGGATGAGCTGCGCGACGGAGACCGCGGGGCCGCTGCTCCCGATGATGTCGCGGATGATGCCGTCCACCCACGCTGTCGTCACCTCGCCCGGCTGCACCTGCGGCGGCGCCACGTCCACCTCGCCGCCGTGCTGCTGGAACGCTGGGAGATGGAGCTGCGTGGGCAGCGCGGGCAGCTGCGCGCTGGCGGACGGCGGATGCTGCTGCTGGGACGCCGCCGCGGCGGCGGTCACGTCGGAGAGGTCGCCCGTCACGTGGCGACGCGGCGGGGGCAGGTCCATGTCGGGCGCCGGGCGCTTGCGGACCATGGCTACTTGCTCCTGCTGGTGGCCGTCTAGGCGGTGGGGGTCTTGTTGGGAGTACGACGAGGGGGAGGGGAGCGGCGGCAATAAAGAGTGGGAGGACGATAAGGTGGAGGTGGTGGTGGCATGGGCAGACGAATAAGCGCGAGAGGCGGCGGAGGCGGACGAGGGGAAGAGGAGAAGGGAGGAGGAGCCCATCTACAAACGCCAAGGGGAACGCGCCGCCAGCATGGCGGTCCGGCGATTTGTCTTGCCCTCGGCGCTGTGCCTGTGCTGATGGATGCGGCGTGAAGCAGAGGTGGAGTTGATGAGAAGTGATGATGATGCGAGTGAGGAAGACGCCGGGAGGAGACGACCAACGGCGTAGGCACAAGAGGTTAGGAGCGCCAATTTATGGACGCGCTCAACTCGCCTGCGTAGGATTGATTAGCCTGTCTTTCTTGGGCTCTGTGCTTAGCTTCCTGTTTTTTTTGTTTTTTCTTTATCATAGGGAATGCTTGTTGTTGGCCAAATGTTACCGGATATTCTTGACAAATTTTGTCAATAGTTCGATGAATAATTTGTTCAACAATTTTTTTTGACAAACTTTGTCAATAGAACATACGGGTAATCATGTGGCAAGTCACTGTTGTGATAGACAAACAAACAAAAGCCCTGAAAAAACAGTTTGTATCTAACATTCGGTGCGGTAATCTTCGGCAACCAATCAAACACGGCCTCCATCCTAAAATACACATTCCCAGATTTCATAAAATACAAATCGTGCTCGCTTCCACAATAAAACTTTTCTCTTCTCAACATTTCAACTTTTAGTTACTTTCTCTTTTATTAATACTTTTTCATCTCTGCCGGTACTGGTACAGGCTCTCTCCGTCTCGTTTTGTATGTCGTTTTGAGTTGGACACGAAAATTAAGAAAAATAAAAAGTAAAATATTTTGAAAACGAAGAGATAGAGTGAAGATAATTTAGAAAGAGAAAAGTGAAAATAACTTATATAATTTGAAAAAAAGTTGAGTACTGACTTATAATTTATAATTTGAGAGGAACATCGCTATTCTATCTATGTGTAGACTTAAAACGATTTATAAATTGAGACTTAAAACGATTTATACTCAAGCTTTTTTACTGTCTAAATAAGAAAAAAAAAGGTAAGACAAAGAAAAGAAAAATTTACTCCTCACACTTTGATTTGGCATGTTGACTAGCTGAAAGGGTTGCACTATTATCTCCAAGATGGCGTGCTCCAGAAGCTCGTGGGCTCTCAGCGGCTCACACAGTCCCACTGGGAATGGAACTGTCATCACAAGGGATGATTTTGCAACGTCGTGTGCACTCCTGACCTAAAAGATCTCGTGACGTTGCTGTCGTTGAATGCTTTAGCAAGTCCAGTGCCGTTGCTTAGAAATGGATTGAAGCAGCATGGGTGTGGATCTCCTAGCTTTACATCAACGGTAACTTTACTACTGATATGTAGAACCTTGTGAGCTTCGATCTCACGTATCTGTGACAAAGTCTCAGCTGATTTTAAGTCAGCCGATCCTCTCCCAAGCTGCATAGGGTAGCGGTAACGCGTGGTTTTGGCACGGAGATACGGTTCGCGAGTCACCGACCGATGGGCCAGCAGGAGCATATGTTGCCTCTCAAGTAACCGAGCGTCAGAGGATCCCGCCGCCGCATGGGTCCAACGTCGATGAGCGTGCATTGAGGCTTCGACCTCACAGTTTGTTCCTCGTCCGGGCTGCAGCACGCGGAGACAGTTGCTACTTGGCTTCGTGGACCATGCCCATGCACACGCACATTCACCTCCTATCGTGCAAGTGATCGATCGGATCGTGCATGTGATCGCTTGGGCCTGGGTGTCATTTAGGAGCGGTACCACTCCACTTAAGTCCACGTTATGCTGTTGTGTTTGTTACAAATAATTGCGTAGGAGGAGATTGAAAAGGAAGAACATTATTGTGATGGACCTTGGGTTTGACTCTCGAGCAAGCGTTCCTACCGGATGGAGTTTCTAGGCTTTTTGCAGCCCCCCCCCCCCCAAAAAAAAAAAAGGTGGATCGGGACCCGGCTTTCCGGCTGACTTGCGTGTGTGGCGGTGTGGCCTCGTTCCCGTTCTCCCACTCCCACGGGAAGAAAAAAGGCGATCGAGCCAAACAAAAGATGCCTTCCTTGTAGCTGTTGACCTTCAGTTCCCGCGCTCTGGGTGATTCATGGTCGACGATGGTTTCATTTTGCAAAGGCTGCCTGCGTCGATCAGCGACGGAGTGTGCTCTGCTCCTTGCGAGGCAAACTGCGGCGTGCGTGCTGGTCCTTGATCTCTGAGCTGCTGCTGCTGCTGCTGCTTGGTCCTGTAGCCAAGCCAGACAGTCACCCGGGCCTCTCCTCTCCTCCCTGATAATGCGGCAGCGCAGGCCTGCTGCTCAGCTCAATTCCTTTGTAACCTACTCCTAGCTTGCCCGTCAATTTTGTAGTACTAGTTACATCTCAATTAGAACTCCAAAGAGGAGTATTATTATTATTATTCAGGAATCAATCCAAAGAGTCCTAGCGGAACTTGAAAGCAGAGCTGCTGTCTACACGGGCTGGTCCTCCTTGTGAATGTGATCTCGTCAGGCAGGCTGCTGATGAATGCTGATTAGTAGTGGAGCACACTGTTTGCAGACGACCAGCAGCTGCATGCTTACTGTGCTCGTACTGATACAAATTGAAGTCGCCTCAACAACTTTACCAAACGTTCTTTAGAAACCGTAATACTGTACTACTGCTGATACTACGTGGAACGAATCACACGAAGGATGTTGACTTTTTTTGGAGTAGGTACCAGTAAGTAGCACTTTTTTGAAGGTGAGACCATTTGTTTGCGATGAGTGGCTCGAAGAACAAGGGACGATGAAAGGATCCGATGGACGATGGTACTCCTCGCAACTGATGAAGCTAGGAAGAATCCACGTCGATCGACGACGAATGTGCCGTGCGAAAAGCGGCTCGAATCTCCATGGGTACTCACTCATTTCCACTTTTTCTCGTCAGTAGGGCTCCGCTGTCCTGATCGGCCGTGGGAAACAAAAACAAAGCTCTCTCTGTTTGTGTGTACTATAGAAAGAAAATTATCTTTGTCAGATTTTTTTACATAAAGAAAACATAACGTGATTTGGGCCTCTGTATAAACCACGCAGTCTAATTTTTATTACAACTTTTTTAACTCTTTGAACTCACCCACACAAACAAAACAAAAACAAACAAAAAGAAAAAAACTAGTAAGTCTCAATTCTGTAACTTGTATTCTCCATCCGTGAACCGCGTATACTTCTGTGGCCGTGACTTTTAGAGCTGCACTTACTTTTTTAAATTGCTCTCTTCTGTCTTCAGGCTGTAACATCGCCTAATAACGAAGCCAGTAAGTTCCTCTAAATGTAGCCGGTAAAAAAGATGTATAATTTGATTTCTTAAAACAAAAATCATTCTGAGACCATCATATGGCCTAAAATAATGCTGCAATCCCAACAAAAATAGTCTTTTTTTCTTTTGTGTTAACCCAATCAAGCCAACCTCCCATCATATGTGATATAGAATATGGTGGAGTTATACCTGTAGTTGTATGCACTGCTCTCTAAATATTTTTTGCATGATGACAATCAAAGAACAAATGTTGAATAATTTCTTCATTATTACATAAACAACATTTTTTACTTCTTTTACAATTACGCTTTGCTAAATTATCCTTTGTTAATATTACCCCTGTAAAGAGGTACCAAAGGAAAATTTTAATTTTTAAAGAAAGTTTCAACTTCCAAATATATTTATGATGAAAGGTGCTCCCTGATTTATTAGAAATTGATACATAGAGTGGGTTGTAAAGGAATCGCTCTTATGCAACTTTCATCTAAAAGTATCCCTTTCATTAGATATGTTAACTTGTGATACTCTCTCAACTAGCTTCTCCTATTCGAAGAGCTTGATTCCCACTAGACTCCTTCTAAAGGATATATTCCACGGTTCACTTGATAAAATTAATGCTACAATATCATGCCGTCTATGAACCACTTGGTAAAAGTTGGGATATATTTCTTTAAGTGGTCTCACACCACTCCAAGTACCCTCCCAAAATCGAGTTTGGGTACCATCTTTGACACTAAAAAATCCACATGAAAGGAATTGATCTTTGATTTTTCATTAAACCTCTCCAAAAGTGTAAATCACTTTGTTTCACATTAATTTGTGACAATGTTTTTGAACCTAGGTATTTATTTTTAAGGATTGATTGCCACATCCCATCCTCGTTAAGTAATTTAAAAATTCATTTACTTAACAAGCATTGATTCTGAATTTGTAGGTCAATGATCCCTAATCCACCTTGATCTTTTGGGCGACATAAAAGGTCCCATTTGGCAAGGCGATATTTTTTCTTATCTTCATTTTCTTGCCAAAAAAAATCTGGACCTATAGTGATCAAAGTTTTTTTATGACTTCTTTTGGTATTTCGAAGAAGGACATCATAAACATTGGAAGACTGCTTCGTACTGAATTAACCAAAGTAAGGCGTCCACCATATGATAAGTAGTTTGCCTTCCAGCAATTTAGCTTCTTTTCAAATCTTTCTTCAATGACACGCCAATCACTATTTAATAGTTTTTTATGGTGCATTGGAATACCTATGTATCTAAATGGATATTCCTCCATATTGCAAGCAAACAACTCGGTATATTGGCTTGATGCTTCCTTAGCCTCACCATAACAGAAAATCTCGCTTTTATGGAAATTTATCTTAAGGCCTGATAGTTGTTCGAAAGTTGTTAACAGTAATTTCATGTTTTTTGCTTTTTCTATATCATGGTCCATAAAAATAATAGTATCATCAGTGTACTGTAAAATTAATAGACCATCATTCACTAAATGGAAAATGATTTCTCTTTTTATTAGAATTGCTAACATATCTGCTAGTATGTTAAAAAGAACTAGAGACATTGGATCTCCTTGACGTAAACCTTTTTTAGTTTTGAAGTAGTGATCAATATCGTCATTAACTTTGACGCTCACACTTCTCTTATTTACATACTGGTCTACCCATCTACACCATTTAGAGTTGAACCCTTTCATTCTTAGAGTTTGCTGCAAGAAAGTCCACTTAACTTTATCATAAGCCTTTTCAAAGTCTATCTTGAAAATGACTCCGTTAAATTTCTTAGTGTGAAGCTCATGGATAGTCTCATGGAGAATTACTACCCCTTCCCTAATATTTCTTCCTGGTATAAATGCCGTCTGTGATGGTTGAACCACTGATCCTGCTACTTTATTGATTCTGTTTGTCGCCACTTTTGTAAAAATTTTAAAGCTAACATTAAGAACACAAATTGGTCTATACTGTTGGATCCGAGTTGCCTCTTTAGTCTTGGGAAGAAGAGTTAGAATTCCAAAATTTAGGCTATAGAGGGGTAATTTTTCCTCATAGAAATCTTTTAAAAAGATCTAGTAAGTCCTTTTTTATCACTTCCCAAAATGCTTGATAAAATTCTACCGGAAAGCCATCTAGACCGGGAGATTTATTATGCTCCATTTGAAAAATAGCTTCTTTCATTTCTTGTTATGTGAAAGGTGCTATTAGAAGCTCATTTTTTTTCTTCACTAACTTGTTGGATATCCTCTGTCTGGTTTTCCAACACAGTGAAGTGATTTGTTTCAGAGGGGGGGGGGGGCGAATACATCTTTATAATATGTTGTAATGTAGTATTTTAATTCTTCATCACCAATTATTACCCCCCTCTTCTTGTTCTAGTTGGAAGATGTGTTGTTTACGATGCTTTCTATTAGCAACCAAATGGAAAATTCTAGTGTTATCATCACCTTCCAGCAAGGTTTTTACTTTAGATCGCTCATATCATTTAATTTCCTCCTCTCGTAGTAAATGAACTAAGGGTTCTTTAAGATAATGTTTCAAGTTTATCTCATGATCTAGTAAAGGTTTATTTTCAGCTTTTTTGTCCAATGAATCGATCATGGCTATAAGCTTCTTTTTTCTCCTTTTTATAAATCTCTGCCGTGTTCTTGGCCCATCCTCTAAGATATTTCGGTAAGGATCTGATTTTATTTTGTCATTGTTCCATAGGAGTTTTACCTCTAAATTCGGATTGCCAAGTGTTTGCGACCATGGTATAGAAACCATCTCTAAGGAACCAACCTCTTTCGAATTTGAAAACAGGTTGACTGTTACTATGTGTAGAAGAACCTGTGTTAAGTAGAAGAGGAGTATGATCAGATTGGCTTCTGTCTCTTGCTTGTACAGTTGATAGTGGGAATTTCTCTTTCCATTCTGTACTTACGAGGACTCTATCTAGCTTCTCATAAATAGGCTCATCTCCATGACTTGCCTATGTATATTGGCGACCAGACATTTCAATCTCTTTAAGATTAAACACTTCTATGACTATATTAAAAATATTCGGCCATTTAGAATCAAAATTATCTGTGCTCTTTTCTCCTGCATGTCTCGTTATATTAAAGTCACCTCTAATAATATAGGGGAGTGATTCATGAGAGCAAGAGTTAGCCAACTTTAAAAAAAATATTTCTTTATGTTCCTGTTGTACTGGTCCATAAACTGAATAAAGTACCCCATTTAAAACTATCATTTTTGTTTCTAAGCAGGAATTTTACAAAAAAACTCCCCTTAAAAAAGGAGCCAATGTCAACTATAACTATAGAGAGATCGACTCTTAAGAGAATTTCACTTGATCTACCATGTGGTGCCATAAGAATTCTCTACCTCCAGAAAACTTATTTAAGGTCTCATTTGAGATCTTTGTCAGATATAGTATTGTTATAGTATTTTTTGATATGTTTGCTTAATGTTTTGACGACGGAACATAGGAGTATAAAGGAATGAAAGGTGCACGATATATATAGATACTACAGTTGAAAAATACATACAGGAGCAGAAGAGCAGAGCAAACGAGATGCAGCAATCAGCATGGTCAGCAAAGCAATGCATGCTATATATGCTAGCACCAGCCGGCGACAGACAACTAGTGTAGGGGCGACTACTACAATGCGATTGATGGATCACGGGTGGATAGTAGTACATCTTTGTTGGCATGCGGCATGCCCAAGCATGTTGGTTCTCAAATAGCACTGCGCCGTGCATGTAACCATTGATTCAGCTACTTCTTCCTCTCTCGGCGCATAATTATAATCGATCGAATAACAGTTGACAGCGAGCAGGGGAAGGAAAACTAAGGAGACGACAACCTGCTGCTTAGGAATGGCTACTAGTCGAGTGGTTACATCTGCATGCTGATCGACGGGTAGAAGGTGACACAAATGTCAATCTCGGCCGCACCCCGGTCTCGGACTGAACGCCGCTTATTTCGGCGAGACAAGCAGTAGAAGCTGAATGGATCTTATCGGGACTGCACAATCATGTACTCCTACATCACAGTGCCATTTTTGGTGGCATTTCATGCATGCACGATCTCGCTTTGTTTAATTTCGGTTTCTTGGAACCACGTCCGTGTCTGGAACATGTGCACACGATCAACATAGTCCAAAAGTTTCTCTGTAATTTCGACCGACGAATTAATCAGGAAAATCCACTGCAGTACTACTATATCTATCTACTGTACTCCTATCTATCAGTATCTACTCCATCTATCTACTGTATCTATATCTGTATCTATCAGACTATCAGGAACACACACGACCAGCCACGCGTGGAAGGACCCTCTCTACTCGACGGACCCGATCGATCGGTCTTCCTCCTCCTTCCTGTGTCGACCTGCCAAACGCCGTCGCCGGCGGTCATTGGAAACCATTGCCTACACCAGCTGCCCTTGCATGTGCTTCCTGGGAGCCAAACGACACGCGGGCACAGCAAGAGCAGTCCGGTTCAGTGTGAGCCGTGACACAAGCACCAGACAGATAGACATGCAGGGCGTCGCCTCAAGCAACTCGCCAGTAGTACTCCTGAGCCCTGCGTGCACCTGTCCGAGATGATGAGAGGAGAGGACTGCCCGCATCATGACCATATTATTGGAGCCCTCATTTCGTGCCTTCATTCCTGCAGGACGAATGCGATTTTGATTGGTCAGCTAGCAGTAACAATTTTCTTTCGACAGAAAATCCTTTACTACGACTGAGGCAATAAAATGGTGTGAGTATTTTATTTGGTCCTGGAACAAATTGATGTACGCTTGTCCACAGCATTCACGCGACTTCCGAGGCAGGTTTTTAGTTTGCAGAGAGATCGATCGATCACGGGTTGTTCCTGTGCAAGCAGCTCAGGCGCGCAGCATCATTCATCGACCAGTGCAACAAGCAAGCAAGCAAGCAAGCAGTGGTTGACGCGTCCGTCCATCGTGTTCCCCTTGTCCCTCGCACTCCCGCGCCACCTTGATCCGAGCTCCCTTCTGCTCCGTTCTCCTTGTACACTTGCTCGAGCCTCTCATGCACGCTACCCCGCGTACCTGCCCCATGTGACGTTACACTTGCATGCGGTCTCCAGTTATTGCATGCTGCAGAGAAGACTTGTTTGTAGGAGCAGCATGTTTGTCTACTCTTGTTTAGAGCTATACTATCTCTACAAGCTTGCTTTGGTTCGGTCGGAGTGGACAGTCTTGAGTGTGCCTTCTCTGACCAGCCTTTCTGCGTTGTTGGTTAGCCAACGGCTAGGTTCGTGTGTATACCTGCCCAGCTCGGTCGGGCTAAACGAGCCAGCATGACGTCCGACAGTTTTGGTCCAGCACGAGCACCGCTGGACCCGGTGGCTAGACAAGTCAGGCGGGCCCGAAGTCCGGCATGGGCTGTGCCTTGCATGGGCCTGACTGCATGCCTGTTGGCTTGACCCGTTTAAGCTGGCCCGGTCAGGCCCACTATTGGATCTCGTGTCTAGCATGGCTCGCTCGATCCATTTACCATTTTCTGAAAATTTATATTTAAAATATATATAATTTAATTTATTTATGTTTAAAAATATACTCTGTTGGTATGACAAGACCTGATCAACCAGCCAAGCCGTCTCCGAATCGGCCCGAACTCGGCCCGACCGTTGGCCAACTCTATTCGTGCGGTTTGCTTGATTGTTCAACACTAGAATGCCATAATTTTAACTATAGATAAATATATAGAAAGTTAACATTAGTAGTTGATAAAAAAATTAAACATTTTGAGTGGTTGATAAAAAAAAATGTAGTTTTTTGAATGGCTAATAAATAATTGACCCTTTCTTCGTTGCTTCTCACTCTGTTAAATACTACATCCGTTTCAAAATACAAGTATTTCTAGGTTTAAATAAAGTCAAAATTTTTTAACTTCTACCAATGATATCTAAGGAAAATTATATAATTTTTAATATAAATATATATTTAATATTTATTTAATAATGATTTTAAAAATATATTTTATATAATAAAATATTATTAATTATATATTATTAGTGGTCAAAGTGATAAAAATTTAATTTTAACTAAACCTAAAAATACTTATATTTAGAAACGGACGGAGCACTCAGAGCAACGCCAGCCGAGTTGCTACTTTTCGATTGCTGTCACTCTGAGTAGCAAATGCCCTACTCGCATATAGAAAAGGATTTCATACCGAGCTCCAACCGATGCCCTACTCCCGTCCCCGCCGGCAGCAGCCGCCCACGTCCACAGCCCGCCGCCCGTCACGCACGTCGCCCCCGTCTCCGGCCCCGCTGCCGCACCCGTCGCCCCCCGTCTCCGGCACCAGCC